>FPAK01000019.1:2125902-2589074 GCA_900116095.1 Euclidium syriacum
TAACTCACTACCTGCATCCATAAGACGGAGGCGTGAGTAATTGAATTACTCGTGAGATTGGCTCTACCTATGTCCAACATCTAACAACCTAGCAACCATATAGCAAGCAGTCCGATTTATCATGCCAATCATCCTATCCTAGTCTTTTAGTTCATTTAGTTCATTCATTCCTAGCATTCCTATCATCCTAGTCTATCCGGTTCAGTTCGTTCATTCATCTATCATTCTATTCCGTTCAATTCATTCTAACAATCACGCCCCCACCTAGTTGGGCTCAGCCGAAGCTAACCTGAGACCGAAGTCCCAGGCTACGCATGCGTCCTTTCCTTTACACTTATAAACCCGTCGATCTATAAGCCCCTTTACACTCATGAACCCGTCGATCCACAAGCCATCTTCCCGATCGAAGCATCAAGACTCGTCCGCCCGTCCGTCCGAGACCTAGTCTAGCAGCTTGCCGATCACGCGGCCTTGCGGCCCGACGTATTCCTGACAAGTCGGATCGGTCTCGTTCGTGCGGTCGGACTCATCACTAAGCCATCACCGTTTTACCGATGCGATCTAAACCTCGGACCGATAACATGTCTCCAACTAGCGGACCAGCTTACCGGTCCTATCCAGATATGCTTGCGACCGAGTCCTCGACACGCTGTCCTGATCACGCGGTCCGGAGACCTAGATCATCGCAGCGGCTTACCGATCCCGAGTCACGCGCATACTGCTGAGCCATCAGCATGAACCGCTATCCGTCAACATGTGAACCAATCCTCAGAACTAACATTTCCTTTTCTCTTTCCTCTCTCGAACCTTGGACCGGTCCCAAGCCCACAGCCCGGAATCAAGCTTACCGGTATCACCCGACGCGTCCTGCGATCCGGTCCTCGACACACCGAGTGATCACGCGGTTCAAGCCGCGATCCCACTGATGGCTTACCGATCCGATTCTCGCAGTCCAGTCTAGTGCCCCATCGACATTAATTCCGGCTGCCAAGCGGGTAATCTCGGTCCTCGGAACCTCATCATCAATCACAACCAACAATCAATCCTATCATGCATCTCTATATGTTTCCTTTCTTTACTTTCCTTTGATCACTTTCCTTTTCTATCTATGTCAGGTTTCTATTTCCGTTTTAGTCAGGTTTCCTTAATTAACTAAGTCAAGTTTCCATATCCATTTATGTCAGGTTTCCTTATATTCTAGGTGGGCCGGTCTAGGGTTAAGAACCCTAGCCGCCGCCCCTATCTTCTAATGTTCATCTAGCGGATTGATCTAGGGTTTAGGAAACCCTAGATGTAGACGTCCCTATTGTTCTCATGCATCATTCTCACGGAATGAACTAGGGTTCAGGAAATCCTAGATCTGGCCGCCCCTATCATGACAAGCATGCGGATCACAACTAGGGTTTATGAACCCTAGTGTGCCGCCCGTATTCTACATGCAACATAGAATCAAGCAATAGCAATCAATCAAGCAACCTGCAAGAAAACATACGGATCCCAAACAATCATTATCACAATCATTCATCATAGATCTCTAGCTAGCCCTAATGCATCTATTCCTTAGAGTTTCTACACGCAGGAGACAAGAGAGAGTAGATCCAGAAACAGGGAGAAACCGCACTCACCTCTTGAGACTACGGGTGCCTGATTCCGATCACAGCTCTCTCTTTCTCTCTCTCTCTCTCTCTCCCTCCACAGCTGCTGGCCTTCTCTTTCTCTCTTTCTCTGGCTCCCCCTGCGTTTCTTTTCCTCTCTCCAAAGAAACTAGGGTTTGCCAATGCCTCTCTTATATAGAGAGGTTCACGCGGGCCCTATCTCCTAAAATCACTCCTTCCTTATTTATCTCCTAATTATTCCTTTAGAATATTCCATTAAATTCCCTTATTCTTTTATTCTTTTATTCCTTATTATCCTCCCTATATTTTCTCCTTAATTTCCTTTTTCCTCCTCGCAGGCTTGGAAGAAAATTCGCGGCCCGCTTCCCTTGTTTTTCCACCGGCCACTTTTTTTCCTGTCGGGCCGTCCTACAATCTGGCCCGTCCGTCCGACCATCCACTCCTTAGCCAAAATCCCCCCTTTTCTTAGTATCTAGCCCGATCCTTCCTTAGTCATTCGATGTCCTTCCCTCCGATAAGAGAACTGATGCGAGCCCGCTCATTTTTCTTGAAAAACGAAGGTGGGATGTTACAATCTCCCCCACTTATCCGGAACTCGTCCTCGAGTTCTTGGACATTCCTACACCCCGAACTACCACCTTCCCTTGGTACCATTTATCGCACGATCCTCTCAGTGTCGGCCCGGTACTGTTACTTCCACACCGCCCCATCCTTGAGAGGTACTAGTTGAAATACCAGTCTCCCTATCTCCTATCACTGTTGCTGCCTCCGCAGTACCTTGCGCAAATGAGTAGATACCCACCGCCTACTGAGCGGCCTCGACTTCTCTCATGCCCGAACCCACTGTCGTTCCTACCTACACTGCTTATCCATCGGGGCAGGCTCCCCCACTTCTGTTGGGCTCGGGGGTCCCATCGGAAGGATCCATACCTTAATGTTCGACCACTTCAGTGGAGGTAACGCCACCTTACCACCACACATGAAGAACAACTGTAGCGAAGAATTTCGTGATTGAAAGATTTCTTAAAAACTATTTTAGCAATTCATAGCAAAAGGGTAAGAAAATCCTAGATCTAATAAAGTAACTACTCAGACATGAGTTTGGTAAAACAAATCATCTTTTTATTAATGAAATGAATACAAACGAAATAGACAATAGAATATCAGAGGCTCACAAGCTCAAAATGAGGAAGAACACTCTCTAATCTTCTTCAGAGTCTGTAACAGTGATAAGAACAATCTCTCTAGAAAGCTAAAAACAATGGAAGCAAAGATAAACTTGTGTTTTGCGGAACCCTAGACCCTAAGACTCATTCACGACCTATATAAACACCTCTTAAGCACTACAGGCACGATAAGAAAATCTTCTAAATTAAGTCGGCGTCACAGTCGGTCGACTGCATCTCTTCCAGTCGGTCGACTCGGGGCTCGCAACATTTCTTCATTTTGGCTCCAAATCCTCTAAGTCTTCTCAATTCACGTGGAAACTTTCATAAAACCTTCTTTCTAGCTCATTTTGCTCCAAAGTGTCTTGTGCTAGTAAATCCTGCATAAATGCTGAAAACGGGCTACAAAGACTCTATAAAACCTACTATATCATGGTAGAAAACCGGTAAAATCCATGATACATCAATCTCTATTGCTTGTTTATCTTCAACGACAATCCAAATGACACTTTGAGATTTATGGTTTTAAACAAAGGCTTTGCCATAATACACCCTTAGGGTCAAGTAAAATAAAGTTCCTAGAGTTCTAGAACCAAGAGATATAAGTTTGATTGAATGCTCAAATTCATAATTCATAGTTTCCAATTGAAATTCCCCAGGATCTAATACCTTCCCAATATTGAACCCAAACCGACGATTTAAAACTCTCGTTTTCAAATGATTTTCAACTGAGATTTCTTAAGATCATAGATCAACCCTAGATCTATGTGGGATTGATAGCCTAAATACTAAATATATACATTGTGCATTTGTAGTAGGTTTTAGGTGAATTACTTCACACATCAGTCATCTTCCTTATCAATATACATCTTCAACACATAAAATTCCACTAAAAAGAAAAACCGATCTTCTATCATCACTGAATATTCTTCAATTTCCCTAGTATACATCGCTCCGGGTTATCTGCTCGTTTCAACCACATCTTGGTAGGCTTGAAATAAGTCAATCCAAGCTCCTTTGAGGCAGTGAATGGCATCATGTTGACACTAGCTGCCAGGTCGAACATGCATCTTACGAACTCGTAGTTTCTAATAGTGACGCTCAATTCAAACTTGCCTAGATCTTGCAGCTTATCTGACATTTCGATCATTGATTTCGTAGTCTTGCATAATCAAGGTTTAGCGTAGGAGTGGGACTCTGACGGCACCATATATCTTCCCTTTGAGACATGGAGAAGGGAGTTCAACCCGTAGTGTTTTGTGAAGTGGTATGGCCAAACTAGAACCCTCTGACTTGTTGACCCATCGATACCTTTTTCTCGGAGCCGTTTCTTCAGTACATCAATGATTTAGTGGCCTCGGTATGTCCATTTTCCTGCGAATACCTCGGAGTTCACTTGTTTAGTCGGATCTTCCACTTCGCACAAAAGGCTTCGATGTTTTTGGATATGAGTTGTGATCCCTTGTCAGTCACGATTTCATAGGAAAGTCTAGGGCGACAAACGCTATTTTTCTAGAAATAATTTTCGAGGTGTTGGTTATGGACTTTCCTAAATGCCTTGGCTTCAAACCACTTCGTGAAGTAACCGGTTAGGATTAGTAGGAAACATTTCTTGGAGGACGGCGACATTTGTCCGGCGATATCTATTGCTCAACGCATGAAAGAATAGGGTTAGATTGATGTCATGAGCATCTCGGTTGGGGATTAAATGATTGGAGCATGCATCTGCCATTTTCACATCGGGCGACAAAACTCTCACAGTCAGCGATCATGCTGGCCAATAATAACCATGTCTCCTAATGTATTGTGGATTTTACTGACTTTCTACCATAATACATGTGATTTAATAGAGTCTCTATAGTGTTTTTTTAGGTATTTATACATGTTTTACAAGTAAAAGAAGTTTTGGAGTAATTGGAGCTAAAGTGAAGGAAATTGGTGCAAAATAGAAACGAGTAGATGGTGAGACATAATCTGATTTCCAGAAGTTTGATGATCGTTATACCAGTAAATGTACCAACCATGAGGTGATCTACATACTAGAGTGAAGATATGGAAGTTAGCTTTTATTTATAATTTGAATCAAGTCTATTTTGAATTTCTGAAGCCCAAGATATAGCCCTTGTACTTAAGCCATGTCAATCTGACGGGATTTATAAACCCGCCCCATTTTGCTCCAACTGAAATTCGACTCAACTTTTAATCCTGTTTCGTTTTAACCCTAGGCACGATCTAAACCTATAAAAGAAGCGCTTAGGAGAAGAAAGAGAGGAGAACCGAATTCATCATCTCATATTCACTTGCTTTCAATCTTTTTATTGTTTTCCAATTTTTCTAGAGTTTACTTTCTGCGTTTTGTTCTTTTAGACTTTCAAGAAATGAAAAGATTGTTCTTTGTCTCATTGTGAAGTGTGAACCTTAGATCTTCTATTGTTTACTTCATCTTTAATGAAATTCTTTAATAAGATAGTTTACTTATTACATCTATGATTTTCTAGCGTTTTTCAATGGATCAATAAGATAGTTTTCTTCTAGTAAGGTTTTAATCGTGGTTCTTTGCTACATAAGTATTTAACACTTAGAACTGGCATCATGAATCATGTTTTAAGCTCATAGGTTGAATATGGTAACAGCAGCTTGTTATATTCACTGGAATTTCCTATAGAGAGCAAGGTGCTTTCCAATCCATAGTACATTTTGTTGGAATACCTTGTGAACAGATCTAACTTAACGTTTGAATGCATAAATCAATTTCAATAGATTGAAAAGCTGTGTATGATCTAGTCGTTAAGGAATATGTAAAGTTTACCAAGAAATTAGGGTTTTTTACACAATTGTGTGTAGAGTTTGAGAACCATATTAAAATCTTGTAGATCCATTGTTACCTAATGAATTTCCCCCTAGGCCTAATGTATTTAATCGTGCATACAACCTCTGCATCATAGATAGTTGAATTAATTTTATTATTTTACTTATTCACACATGTTTAGTTTGTTTAGAACAACGCTTAACCATAGGAATTCGAGATTAGCCCAAATTCTATATGGGATCGATAACTTAAATACTAAAATTTTAAAATGTGCACTTGCAGTTAGTTTAGCTGAAAAAAATTCACACATCATCTCCTTAACTCGACGACAAAGGCTCGACCTTTTGAGTTATTTTCGCCTTGGCGAGAGTGGATTTCAGTCATGACCTTGTTCGCCTCTTTCCTCACGATACATGTCAATCATTTGAATAAAGAGTGACGTCCATCATGAAAGTGCAGCGATCGCTTTCAATCATCTTGTCGCCCATTTATCTTATTGGACTTCATCATTCTTTAGGTATCGTATAATTGGAGTGAGCCAATCATGTGTGTCGACACCAAGCTCTTCTGGGGCGCCCTTTATTTCGTCTTTGTCTTTAGAATGAATGGCGAGGAGCAGACATGTTATGTTTCCTTTGAGCTCGATGTTGTGCTTCTTAATGTTTCCTCTAACTAGATACTGATACATGTTATGTGTCGTGATGGTGATATCTCCAAGAATAGAGTCCATCGTTCGTTGATTGGAGTGGTTTCCTCGATTTCGGGTGATAGCTCGATCAAAAATTTGGTGAGGGACTTGCACTTAACGCTGGATCAACTACAATATTCGAGCATATTCGCTGAGATCGAAACCCATTTTGCTATACAACCAGATTGGCTTGGGCTATGAAAGATGGTACGGAGAGGGGTTGGTTCATTAGAACGGCGATCAGATGAAATTAGAAGTAAGGCCACAACTTCCTGGCAACTATGATTACTACGAAGGCCAATTTTTGAGCGTCGGGTATCTTCTTTAAGCGTCGAGCAATGAATTAATTACGTAGAAAATCATATTTTTTCCCCCTCTATCTTCTCTAACTAGCACGTTGCTTACCGCCGAGCTAGAGACAAAGATAGAAGCACGGTTTCTCCATGTTCTGGTTTGGCCATTACTGGTGGAGTGGATAAGTATTCCTTTAGCTGTTGAAGGGCTTCTTCACATTACTCACTCCACTCGAACTACTTGTTTCCTAATAAATTTTCAAAGGAGAGACACGTTTGAGTCGACCTAGAGATGAAACGATTCATAGCAGCATTCCAACCAGTACGTTCTTTGGCGAAGGCAGTCCGATAATTTCTGAAATTTTCTTGGGGTTTGATTCAATAAGCATCTTGGGTACAACATAGCTAAAGAAGTTTTCCGAAGTCATGACAAAAGTGCACTTGTCGAGGTTGAGCTTTATACTGAACTTGTTTAGTATTTCGAGGCAATCCTTTTTTGTGGCTTACATGGACTGCCGCGACTTGGGATTGCACGAGCATTTCGTCATTGTAGACTTCCATTGTTTTCTCGAGCTACTCGTCGAACATGCAATTTACTAGCCTTCATAGGTAGCTCATTTGTTCTTTAGTCCGAAGGGAATTACTCTATAACAATAAATCCCTCGGTCGATGATGAACGTAGTTTTCTCCCGATCATCTGGAAGCATCATAAGCTGATTATACCCAGAAAAAAGAAGTTTGTTCCTCACGATTGTTTCCAGGAGTCATTCGATGTTGGGAAGAAGGAAGCAATCCTTTAAGTATGCTTTGTTCAAATAGGTAAAGTTAACACATATTCTCCACTTCCCATTCTTCTTCTTGACGACCATTGGGTTGGCTAGACACTCAGGATACTAAACCCCTGTGATAGATTCTTTGGCCTACAGTGGGTCGACCTCTTCGTTTACCGCTTCGGATCAACGTTGAAAAGTTAAGTGACAAACGGGTCGATCCCCACCATATCCCCTAGCGACCAAACGAAAGTTGACATCTTTGCTTGAAGAAGCTTGATGAGCTCATCTTGAATTTGAAGTTTTACGTTGGTTCCAATGGATAGGCACTGTTCAGGATGTGCATCTTCAATAAAAAAATATTTAATAATGGTGTACCTCGAAAGAGTTCAGATCCAAGTTTCAGGGTAGAAAGAGAGAGAGCTACATCGACTATATTTCATTACACTTAAAGGCCTTAGTTTGACTTTTGTACTTTCTAGGCTTGGAAATTTGAAGTCTGTAACAAGTTTCCAACTTCTTTTTCCTTTGCTCTTAAATTAACAAATTAGTTTCGCTGCTCACTTTTACACTTCTTCATTTCATTAAACACTGCATCACTCCATCTCTTTTATTTGACCACCTCCACGTAAGAGGACGGTTCATAATCTGTCATAAGGATATCAAGGAATATCTGGTGAGAGTCAGAGAACGTGTAGAAATGACATAATTCGAGATAGAATAAGTTATCATACTTTCCTCGATAGATGCTTAGAGAGATGGAGAAGAGAGTGAGAGAGATTAATGAGTGCATTGTGTTTTATAAATAACATAACCAGTTAACAGCGTCGATCTCGTCATCGTCTGGTGACCTCTACCCAAGCAAAACTTATTCTTTAGAATTATCTATGTCTAACTCTCTAGGAACAACCATCAGATTTGAAGAGCAAGTGTTCCCTCTTTTATCTAAAGTCCTCACATTATCATTCACCTCACCCCCCCTTTCCATAAGAACTGGATTTGTATGCCCAAGCTCAACATGATATGGTGTGAAATCGGTCTCATCAACTGGCA
This sequence comes from Euclidium syriacum, assembly GCA_900116095.1. Taxonomy (NCBI): domain Eukaryota; kingdom Viridiplantae; phylum Streptophyta; class Magnoliopsida; order Brassicales; family Brassicaceae; genus Euclidium; species Euclidium syriacum. The sequence continues at coordinate 2,134,298 of FPAK01000019.1, forward strand.
ACATTGAGAATATTTATGTCCTTTGGTTCAACACGTTCTTACCAGTTAACTTATTTGTTTTGTCACCTTTCTAAGTATAAATGAAACTGAGGAGAGTAGTAAATTGGTGTTCAGTGAGCTGCGGAAGAGATTGCCTATCCAACTCTCTTGGTTTCATCGTTTCAGTGACCACCAGAGCAGCATGAGTCGAGTATGCACTTCTACTTCCACCTCCACCTCCACCACCATGCCCAAACCTACTTGTTGCTCCTCCCCCATGTCCAGATCAAGCTCTCGTACATCCACGCCCTTGATCTCTCATGTATCATGGATTTTACAGGTTTTCTACCATGATATAGTAGGTTTTATAGAGTCTTTGTAGCCCGTTTTCAGCATTTATGCAGGATTTACTAGCAAAATACATTTTGGAACAAATGGAGCTAGAAAGAAGGTTTTATGGAAGTTTCCACGTGGATTGAGAAGACTTAGAAGATTTGGAGCCAAAATGAAGAAATGTTGCGAGCCCCAAGTCGACCGACTGGAAGAGCTGCAGTCGACCGACTGTGACGCCGACTTAATATAAAAGATTTTCTTCTCGGGCCTTTCGCGGAACCCTAGACCCTGAGACTCATTCACGACCTATATAAGCACCTCTTAAGCACTTGAAAAGGCACTCACCCCACAAGAACTCAGAAAAAAAACACAAGTTTACCTTTGCTTCCATTGTTTTTAGCTTGCTAGAGAGATTGTTCTGATCATTGTTACAGACTTTGAAGAAGATTAGAGAGTATTCTTCCTCATTGTGAGCTTGTGAGCCTCTGATCTTCTATTGTCTATTTCGTTTGTATTCATTTCATTCATAAAAAGATGATCTGTTTTACTAAACTCATGTCTGAGTAGTTACTCTATTAGATCTAGGGTTTTCTTACGGTTTTGCTATAAATTGCTAAAATAGTTTTTAACAATATTTCAATCACGAAACTCTTCGCTACAGTTGTTCTTCACTGAGTAGACGGACTCGCGAACCGTTTTATTCAATCATAAATCGAGATCCATTAGGTGAGAGACACCGAGGATCGGTAGACAGTTCTGTAGTGAGCAAGGTGCATTCTAATTCAAATGAATGTTTGTTTAGACACCTTGTGAGCAGATTTAGCTTGCACTCTCATGCTTGTTTATTTTCAGCGACAATCCAAAGAGATTTGAGATTTAGAGATTTAAACAAAGGCAGTGTTCTAACACATCATTAGAACATCGTAGTTATTATTGTGTCTAGAGTTCTAGAGTTTCGAGATTTGAAATTGATTGAGTTCCTAATTCATAAAATTCATAGTTTCCAACTGGAATTTCCTAAGATCTAATGTTTTCAAGAATTTGAAGTCACCAAACATTTTAAAAAGTTTTCTCGGTTACAAAGAAGTTTACTTAAGATATTTCACTCTCAAATCAACCACAAGCTCTATGTGGGATCGATAACCTAAATACTACAATTATACACTGTGCACTTGCAGTTAATTTTGGGTGAATAACTTCACGCATCACGTTTTTCTGGCACCGTTGCCGGGGAGCTTCGGTGTTGATTTAGAGTTTTTAAATAGAATTTTTTTTTGATAAGAAAGTAGATTCCGTGTTGGTTGAATTTGTTTTCTTTTCCAAGAGTATGCAGAACATAACAACAAGAAGCAAAGCTAGAATAAAGAAAAGGGAAGAAGCAACAACCGCACACGACGAACGAGTCGCCCGACCGTCATCAGAAGACGATCGACTCGGGCCACAAGTCGACCGACCAGCCACACCGTCGACCGACTCTCAACCGGAGCACATACAACTAAGCAGGTGCGCGAGGAAGAAGGCTAATCGAAGAAGAAGGATGGCCGACATCAAGTGGAATGAGAAGGGAGATCGGATTGATGATGAAGGAAACCGACTAGATGGCCAGGGAAACAAAATCCGAAATGATGGAGAGGACATTCAAAACCTCGAAGATGAGCTCAAAGCCGCCGAATATTTCTCTAACAAATCACCAATTGTGCTGCCTAATCCTGGTAAAAAGACTTATGAGTTGAAGAACAGTACAATATCTTTTGTACCTGACAGGCAGTTCAATGGATTGAAGAGCGAGAACGCAATGAACCACATCGAGGCGCTTGAAGACCTCGTGAGGAACATGAATGCTGAAGGAGTCTCGAAGGAATGGTTGTGCTGCAAGTTATTTCCACACTCACTTGCACACAAGGCACTGAGCTGGTTCAAACAACTCAAACCTGGATCGTTGAAGGATTGGAGTGAGACGAGAAAGGAGTTCATCAACAAATTTTTCGATGAAGCCAAGTCAGATGAGATAAGGAAGCAAATCTCCACCTTTTCACAAGAGATGGGAGAAACATTTAATGATACTTGGGAAAGATACAACAAATATCTCAAGGAGTGTCCTCACCATGGTTTTACAAGATCACAAATTGTAAGCACTTTCTTCAGGGGATTGCAATGAGAGCACAAATGCGCACTTGATTCAGCACGTGGAGGTAATTTCGTGGCCAAAAGCACACTGATGCCCTCAAGGTTATTGAGAAATTTGCAAAGAGTAGCAGTGCATATCAGACAACAAATGGGAAAGGCGAACCAAACACTTTCCAAGCTCAACAAATAGCAGAACTAAAGGGAATGATGGAGCAGATGTTGATGAAAGATAGAAGAGGAGTTCATTATTTACAAGAAGATCCAATGGAGGAGCCACACGTAAAAGAAGTTAACTTTGTCGGGGGAAATGGTTTCCGACGAAGAAACAATTATGGGTATGGAAGCCAAGGTATGAAACCATTCAATAGTCAATACAATCATTATGGTCAGCAGCAGCAATACCCACGACAGCAAGGAGAATACAGACAGTATGGTCAACCCCAACAACCTCAACAACCCCAACAGCAGCAACATCAAGGAGCCCCCATGAATCCGGATCGGAAAGACAACATGCTTCAAAAAATTTTGGAGGGGCAACAGAGGATGAATGAAGAAATGATGAGCAATGTAGATTCTATGTATGGAGAGCTAAACAGCAAGATTGAAGCATTAACCACTCATGTGACGCAGCTCGAAATCCAAGTGGCACAAACAGCAGACTCAGTCAAGCGAACAGAAGGAATTCTACCTAGAAAGACGCATGCTAATCCAAAGATGTTCGTTCAATCCATAAATTTAAGGAGCAGGAAGAAGTTGGATCCTGTAGTAAGAAAAGGGTTGACCACAAGAGACCACATTGTGTTGGAAGAAATAGAAGAGGAAATCGCAGCGGAGGAGAAGTCGGCCGACCACCAGCGGAAGACGACCGACCCGACCCTAGAAGAAATCGATCTCGATCCGATACACGAGTCGGCCGACCCTCTTGAGGTCGACCGGCCAGAAACTCAGAAGATCGACAAACCTCAAATCGAAGAAAGGCGAGTTTATAGAGCAATTCTGCTCTATCCCAGAAGAAACAAGAAGTCTAAAAAAGAGATGGAAGACACAAGATGTAAGGAGTTGGTGGAGCAATTGGTAATTCAACTTCCATTTTTCGATGCTTGTAGAATGTCACCATGTTTCAAGCGATACGTGAAGAAGATAATAGCAAACCCAGCAAGTCTTGAAGAAGGAGTGATGCTATTGACCAGTGAGTGCAGTGCCATACTACATAACAAGATGCCAAGAAAGCAAGAAGACCCAGGTGCATTTGTCCTTAACATTAGCATTGATGATGTCAAATTTGATCATAGTCTATGCGATCTTGGATCATCTATGAATTTGATGCCACATTCAGTAGCAAAGAGGCTTGGATATACTGAATACAAACCTACTCAGCTGAGTCTTGTACTCGCTGACCAGTCAGTTCGTTATCCAGAATGATTTTTACTCGACATCCCGGTGCTTGTAGAAGGATGTTTTATACCAGCTGATTTTGTAGTTTTGAAGTTCGATAAGGAGCCTTTCGACCCTATCATATTGGGACGTCTTTTACTAGCTACTGCATGTGCCATAATCGATGTGAACAAGGGGAGAATATTCTTACAACTTGGAGAATTACAGCTGAACTTCCAAATGGAGAAAGTCATGAGCCGACCACCTATGAAGGAGCAAATGTTTGCTGTAGATATCATCTCAGAAGTCACACAAGAAGTTTTTGAAGAGCTAAGTATCACTGATCCACTGGAAAAAGCTTTGACAATGGCAGTTGATAAGGAGGGATACATGGATGACCTAGCAAATGGGTTTACCAAGATGTTGGATTCAAGCGAGCAGATGAAGCAAATGGTAAGAAATTTGGACTTACCAACAGACACAACAAAGAAACTCAAGATAGCTGATTGGAGTGAAGAAAATGCTCCGAAGCTCGAGCTCAAACCATTACCAAAAGGGTTAAGGTACGCTTTTCTTGGTCCAAATTCCACTTACCCAGTTATTATCAATGCAAATTTGAATAATGTTGAAGTAACAATTCTACTAAGCAAGCTGCGCAAGTATCGCAAGGCTCTTGGATATTTTTTTGATGATATTGTAGGTATTTCTCCAGACCTTTGCATGCATAGGATTCATTTGGAAGAAGGAGCGAAAGCATCAATCGAAACCCAAAGGAGACTTAACCCCAATCTAAAGGAGGTGGTGAAAAATGAGATTTTGAAGCTGCTTGATGCGGGTGTTATTTTTGCTATTTCAGACAGCACTTGGATCAGCCCTGTTCACATGGTACCCAAGAAAGGAGGAGTCACAGTAGTCAAGACAGACGCAGAGGAGCTGATAGCCAAGCGGACTATTACCGGACACCGGATGTGCATTGATTACCGGAAGTTAAATGCAGCCACAAGGAATGACCATTTTCCATTGCCATTCATCGATCAAATGTTGGAAAGATTGGCGAATCACAAGTTCTACTGTTTTCTAGATGGGTATTCGGGTTTTTTCCAAATCCCTATCCATCCTAACGACCAAGAGAAGACAACTTTCACATGCCCATACGGAACATACGCCTACAGAAGAATGCCTTTTGGTCTATGCAATGCACCAGAAACCTTCCAGCGGTGTATGATGTCTATATTCTCGGACATGATTGAAGAAACAATGGAGGTATTCATGGACAATTTCTCAGTTTACGGCTCATCCTTCCATGATTGTCTAGACAACCTTTGCAAAGTTCTAGCAAGGTGTGAAGAAAAGCATTTGGTGTTGAATTGGGAGAAGTGTCATTTTATGGTGCAAGATGGGATTGTCCTTGGACATCGCATCTCGGAAGCAGGAATCGAGGTAGATAGATTTCATGGGACCGTTTCCGAACTCACATGGAAACCAATACATACTGGTTGCTGTAGACTATGTATCCAAGTGGGTTGAAGCAGTGGCAAGCCCCACCAATGACGCAAGAGTGGTGATTCGGCTCTTCAAGCACATAATCTTCCCAAGTTTTGGAGTGCCCAGGATCGTGATTAGTGATGGCGGTACACATTTTATCAACCGGATATTTGCAAAGCTATTAAAGAAGAATGGTGTACGACACAAGGTGGCAACACCCTATCATCCGCAAACCAGTGACCAAGTCGAAGTTTCCAACCGTGAGATCAAGAGCATATTGGAAAAAATGGTGGGACGTACGAGGAAAGATTGGTCACTAAAGCTTGATGATGCACTTTGGGCCTACCGTACAGCTTTCAAGACACCACTAGGGACAACACCATTTCAGCTATTGTACGGAAAAGCCTATCATCTCCCGGTTGAGATTGAGTACAAAGCATTTTGGGCCATCAAGACGATGAATTTCGACATCAAGAATGCAAGTGAGAAACGGCTCATTCAACTAAACGAGCTTGTTGAGATTCGACACAATGCCTATGAAAGCACAAAGCTCTACAAGGAAAGAACAAAGATCCAGCATGACAAGAAGATCATTCCACGCGACATTCGGATCAATGAAAAAGTCCTTTTATTCAACTCTCGACTTCGTCTTTTCCCAGGAAAGCTAAGATCTCGTTGGTCCGGACCTTTTGTAGTCAAGGAATTGAAGCCCTATGAAGCTATTGTTTTACATGGAAAGGATGGTGAAAGTTTCACTGTGAATGGACAGCGGGTAAAGCTCTACTATGAAGGTGACAAATCAATGAATGAACCTATCATGCACCTTCAAGAAGCACCATTTCCTTAACCATGACCGGGCACGACACTCAAGCTATTGACTATAAACAAGCGCTGAGTGGGAGGCAACCCACTAGGTATGTTTTATTTTTAGGTGTTTTTGATTTTATTTCCGGCGAGGAGATTCAGCAAAACTGGACTATACGCTACCCGAGTCGACCGACCTCTCATTAGGGCCGGCCGACTTCACTTTCGAGGTACCACGTTCGATCCTTTTACATTTCACTTTAGATATCTCCTCTCTTTTGTTACACCGAGACGACGTAATTTAAGTCTGGGGGAGTTTATCCATGCTAATGAAATTCTTGTTGTTTATCTCATGGTTTTTCGCCTTGTTTTTAGTTGTTTTTATCGAGTCAAACCGTTGAGGGAACAATGATTAAATCTGGGACACTAATCACATTTTGTTTCACACTTGAGAACATTGATGCAGGAACACAGTTAGAATCTATGACTATTGGAAAACCTTGATACAATTCAATCAACCAGAAAATACCCATATCCTTGAGTTATGAAATCCATGTAAGTCTGAGCTATTGCACTTTCGTAACTATATGGGTCAGTCCTCGTTCAAAGTCATAATAAGAATGTCTGGATATCTATAGCATTCCACTCTCCCTTATTTTAATGAAAAGCATCCGTTTTTAACTAAAACCTAGTGATGAGGCAGAGGAAAATTCCTTAGGACGCCAACTATTCGTCACTAGAAGCTCGGGATCTATGCGGTTAGGAAAATTTCCTGCGAAACCATTATGCATTTGAACCTTTGAGAACTTGGTTGACAGCGAGGTTAGGAAAATTTCCTATAATACCACTATTCGCTTAAACCTTGAGAGTTTCAAAAAGATAAGAAATGAATAAGTCTGGGGGAGAGTGAAGTAATTTTATGACTTCTTATTATGATATTGAAAAGGGAAGGAACTTGTTCCTTGGGCAGTACTTCTATGGTTTTGAAATAGCTGTGATGCTTTGGATTTATTGACTTGTAAATCGTGGTGAATGCATGGAAGATTGTTGAGTTGACAGGGAATGTACATGTTGGTCTTGACTTGATTGGTTCTGGCATTGATAAAATTTACGCTTATGTGATTTCCCAAATGAGTTCCCAAAGTCATTAGAACTTTACCTAGCAGCCTTGATTATTTGCTTGAGGGCAAGCAAATGTTTAAGACTGGGGGAGTTTGATGTATCATGGATTTTACCAGTTTTCTACCATGATATAGTAGGTTTTATGGAGTCTTTGTAGCATGTTTTGAGCATTTATGCAGGATTTACTAGCAAAAGACATTTTGGAGCAAATGGAGCTAGAAAGAAGGTTTTATGGAAGTTTTCACGTGGATTGAGAAGACTTAGAAGATTTGGAGCCAAAATGAAGAAATGTTGCGAGCCCCAAATCGACCGACTGAAAGAGCTGTAGTCGACCGACTGTGACGCCGACTTAATTTAGAACATTTTCTTATCGAGCCTTTCGCGGAACCCTAGACCCTAAGACTCATTCACGACCTATATAAGCATCTCTTAAGCACTTCAAGAGGCACGCACCCCACAAGAACTCAGAAAAAAACACAAGTTTACCTTTGCTTCCATTGTTTTTAGCTTGCTAGAGAGATTGTTCTTATCATTGTTACAGACTCTGAAGAAGATTAGAGAGTGTTCTTCCTCATTGTGAGCTTGTGAGCCTCTGATCTTCTATTTTCTATTTCGTTTGTATTCATTTCATTCATAAAAAGATGATCTGTTTTACTAAACTCATGTCTGAGTAGTTACTCTATTAGATCTAGGGTTTTCTTACTGTTTTGCTATGAATTGCTAAAATAGTTTTTAACAATCTTTCAATCACGAAACTCTTCGCTACAGTTGTTCTTCACTGAGTAGACGGACTTGCAAACCGTTTTATTCAATCACAAATCGAGATCCGGTAGGTGAGAGACACCGAGGATCGATAGACAGTTCTGTAGTGAGCAAGGCGCGTTCTAATTCAAATGAATGTTTGTTTAGACACCTTGTGAACAGATTTAGCTTGCACTCTCATGCTTGTTTATTTTCAGCGACAATCCAAAGAGATTTGAGATTTAGGGACTTAAACAAAGGCGGTGTTCTAACACATCATTAGAACATCGTAGTTATTATTGTGTCTAGAGTTCTAGAGTTTTGAGATTTGAAATTGATTGAGTTCCTAATTCATAAAATTCATAGTTTCCAACTGGAATTCCCTAAGATCTAATGTTTTCCTGAATTTGAAGTCACCAAACGTTTTAAAAAGTTTTCTCGGTTACAAAGAAGTTTACTTAAGATATTTCACTCTCAAATCAACCACAAGCTCTCTGTGGGATCGATAACCTAAATACTACAACTGTACACTGTGCACTTGCAGTTAATTTTGGGTGAATAACTTCACGCATCAATCTCTAAACTCGCAATTCCTTTCACCCCACCATTCTTGACAATTCGTGATCTCAAAGCAATCAGATTGGACATGACCACATTTCCTATAATATGTGCAAGTCACATCTTTTCTCATGCCTGATATTCTTATCCAACCTTCACGAAGAAACCTAGAACATCACTCGTTACCTCTCGATCTCTCTACACTTTTTGTTTTCTTTCTTCACGGATAATTCGGTGATACACTTGAGTGAGTTTTGGTAACGAATCAGTACTAGTTAATGTCGATCTTACCGTGTCAAAACATGTCGTGCAAAAACCTGCAAGGAAAGAGTTTTTGTCTAATCTTCATCTATCTCTTTTTCCAATTGTTTTCCTAGTTCAAATGTGCATTGTCCATATGTACATATAATCGGCTTGTACACACCCAACTCATCCCACATCTTGGCACTGACACCATATTGTCAAAGAGAGGAATGAAGAAAACTATGTGTTATCTCTTTAGACAGCTTCAATGCCAAGATATATACAATCGTGGGATACCCTAATTACCTTAACAAGGATTATTAGATAATAAGCAGATACACATAAATATTTACACAATGGTCCCCAAAATAGTTGCGTATAAATCTGTGATCAAGGATAAACATTAAGCAGTAATCGACCACTTCGTAGATCATTCCATGCCTTCTTCCTCCAAGAACACAAAAAAAGAGTCTAGGAGATGAACTAACGGTTATTTCGTCTTTTCTGAGGAAACAAAAAGCAGTTTATATCACTACAACACCACCGGAGCGGAATTTCCATATTTCTTTTAGATTTTCATTTTTGTTAATTTATCGCTCTCATTGGCTGAACTCTTTTACAAGAACCCCATCGATTTAATAGGAAAATTTAAGAAATTGATGAAGAAGAGAGAGAATATATTAATCACAAAAGAATAAACAATAATGAAAAGGCATTACGTGATAAAATACAGGTTTTGTTAGTTTCTACTAATCACTTTTCAGATTTCTTGCGGAGATCCTTCATCCATTTGAAGCCAAGTAAGGTCTTCCCAAGGCTGCTTCTGTTTCCATCTTCGTCCTTCTTCTGTTTCTTTTTCTTTTTGCCATCATCTTCTTTGCTCGAATTAGGAGGAGGGTCAGGGTTTGTATAGTCCCATTGATCAGCCCACGATAGTCCCGAATCCATCTTTTTTTTTTTTTTGGCAGATGTTTGAGAATCAAAGAAACATTAGATTAGAGGAACATCGTAAGTTGCTTATTTTTAGCTTTGCTGTTCTTCAATTTCCCTTTTGTTGACTCTATAAGTTTAGCAGCTTCTCCCTTTTTTTATTTGGTTATTTTTGGTAACCAACCCCTATGTTCCTCTCTGTTTTTTTGTCATGCTTGGTTGGTGCAAAGAATCAAACGTTTGTTTTTCTTTTTTCTCTTTATCTGAAAACTAGGTCATCTTTGGTCTAACTGTCAGCATCTATTTTTGCAATGAAAATATTTCATATCAAATTAATTACCTCCAGAGAGTCTTGAAATTACTTTTAGTTATCTGATAAAAAACAATAACCAGGTCTTGTGATATCTCTCGGTCTCTAGGTTCAAATCTGTTGTATTTTGACTTTTAACTACCAAACCAAAACAAAAAGCAAGAGTCTCAACCCATCATCATCCTTGTCAGACGAGCTTGTTTCAGGTTTAAACCATAGCGTTTAGACAATCTAGTTCCATCACATTGCTGCTGTTGTTGTCTCAAGCTTAAAACCAATTATTAAGTGAAATCACAAATCTTATTGCACTACCAAGGAGAAATAAAACCAAATATTTTCAGTGTTGCACCTTTAACAAGTGAAGTTCCAGATTAAGAATACCATATGGCCCCAACGCATGAAATTCTCCGTGTCTTTTACTCTTTTTCTCAGGTTCTCAATTTCATCCTTCATCAGTTTTGGTTTAAATTTGCGTAAACATGTTCTGATCTTTTATATAGTTTGATTTCTCATCAATGAAACAATGATTACAAGTTTGATATCATAATACCACACTTGAATGACAAGGAACAAGGCATCTATGCATATAAACACGATCAACCAGCCTTCATCATCATAAGAAACACTTCATCCTATTTCCTAATCATTAACAAGCAAGAAATTGATTCATCCTCCTCGGCGTAAGGAGTACAAGGTTGTTTTACACTCGAAACAAATCAAGTATCAGATAATATGGTTTACGACATCTTTTACCTTCTTAAATCCTACAAGTTTTTGGGATCTCTGTTCCAGTTTCCTGTCGAGAAATTTTGTGAAGCATTTAGTATTGTTATATATAGAGTCAAAATCTGAAACCACTCAAATTCCGATATATAGACTAAAAAGTAAAGAGATTAACTGATATAAACTGATATAAACGAGGAGATCGTTTATACTAACCGAAAATCACAATCACTTAGGGGGTGTATAGAACTTGGCATTTAAAGTGATTTGAGTTTTAATAAGATTTTAGATGATTTTGATGGTTTTGGGTGATTTTAAATAAGTTGTTATGATTTGGTATTAAAATCCCCCACAATTCCACCTAACACCATGAGATTTGGATCTTTATATTTTTAACTAAGAAAGTCTCATAAAATCCTCTAAAATCTCCTCCAGTCATTAAAATCTCAATACTTAAAACATTTTCAATAATAGTGGATTTGATATGATTTTTAAAAAGTCTTGTTTGAATAACAGAGAATTATAAATGATTTTAAATGACTTTACATAAATCTCATTTTCAATAACACCGGATTTAGGAAGATATTTTAAAATCCTTAGTTGAATAACAGAGGATTTTAAGAAAACCCCAAAACCTTTTAAAATCAACAGTTCAACGTAAGTTAAAAAAGAAAAAAAAAAGTGTTTGGAAGGTTCAAACATTATTATCCAATAACTGTGGCCTAAAGCTTACAAAAAGACACGATTATCAGAATTCAAAAAACACCCAAAATCCAACTCGAATTGGTTATGGCTTTACTCTTTGAAATTCAACATTATTCTCAGCTAAGAAAACATTTTACAAGGAAGAATATTTCACATTACCTCAAAGATAGTTTGAAATTAATTTTAGTTAGCTGCTAAAAACTGATGCGTTTAACAAAAAAAATAAAACTGATGCAGCGCATCTTACGTTATTCTTCGACTTTACTTGGTATCTTATTTGGGCTTTCCTTTTATTCTATCGTTTTGGCTTCTATCGTATTTTACTTTTCTTGGAGAGAAGGTTTGTTCATCTCCTAGGGTTTTCCTTTTCTTAGTTCTTTAAATAAGCAGTTAGTTTTGTAAGACACTGAGATTTGGTTTTTGATTAATAAAGTTATGAGACTTTCTTCTCTTATAAATCGATCTTGAACTCTTGAAGAAGTTGGTGTTCTTCCTTGAGCTCTTATCTTCAAAGCTAGATTTGAAGAGAGAATCTTCATCTTTCTTTGTGTCTTATGTTATTCCGCTACATTAAAAACAATGTTACATGATCTAACCAGTTTCATAAAGAGTATTCAAATACAACCGATCAGATGAGAACTAGGAGATTCTCAAACTCAAGTGTTGAGAACCTAGAGAATCAGTAGAATGTTAACAAAGGTTAGAGGAATCATATTAAAAACAATTTCCTTTCCTCTCCAAACACATACCCAACCAAGTATGATATTACAACAATTCTACTCAATCTTTTCTAAGAGTTATGGCGTTCTTCTCAATGCAAGACACTTTCGAATCTTTGATAGTCGAACACCAGAAGAACAACCTTGGAATCTTCTTACCAAATAAAATAAGGAAAAAACAACGCATCAAACATATTCAGAAACCGGAAAACCAAGAGACACAAACGGTGATGTGCATTTCAACTTTGGCAGTTCCACAAGAATTTTCTTAGTCATTGCAATGCTACTTATAAAATTTCGACAATAAAGCTATTGAATCCTACATATCTGAAGCCCACATGGTGTTCAATTATATCACCAAAACTACAACTCAAGAGATATAGATTTAGTAGACGATACTTAAACTAGCCTCATCATTGTCAAAAACAGTAAAACTTTGATAAATTAATACTCGATAAATTAATACCTCGATAAGATGATGTATTTTTTAAGTGTCAAATTAGTTTTTTGACCAGCTAATATATTGATTAATTAATAACTCTATAAATAAATAAAATATTATAAAAATAGTGTTGTCCCAACATTATTAGTTTATGGAGGTTTTACTAAGAGTAAACATTTGTAATGGGTAGTGAGTAGTATTGTTCTAGGCAGTTTTTAAAAACGACTAGAGATGATGAAACACCTTTCGAGAAGTTTATCAAATCGTTTTCCTTGCATCCCTTCGTTTTCTTTTTGTAAGTTGATTGTTGCATATCTTCGACGTAACTCAAGGGCTGCCGACACCACCATATGTTGGCGGCTAACGATAGGTGTCTTCGGCATGTTAGTTAAGTGCCAAAAGTGATCAATCAACACATTTTAAATTTCTCAAGTATCCATATTTCACCTTATGAATAGGTAGAAATAGTGGAAGATAGAGTGTCGATCCACAAGGAGGATGAAAGATGCTAATTCCTAGTATTAGATGGTTCACTTAAACTAAGACAATTGTTTATTGATAATTTAACTAATCTACTTGTTAGTGTATGCTAACTGAATTGAGAAGCTGATTCAATCAAAGACCAGATAAAAAGAGCAGAGTCGAACAGAGTTGAGAAGCTGATTCAATAAGAGACCAGATAAACAGAACATAGTTGAACTGAGCAGAGTAGCTGATTCATCCAGAGAAACAAATCAGAGATTGTGAAACAGATCAGAGTGGAGAAGCTGGCTGTTCAATCAGAGATGGTGAAACAGAGCAGAGTCGTGAAGCTGGTAAGGAGCAGCTGTTCAATCAAAGTTGTTCAACCAAGATGTGACAGAGTTGATAAGTTGTTATACAGAACTGTTCAATCAGAGATGTTCAAATAGGATGTATGTTCAAACAGGATGTGACAAAGTTGATAAGCTGCTATACAGAGATGTTCTAAATGATGCATGTCAATCAGACGTCTCTGTTCAACCAGTGGTCTTAGAAGAATCAGACGGTGTGTCATCAGGCTGTTAGAAGACATGACGTGGCAGGCTGAATGTTGAATGTGGTGATCGCGAACATTGTTGTTGGTGCGATTTGAGGATGTACCACACAAAGTGTTGGAGTGTGATTCATCAGAGGATTTATCAGGTTTGGTTCTGAGTCATCAGAGGATGTATCAGGTTTGGTTAAGGATCCCCACAGGTATGGACACAAGTAAAGATATGTTGTGGTTGATCAGGAACACTGCTGTTTGATGCATCATGAGATGTATCAGGACAGGCAGAGTGATAGGTGCTGATGCATCAGAGGATTCATCAGACAGAACGTTGGAGTTTGTGTGCTCAGACAGAGCGTTGGTGTCTGAGTGATCAAAGGATGTATCAGGCGTCACAGTAGAAGGCAAGGACTTGACGTGGTTGGAGGCTGACGTGGCAAGTGACTTGCTGAGATGTTTAAGTTGATGGAATAAAGAATATTTTGTGCAACTGATTTGGTAAGAAGATAAGCTTGGAAAGCAAGCTGTATCTACAGAATATTTTGTAACAGATTTGGAAAGTAGATCTACAGAATATTCTGTGAGGATCTAGGATCAGGGATGAGGCGAGGCTGTATAAATACCAATAGAAGGTGGTCATATGTCGCTGCGTGTCTAGGATTTTATCAGGGAGGCACACGTGGTGTGTTGAAGACGTTGCCCTGCTAGTCAGACAAGATGTGATGATCTGTAAGTTCAGGATAGACATGATATCACGATCTGTAAGTTTCTGTTAGCAGTTCTAAGTAAGTTAGAAACATTGTACCAAAATATCATTAGTTCAAGTGGATTGATTCTAGACTAGGTCTCGAGGATGTAGGGAAACCAAACCTCATTAAAAACTGTGTGTTGTTTATTTTATGCCTGATTATCTGCATAACACACAGATCTAGAGCCACATATATGCATTTTCACTATTATTCAATAAGATAAACATGATTGAATGCAAAGCAATGAAAGAGGTGGATCACAAAATGAGTATGAAAGATCAAGCTAGATTAGTATTGGGTTTTCATGATTCTACCAAGACTCATTTATTGTACAACCTAGTAATTAGAGAACATTATTGGCATAATCGATTCACGCTAGTGCTATCGACTTATCTAGAATTAAAGGACCTACCAAGACTTCCACGAGCTAGATAGCGATCAATCTTAGTCGTTTAGATCCTTCCCTAATCGTGTACAAGAGGAATATTGAGACTTTCGTGAGCTAAAAAACTTCTTGCTTAATTAAAAATTGGTTGAGGTATTTACACAAACACCTATAGTGCATAAGATTAGATTTTGGAATTAATTACTTCCCTAACCACGTATTAAAGCCATTCAATTGATAGAGATCTTCTAATCTAGCCAAAAACATGAAAGTCCAAGCCTAATACAACCTAATCAAGACTCATCCTTGATCTTTTATTAAAGACTCTCATGGATATTTGAATCCATGGGGAATAAAGAGAGAAGATGCATAAATAAGAGAAAGCATAATAAAGATGCAATTAAACATAAATAAAAACAAGTTTCAACAAGCAAAATAAAAGGGAGAGCAAAATCTCTCAAGAGCACTTAAGAACGCTAAAAATCTACATTATTGTCAATCTCCCTTTAACCTTATACATAAGAGGCTATTTATATTAAGTGGGCTAAGTTGCATTAACAAGACGATCATTTGACAGTTTTTGGAGGCGAAAATGGTGTCGTGCGGCCGGCATGGGTATGGTCTTGGGCGACAGGGCTCAGTTCTCATTGCTGGGTCACTTCTGGTTCCTCTATGCCGTCATGCTCTGGTTATGTGCCACCGACACGGTTCTGTTGACTGTCCAGCCCTAACTTTTCTCCCTTCTTCCGGCCAGCTCTTCCTCTGTTCCGCCGGCATGGGCCTGTTAAATAGTTTTGTGTTGTGTTGGCTTCTTCCACTTGCCTTCCTATACGCTTATTTGATTCCGGTTGGTTCTGCTAAGATCCATAAGCCACAAATTATTCTTCTCGCGACCTATTGATAACTCAAAACACCAAATGTGTGTATATGTACAAGATCCTAACCATAAATGCAATGAGATAGTATTTAAGTGGAAATGCGGTTATTTACACGATAAAACGATAGTTTAGACCTAAAAACTATGTACAAATGAGACCTATGAACCGCTAAATTTGGGACTCATCAGCTGCTCCTTCCCTTTAATTTTTCATGGTTAACTTAATTCTATAGAAATAGTTTAATAAATCAGGAAAGCTTTGCGGCACTTTTTGTTCATCCTCGATGGTGACTGATGCGTGAATTAATTCACCAAAATATAATTGCAAGTGCACAATGTAAAATTGTAGTATTAAAGGTTGGCGTTCCGTGAAAATCTTCATATTGTAATACTGGGTTTCAGTTCTTTGGAAACCAAAGACAACGCACAGCTAAGCAATGGAGATGGTGTAACAAAATCTTAGTATCTTGAAGAGGAATCCCCATTGGTTGACATCTTCACAACCATGCGGATAGAACAAATAGCAGGAGGTCAAGATTTGTCTCACTGCATCGGGATAAATGGGATAGTGACGGATACCGATGTGCCCCATCCCGATGTTATTCATCAATGTCTTGAGTTGCCTCTCAGATCAAGGTTACGCATGTTGGTCATGTCAAGCAGCTTCAATGGCTGCATGGAAATATGCTGATAGCGGTTGTAGAAAACCGTATCGTAATCATCCCAATGCCGGTAGTGTCAAGTCTTGAATGCTGGTCTGGAAACTACTGCAGACCCTTCTTCGCCTTCAAATGGGTGAGGCAAAGGTTCCTTCTCGCCCTTCATCCACATCTCATCATAGACATTGTGCTCGGAATTACTGCTAGACATTTGAAAAAGAAACAAAAAGATCGAAAAATCAAATCTGTTTCTCTTGATTGCACCGAGTCGACTGACCTTAAGGTCGGGACGACCGAGTCGAGCAAGGCAAAAAAAATTTCGCTTAACTACAGTGGTGTTCTTCACACGTTTTATCAATTCAGATCAAAATTCATCAATACTGTTGATGGTGGGCTTACTACCCCTTATCAATAGTTTGGCGATAATTAAGGTTCGGTCCCTGCCGACCTTTCCCTGATAATTTATCAAGTCATAAGTCCCTTCAACAGGATTAGAACCCTCGATCAAGATGACCAAGGGATACCTCGGTGAAGAATGATCGGATTTTAGTGTCCGAAGCGGGGGTGTAAACAACTTCGTCCCAAAGCCGAAGTCTAAAGCTTGGACTGAATAAGATCAAATCTTATCACAGATCTGGGAAAAATGGAATATTTCTATTTTTCCGAGGCTAGCCCATAGACTTACATGACCGACTACTAAGGATATATAAATACACACCCCCTTCACTAAATTAATTAATTCAGAATCGAGGAGAAGAATTACTAGATAATCTAGGTTTAATACTTCTCTTTGATAAAGTTAACTCGGTATTCCGAGTTAACACCCTTGTAACTGATACAATTAATAAAGTTCTCTTTTCCGAGGTTTCTCTTTTTTTCTTCTATCTAATTCATTTCCAAAAACGAACCCCTCTAATTACACATAATTAGAAGTTGAACCCAGTATCAACATTTGGCGCGCCAGGAAGGGGGTGACTTTCTTTAAACAGAAGACAAAGACCTCGGAAAAAACAAAAACGAATGATAACTACAACTCGTGGGAAACAACGTATAACTCGTTGGGACCAACGATCCACTGAGATTACGAACCAAGAGTTCAGGATACAAACTCGGTGGACAGACCGAGGACATGAAGAATCGTCGAACGGTGTTTTTGAGAACAAAGAAGAAAGTAATCAGGACCACAGACAGATAGATAAGCTTTCAATAGACTGTTTATCATCAGAAGGAGAGGAGCGAGATACATTCCATAACTCGGGAGAAATAGAGGAGGATCAGAACATGCCACCAAGAAACCGAGGAATAACTAGCAATATAAAGTTGATAGATAATGATCCCACTTCGAAAACGGATAATTCAATAGCAGAACTACATCCTGAACTACGGGATTTGAAAGCTCTGCTCCAGAACTCTTCCGTCAACTTTCGCTTTCTAATCAAGCGTTCAAGAACATAGATGGAAACCCACCAAAGACAGCAATTGCTGGATCCTGTCCACTTAAAAACCGGAAGTTGGAGTTCCGGATCTAAAATAGAACGGGAGACATCGAGAGTTTTTCTTAAAGCGTTTATGATCACGGTCAGTCGAGCTAGGATTCATCCATCAGAAAAGGAAGGGAAGCAGTGCCAATACTTCGCATAAAGTTTACACGGAAACATCCAAACCTGGATGGCCAACCTACCACATAAACTTCGATAAATTACGGCAGAAATTTCTGAAGAAGTATATGTTCAATCTCGAACGACCAACGACCTTTACTCTAAACATCAACGGAACCACTCCAATGCTTCATGAAGAGATTCAAGGCAATGTACTTTCAGTTAGACATCTCGGAAGAGCTAGCCATTGACCCCCTAACTAATGGAATTTGGTACGAGACAAGATTTTGGGAAGAACTTTCAGTTTACCGGCCACAATCTATAGAAGATGCATTTTAAGAGCAAGCATATACATTAGAGGAGACGAAAGTAGAGCTCGGTTATCCGAAAATGATCAAGATACTTCAAAAGGGGAAGAAATAAAGCAAAGATTTAGGGAACCTCGCCGGCATTACAACAAAGCGTTTGAACAAAAGGAAAAAGCCAGAACGAGGATTTCATTCTTAGCCTCTGAACTTCGAGATTAGAATTTGAAACAAAAAAGGAAAGCCAGAATTAAGAAGGATGGAATCCTCCTGGCATGGTGTCGTTACCACGCCGCCTATGGACATAGTACGGAAGAGTGTCGTAGTTTACCGGAGTATCTCTTGAAAAAATACCTATAGCAGATTCCCGAAGAACCAAGCTTAAAAGAAACTCTTACCAAGAGGTATCAAGTAGAATTAAAGGAACGAATCTAAAAAATGAATCGCAAAAGAAAAAATGAATTCTCGCGGCTAGATTCTTCACCCCGACGTAGGAGGATAAACGTTATTTCAAAAATCCCTACTGAGACGCAAGAGGGAGACAGGTCTCAAACAGAGTCGACCCATCTGAAGTTAACTTTACAAAAAGAGCTCGTCTTTACTCGCGAAGATCTAGAAGGAGTCGAAGTCCCCCAAAACGCCCCATTAGTGATAAAATTGCAAGTTGGAGACTATCAAGTTCCTCGAATATTAGTAGATACCGGAAGGTCGGCGAATATAATAAGCATCAATGTTTCCCAAGAATTATGGTGAAAAGAAGCAAAGATCAAGCCAGGACTCAAATCATTAATAGCCTTCAATGGCGAAAGTGTTTAAACGCTCGGAACAGTAGAACTCCCAGTGACAGTTGGAGGAACAACCAGAATTGTCAGCTTCGATGTGATAGAACACCCTATTCGCTACAACATAATTTTCGGAACTCTCTGGCTGTTTTTAATGAAAGGAGTGGTTTCCACATATCATCAATGCCTTAAATTTCCGACCCAACTCGGAATATTTTCGGTAAAAGGAAGTCAAGCTGAGGCAAGGTGCTGCCTCCGTGAGAGCCCAAAGAAAGGGAAGGAAGTCAACCTTTCCCTCGGAGACGAAACATTGAGACTCAAAAAGCTTTGAATGTAGAGTCAAAAAAAAATAAAAAATGGTGTTGATATCTCGGATTTTCCGAGATAGTCAACACATAATCAAACTTCGGAACTATGTGTGGCTTGATCCCCTCTGAGGGTACGTATACAGCCTTTCACGAGGTTTAGCTACAACATCAATATAAATATCAGTTTTATAGTGATGAAGTTTCTCTAACTCAACTATACTTAACCACGATTCACAAAAACAAAATCGGTGTCTTGATCACGTACCCGATAACAGGGTTCGTCTCTTTACACATTCTTTATCGAATGCAGCAGGAGATTTCAGAGCTTGATAAAGTAGAGCCGAGGAATCACAAGGCAAAGTCGGGTTATTCCCGCTTATGTTTATATTAAACATAAAAAATTTTACCCAAAGACTCTAAGGATCTGATAAAGTAGGACCTGAAGATTAGAGGTCCAAATAGTCGAGGTTTAACTCACTAAAATTTTTGGCTCTACCCATGAATTTCCAGTAATCTGTTGAAGGAATCCTTAAAAAAGACCAACATACAGAATACTCGAAGAATATTTTATGGAATTTTAAATGAGAATCCAAGGAAAGATAGATTAACTAAAAGGACGTAAAAAGTATGATCTTGGAAAATCCCGAAGATTATCACTCAAATAGTCCTAAAGATACTTAAAGAAGAAAGAAAAACAACATTACAAATCAAATATTGAAACAAAAGGCATTAGGCTCAAAATCAGGAAAAGTATAGCTCTTCATTTCTTATTCGGCTGCTCGTGCATCCTTCTCCACTTGTTTCAAAAGATCAGCAGGAATATTAATGCCTTGAGAAGAAAGATCATTGAGTACTTCGAAAACTGCCTGGGCTTGACCAAGGTTCATGGTGTTCACAAGTCTGTCTTCCCGAGCCTGGACGGTTTTCTGAATAGAATTCAGCCAATATTGGATTTTCTCAGCCATCGCCTTTTTGGTAGATTGCACCTTCTGAGTCAGCGAAGCACCAGCAATCTGAGCTTCCTTCTTCATCGCCTCGACTTGGTGAGCAAGCGAAGTTCGCTCAACCTCCAAAGCCTCGTTTTTCTTTTCAAGGTTGTCGATGTATTCGTTGGTTTCCCTCAACAAGCCTTCATATTCGCCGACAATGAGGCAGGTGTTCCGAGCTCCCTTAAAAGGAAAGACAGTTTACAAACGGTTCCGATTAAATTAAGAGATAAATAAGAGTAGAGAAAGACCATCAAACCCGAATAAAATTCCTAGCTAGAGCATATATGTGCTCTTTCACGACAAAATCATCCCTTGGCCTTAGAGATTCGCAACCAGTCATCTTCCAGAACAGCTCGACTCTCTTCTCTTTATCACTTGAAAGGAGTTGTGATGAATTGAATTCGAACTTAAACGGGGCGTCTTTGACTTCGAATTGAGATTTCTGTCTTTTGGTTAAAGGGGTTCCAATAGCCGAAGGAGCGGATCTTTTCTTTGAAGGCTTGGTTTTCGGAGACACAGTGATAGTTTTTCTGGGCTTCTTCTCCGAGGACACCATATGAGGAGCTTTAAGGCCGGAGGAGACAATTTCACCCTTCGGAAATTTCTGAAATCTCGACTTCTTAGGAAGAGCTCGGATAAGTAATTTATCAGATTAATCCGAGGGTAGTCTCTCTAATGGGCAGTCGACTTCAGAGCCTACATGGCCTGAAATAAGTGCCGAGTGATAAATACGAAGAGTAGCAGATTGAGATTTTAAAGGAAGAAGGAAAAGTTTGACGATACCTGAATGAAGACGAGCAAGTTTGATAAAGTCCGCAGAAATTTTCGGAAATACCAATGGCGTGAAACTTTAAACCCGATCCATTTCCTTTTTCAAGATTGGATGAAGTTCTTTTAAAAGAGTCGGTTTTACAATCGTTGAGGCATCAACTGACCATGTCTTGACTAGCTTGGTGCTAGGGTCAAAGATGGAGGCCTCATTGATCTGAACAAAGAAAAAGTTAGTGTGCCAGCCTTTGGCATTCGAAGTGAACCGCGTACCTAGTTTACTAGCATTTCTCACCATGGTATATCAGGTTTTGCCATCTCGGTTATCCACGAGTTCGGCAAGCTCGGAGAATTTACAACATGGAACGATAATTTCGGCCCTGCTGGCCTGAATTATGAAAGCAACCATGTGTCTGATGGCGCCAGGTCCTAGTTGGGTGAAAGCAATCTTCAGGTGTTTGCAGAATTCAACTAAGAGGAAAGGAATTGGGAACCAAAGTCGAGCTTCGGTAAAAAAGTGGAGGTAAAGACACATAAATCCTTCTGGAGGATTCCACGGTCTCTCGCCGGTTTTCGGGACCAGAATTTCGAGGTTTTCTGGGTTTGAGGCGAATAATCGGAGAGTATCAATATCACCCTCTTTAAAGGAAGAGTCTCCAAAGTCTTCCGAGATATCCTCTTCCCCTGTTACTTGGTCGGAAATAGTTTCCGAACTGTGGCTTTTGGATGGGGAATTGGCCGGGATCGACGGATCTAGAATTTCAGTTTTCTTTTCGGGAGACGAAACATCTTCTATATTGATAAAAGAATTGTTTGATTGGTAATCATCGGACGTTTTCTGCTGAGATTTGCTAGATCCAGTGGAAGACAAGGTTGAATCGGTTTCGTAGTCGGAACCGAGAGAGTTATGTTTGTTAGGCGACATCTTAGGAGAGTTGTGAAGAAGAGACGGAACACTTAGGAATCTTGGAAGGATTTTACCGGGGATTTGAGGAACGAGAAGCTTGAGGATTCAATCTTCTTAATAGCTATTTAAAGCAAGGCGGTTGTATGGTCACAAAAGCTCAACCGACGTTCTTTGAGATATGTTAAACCAAGATTGGGGGAAGCAGAGGTTTAATTAATGAATAATCTCCTTTTTTTTTCCTGCCAAAAGTGACATATGAAGTTTGGAAGGTGTATGAACGACACGTCATGGGATTTGAAAGGTTTTGTGGCGATCAAGGAATTTGCGCGTGAAACAGATGAGGCTTTTCATTGACTGCTCTTTTTACTGCCATGTTGAAGGATCGAGATCAAGAAAGTAGATCAGGATTCAAGAATTTTTGAAGATAAAGATCGACCAACACCGAGCTTCATTAATCTACAAGCTATTTAAATTGGAAATTCGCCAACTCTACCCGAAGACATCCTCAGACGAACTGGGTGAGAGTTACTGTTGATGGTGGGGTTACTACCCCTTATCAATAGTTTGACGATAATTGAAGTTTGGTCCCTGCCGACCTTTTCCCTGATAATTTATCAGGTCATAAGTCCCTTCAACAGGATTAGAACCCTCGGCCCAGATGACCGAGGGATACCTCGGTGAAGAATGATCGGATTTTAATGTCCGAAGCGGGGGTGTAAACAACTTCGTCTCAAAGCCGAAGTCTAAAACTCGGACAGAATAAGATCAAATGTTATCACGGATTCTCTGATCTGGGAAAAATTGAATACTTTCGTTTTTCCGAGGTTAGCCCATGGGCTTACATGACCGACTACTAAGGATATATAAATACACACCCCCTTCACTAAATTAATTCATTTAGAATCGGGGAGAAGAATTACTAGATAACATAGGTTTAATACTTCTCTTTGATAAAGTTAACTCGGCATTCCGAGTAAACACCCTTGTAACCGATATAATTAATAAAGTTTTCTTTTCCGAGGTTTCTCTTTTTGTCTTTTGTCTAATTCATTCCCTCAAACGAACCCCTATAATTACAAATAATTAGAAGTTGAACCCAATATCAACAAATATCACATTCCAGTATAACGATTTTCTACTGTTCTACAACCAAATTTGCCAAAATTAAACTCGAAATCCAAGACATGCAAGAGTTTCAATATTTTGAGTATTTTCATTCAAAAATCGAAACTAAAATTGCACATATACGGATGAATACCTTGCAGATCGGAAAATGAGTTGCAACAAGTGGAAGAGCTTAAAAATCCAAACTTGGCAAGCTTGAAATCGCTAAAATTGGTTTAGAATTAAGAGAGAAAATCGAGTTTGAAGTTTTAATTTTTTGTTGAATTATGTCGAAAACAGTCGGGTTTTTAAAGAAAAAACCAACTTAAGTCGACCAACTAAAAGCCCAGGTCGGTCGACCTTAAAATTGAAACAAAATATTTTTGTGTTTTTATGGGTTTTTTTTTATGACTCAATCTAATGTGGGACTAAAAAGCTCGAGTTAAACCTAAACAATACAGACTCACAAGTGGGTTGCCTCCCACTAAACGCTTTTTTTATAGTCATTAGCTTGACTAGGTCAGACATGTACTTTCATCATCAGAGCTCAACACAGAGTGTTGTTCTCTCTCTTTTCCTTCATGATAGCATCATCATCCTCAGCTTCATCTTCAGTAAGATCTATGATCTTGTCTTTCTCTACTTCCTTCACCTTCTCAAGTTTTATACTTGCAGTATACAACAGTTGTGTCGTAGGTGTGTACCTTGTGTGCCTTTGGATTGGTGTGAAGGTTTCTTTGGGTAGTGCACTCTCAAAACCAGGGAGTCTACTTTCATTCATCTTGATTATCTCTGCTTCATTTGCTTCTTTGCCCTTGAATCTGATACTTCCAGTTCTGCAATCTATCTCAGCATAGGCGGTGTGTAGGAATGGTCTTTCAAGGATTAGCAAATCTTCAGGGTTTCCATCAAATCTCATTACATGAAAATATACTCCAATGAATTGACCATTTGCGCATTCTGGTACGTTCTCCAACATTCCTTCTATCATCTTGTAAGTATCATTAGCGAACCTCAAAAGCACTTGCTTATTCAACAACTTGTCAAATTTCAATGCCCTGGCTATATTAAAAGTGGCATCAAATTCACTCCAGCTCACATATCACATGGAACCTTTTCAAACCAAGTATAACCAATTTTACAACTTATCTCAATTCTACCAAAATCTCCAAGCTTCTTTGGTATAGATTTGCTGATCATGGCATCACACATCTTAAAAAAGTGATTACAAAACTCTTCAGTCTTCATATTCCCTTTCAATAAATAAGGAACAAGTTCATGTAACTCCAGATCCATTCCACATTGCTCCATAAGTGGCCATATCTCCTTGCACTCCTTGATAAATTCTTCAACATCATATTTGAATTGGCCTTCAAGTACCTTGAGTGAGTTTGACTAGAAAGGGATTTTGTACTCAACATGTTATGGTCGTATCCATATGGAGGTTGATTGTACCTCTCTTTTTTGATTCGGAATAGAGACGGCATTGCAATCGCTCTTCGCTTGGCTTCAAGGCAATCATGTCAACCGACCGCTATTGAGGTCAACCTACTCGAGGATCATTTTTTAGTAAAAACCTTCTCTTTGGGATTCTCAATCACTCTCATCCTTGGTTTGGATCTTTTTATGACTGCTAGACTCTTTATCTTCGTTTTCTCTGGGTAGAAATAAGAAAAAATGTCATCCTTCTCCTTGACCTTGAAAATGATATTTGGACTTCCAAAGTTTCTTAAGGTTATTGTATCATCATTCCAACTAATTACGGCTCCATCGGTCTTGAGAAACGATCTTCCAAGTATGATTTGCTCTATACCATCAGCTTCATCAACATAACATGTCTCGAGCACATAGAAATCAAGGGCCACGAACCTATCTCCAATCATGCATGGTAAATTCTTTAATTTTCCCAATGGGATCACACTTGTGTCATCAGCCAGTCTCATCTCCTTCTTGGTAGGGTTCATAGGCTTTCAATCTCTTCACTGCTTCTAGAGCAATGGTGTTGCTGCTTGCTCCCAAGTCACATAGGCATCTCCTGAACAATTGATTTCCAATGGTTATGTTAAGCTCAAATTGCCAATGATATTTCTTCTTATTAGAGATCTGGTACATGATCTCCTTATCACAAATCGTAGCAAACACTCCACTAGCATCTTATGGGGAAATCTTCCATCTCATCACCTTACTGAGCACGTTTTTTAGTTCTTTCTCCAGTCTACAGGCTCGTGCAAAGGGAATTCTCCTCATCAAAACCTTGGAATAAGTATCCACTTCCTTACTTAGCTCTCAATCATCTTCTCTTGTTTCCATGTCAAAGACTAGTTCATTAATTTCATATTCATGAATGGGGATCCATGGATACACCGATTGATTAGTGCACCACGTCCTGTAAACATTCTTCTTTGGAGGAATTTGCATCAAAGGGAAGTCAATCTCTTCATCATAAGCAACAAGTCGGTCGACCTTTTCAAGAGTCCACTAACCGCCGATGAGTCAATCGACCATACACGGGAGTCGACCGACTACATCAGACAAACTTTCTTCACTTGTCTCCTCCATATCCTTGTCTTCACAACGCTTCTT
Source organism: Euclidium syriacum (assembly GCA_900116095.1). Classification (NCBI taxonomy): domain Eukaryota; kingdom Viridiplantae; phylum Streptophyta; class Magnoliopsida; order Brassicales; family Brassicaceae; genus Euclidium; species Euclidium syriacum. The sequence continues at coordinate 2,159,919 of FPAK01000019.1, forward strand.
GGTATGAACAGCTCGAACTATTCTATTGACCCCAAAAAATCATTCAAACTCTTCCATTCTTTCATGAAGTCTTCCAATATCAAGTTTCAGGTGACCAATTCGAGCATCAAGGGTAAGAAAGATCTGGTCCATCTTCTTCGCAAGGCTGGCATATGTTTTGTTTTGCATCTCCAGGACTTCTTCAATCACGCTATCCACTCCATGATTTTGTGGCATAGGCTTGTAGGTTGAGCGTGGCTTGAAGTATCCATCTTGGTATCAAATTGATCTTGTGAAATCCACATCCGGTCGTTCATCTCTTCTCCAATTTCCTTGCATGGTTTTGTGTTTATCAAAAACAAAATAGGAGATGTGTTTAGTAACAATTTTTATCATAACTTCCTAGTCTAATCAGAATCGAAAACACCGTTAAAACTTGATGTGTGAATTATTTCTCATAAATATGACTGCAAGTGCACAACGTACAACTGTAGTATTAAAGATTATCGGTTCCACATAGATTATGTCGAGTGTTAATTCTAACCAAGAAGCTGAATGATTCTAAGTAACTTAGCTAGTATATGTTGTGTTGTAATTTATGGATTAAAAGCGCTAGATCAAGGGAAGTATCGTAGGAGATATAAATCAACACAAAATCAATAACCAATAGACTCTTAAACACAGAAGGAGTAGATATATAGCACCTAGTTTCCCGAGGCACTATACCTATGCACTAACCACTAGATCAGAAAGGATGCTTTTCAACCTAAGGCAGCTAGCACATACAATAAACCTAGATCTGATTGTTCATAACCTTCCAAACCAAATGTTGATTTGAACAAGGATGAGATTACCTACTAAAAAACATGATATGATCTTGTTATAGAATGGTGTATAAGATATCAAAACCTAGAGATCAATATCCTAAGTGATCAAGTCAAAATATTGTATTAGATACCATTAAAGTATAGAGTCATTACTGATCATATCATGTTAAGTGTTGTAGAGATATATAAAATCATTGAAAACCCCTAGGTCTAACAAATGAACTACTCACACATAGCTAGCAAAATCATCATCAATATTAATATCAAAGCTTGCATAAAAGTAAAGAGTGGAGTTTAGAGAGTAAACAAATTTGTGGGTCTCTCTCTGTTTCCAAGGTAGTTAATAAAACTGAAGAAACCTTAAGAACAAGTGGTTCCTTGAGGCAAAAGTAAGAGATTTGGTGGTTTGAGAGAATTGCTCCTTGAGAACTTGAGTTGTTTTGATGGCTTGACCTAATCCTTTTGTTTAAGGTCACCTATATAACTCCAGGGAATGAACTTCTAGGTCGGTAATGGGTTTCCAATATTTCTGGTTTAGAAAAAGTCGGAAAGGTAATTAATTTTCTTCTCGGTCGACTTTAGCTTCGACTCGGTCGACTCTGTCATCGGTTCATTATTTCTTCCTTTCTGCTCCAAATCATTTAAGTCTTCTTTAATTGCTCCATCTTGTGAAATCTCTAGTTTATCCTGCTTAAAATATAGAAAGGCTCCAAATCCATATAAAATATTGTTGTGAAAACCGATCAAAATATCAATGCATCAATGATTTTAGACAGCCTCCGATCATCTTCAAAAATGGTGGCTAAGGCTTTCCTTCGACACCCTTCGCCTCCGTATAAATCATTGGATTCTTGTTTCTCTTTGTCGTATAAATCATGTAAGGGAGATTTTGTGTCGGTTCTGGACACCCTTCGCCTCCGTATAAATCGCTGGATTCTTGTTTATCTTTGCCCTATAAATCATGGAATGGGAGATTTTGTGTCGGTTTCGGATAATCTTTCTCTCTTCATAAAGTCTTCGGACGATTTCTTTCCTGATGTAATTGTAATAGGGTTGTGTAATTTGGTGGATTAATATACGATTAGGAAAGGCCCCGAAATCAAGTTTCAAATCCTTAACTTTGCACTCCAACAAATATCAAACTAATTTCGAGTCAACTTTTATTTTCAATTTGCTTTGAATGGATTCCAATGGAGAAGAAAATGATGACGGCAAAACACATGAGCAATATGGTGACAGGAAAGCTAGGTGTTCATCATCTTCTTGCGATGAAGATATATAATTGATAATCCCAAAACTTTTTAGAAGACTGTATCAGAGTCATATCCAACAATAATTTAATAAATTCTCTTAATTTTATTAGGATCAAAGACCATTTTGAAGTACCGAAGAGATGACCGTCAATAAAAATAAAAATGTATGAAGGGGATAGGTTGGGCATTCGGGTTTGCTCCGGGTTTATTTAGGTTTCTGGTTTTCCAGTTTATTGAAATGAAAACTATTCCGGTAGTTTTCTATTTCGCGTTCGGTTCCTCCGAATTTGGTTCGGTTCGAATTCAGATTTCTGGTTCAGGGATTTTCGGTTTAATTCAGTTATTCCGGATTTGGTTTCGGGTTGTTTGGAATTTTATCCGAATTGGTCCCATAATATCTGAAAATAATGAAAAAAATTCTTTATAATCTAAAAATTAACAAATATTATTTAATAAAAAATAAAAAATTGAATTATTTATGTAAAAATGGAGTTAACTTATCTTTTATTACAATGATTTATGTCAACTACTGTAATATTATAAATAGCTTCCTATTTCCTAGAATATAGAGTGACAAAATTGTTTTCCATTATTTGTCACGAGATAACAATAAAATTTGTTATCAACCCGTAAAATAAAAATATTAAAATAATATTGTGAAAAAAAGAAAAAGATTTTAAATAAATTAATATCTGTTGATGATGGGATTAGCACCCTTTGTCAATAGCTTGGCAAGAATTGAGATTCGGTCCCTACCGATCTTTTCCTAATTACAAATTAGGTTATAAGTCTGTTCAATAGGATTTGAACCCTCGGCCCCGATGACCGAGTGATACCTCGACAAAGAATGGTCGGATTTTAGTGTCCAAAACGGGGGTATAAACTACTTCGTCTAAAGTCGAAGTCTAGGCTCGGACAGAATAAGATCAAATCTTATCACAGGTTCCCTGATCTTGGAAAAATAGAATATTTCCATTTTTCCGAGGTTAGCTCATGGGCTTAGATAACCGACTACTAAGATATAAATACGTACCCCCCTTCACTAAATTAGATCATTCAGAATCGGGGAGAAGAATTACTACCAAACTTAAGCTTAATACTTCTCTTTGATAAAAGTGAACTCGACATTCCGAGTTAACATTCTTGTAACCAATAATATCAATAAAAGCTTATTTTCCGAGGTTTCCCTTTTGACTTTTTACTTAACTTACTCCAAAAATGAACCCCTCTAATTATAAATAATTAGAAGTTGAACCCAATCTCAACAATAACCAAGACCAAAAGTAAAAAAAGATTAAAAAATAAAAAGTTAACTTGCTAAATAGTCAATATCTTTTTAAAAAATAAAAATAAAAATAAATCAGTAACGTGTTTTCACTATAAATATTGGCAATATTAAATCTTTGTAGTGATGAGATTTGGGAATATAATTGTATTTCTGGCACTCATTCATATTTCAGTTTCGGGTGTTCGGATATCAAAGTCGAAAACTCGTTCGGCTCACCCAAATTTGAGATCCAATAGAGTTGGGTTGAGTTAGTTGTTTCGAATTTTATTTCCAAGTTAAATAAGAAGAAATTCGAGTTTTTTCCTCCAATTTTTTTGCATCGCCTTGTTCTATTGACAAATTTTGTAAAATTCGTGTAAAAGAATGCCTCAATCTCATCTCTGCCAAATTTGAAACATCCGTCATAATTTTGGGATAACTTTCGTCAAATTCGTGTAAAAGAAAAATTTATGTTTTCACGTATTACTTATTATATTAGGAAAATAGAGATGCATTAAATCATATCAAATCAATACAGTGGACATTTAGTGTTGAATCAACACTTTATGAAATAATAAATGAATGTGCTTAAAATGGCGTGAAATGAACATGTACATTTAATGTTACCAAAAAAAACCCCCAAGAGCACATTAGTATTAACAAAACGAAACAACTAGTAATCTTCTCATTTAATAAGACCATAAAAAAAAAAAAACAAAAAAGTCATCTTCTCCAAAACTATCCAAAGAGTTAGCCTATTTTCAAAATTGTCCGAATATGAAGAGATTGTTTGAAAAGGGTAACTCAAATAACTCTAGTGGCGGCCAAAAAAGAAGACCCAATTCCCCTCCATGCTTCAATACATACATCCTCCATGATCCGCTACACCTTCCACAAGGTCTTCCTCTTTATTTCTTTCGGATCATTGACATAAACTCATGTCGTCAAAGTGCCTTGCAAGACGTTCAAGAGTATGATTGAGGAAGATGTTTTCTTAAGGGATTTCGACTTGCTCTACATGGTAAATGAATATCGCTTTAGGGTTTTTTTGTTTGGAAAATGGGAAATCCTTCTGATATCTACTGCAAAGGGGTTTGGGAGTATTTCATATTGGGAAACATGGAAGAAGGCCTTGGAGGCATTAGAGATTTTTTTGGACTATGACTTGGCGAATTACACTTACAATATGATATGGAGAATAATGAATCCAAGCGACGATTTTAGTTTTACACTTTTCTATGTTTGTAGGAATTTACGATTAAAAAATGGATGAATCACCTCATTGGGCGGGGGGGGGGGATCTTCGACCTACCACCATTGTTTGAAGAGAAAGTATATGAAATCAATATCAATATCCTCCATGATTGCGAGTGTGCTACTTACAATTATGTAGATCTCAATTATGGAATCGAAGAGGACATGAAGAGACAATGTCGAATGTGTGATCGGTATTTTTGGATCATACAATCAGCTAGTTTCGTTTCAGCTATCGCAAGGAAGCACTTAAATTTGAATGATCATATGCTCAAGGTTAGATGATCACACTTTCGTCAACCAGAGTTTGATGAAGGATATTACTACTGTCATTGTGCTTATGCTTCAGAATGATTATCAATTTATGGTTATGTATTACTCCTATGAACAAGTAAATTTTAATATTTGGTATTACTGGTAAAACTATGAACAAGTAAGTTTTAATATTTGGTGTTACTGGAAAAACTATGAACAACTAGGTATTTAAATTTGGAAGTACTGGAAATACTATGAAGAACTATGTTTCTGTAAATTGCATTACTAAAAATAATAGTAAGAACAACTACGTTTTGGTTAGTAGTTTTAGCCAATGGTATTACTGGGAATATTATGAACAATTAAGAACATAAATCGGACTTGTTAAGGTAAATTTGACTCTCTTAATATTTATGGTTTATTCAACGACACGTAGAAAACAACTTAGGCGAATTTATTAGCGCCATGTGTGATATAGTTAGGCGGTTTAAGGCCATGTCTAACTTAGTTTATTTGCATCTCTTTATAGCTATGTACTAGTATACATAGAGTACCCGAGTCTGATTATGTAAGGACTTGTGTATATCTATAGGTGGAGTCATCTGGACCCTTGCGCCCCACTAGTGGTAGTGTGGCTACACTATCCGTCTCAAAGTGCTGGAGGAAGAGTGACCAACGAAGTATTGTGACTAGGTCTAACTCTATAGTGGTATAGGTGCAAAGCATAGGGATCATTACCTTGGTGTCCTCATGGACGGGGTTTACTCGCCATTTATCCCGGTCTAGAGATGTGCTAACAGTGAGGCAGTCCAACTTGAGGAGCGCAAAGAGGAGACAGAACAACCCGGGTTGAGTATCACCACCTAGTCAGGTTTGGCGCATAATTCATATATTTTCTTAGTCGATAAGTAAAAAGCTGGCCAAATATTAAATTTTCAAACAACACTAATAACGTATGGTACATGTCCACATGGCATGCACCCACAAGAGAAAATGATCGCTTGAGCTAGACGTGCACCTCGAAAGCCGTTAAAAGAATTCCAAAGGACTCTGCCATCAAGTGACACACGGGATGCAGCGCCTCTTATAATCCGTCTGTTATGAACCGTATACACCTCGAGAGTGCACGACACGCCTGATGACCAAAACGACAAGAGTGGTAGGTAAAAATCTGTTGGAATTTGATCAGGATTTTAATCATATTAATAATCTCTAGAACAAATTCTATAGCCCGGATCATCTGTCAATTGAATCATTAGATCGGATCTCGAGTATACCTGGAGTTTTGAGCAGCGAAATGAATCAGGATATCAAGATCAAGGATCGCCTCAAGTGTTGCGCCTCTACTGGTATCTACACGCACACAAACTGGAAAGCCGGGATGCTAGTGCCGGAGAAAGGTCAAATCTCTCTTGGAAGCTCTCGAGATTTCTATGTTTCTGAAGGCGGCTACAACTTAGGTTAGAAGGAAAAGTCGTGCCTCTCTAACATATATATGGGCCAGGAAAACCTAATTAACTTATCGGGTTAAACCGACAATTAATTAAGTCATAAACCGAAAAGCATTGGTCTGGCTAGACATTGTGTCGATCGACACAACCATTGTGTCGATCGACACACTCCGTAGAAACATATAATTTATGCATATAAAATATGCATCAACTTGATCATTACACTAATGATCAATCCCAATATAATACATCCAGTTCGCTTAGGTGTGTGACCCTGTAGGATCATATGATACTAGCAATGAGTTCATAACCCATAGATTATAAGTGGCTTCTAGCAAAACGTTATAATCACTCAGTATCATAAACTGTCTAATCTTGACACTACAACTATATTAGAGTAAGTACAAATGATTGCAGGACATTCCCAACAAAATCACACAAGTCGGAGCAGATCTTATCCATAACTAAGCCACGACAACCTAAACTAGAACCTAAATGGTTATATCGGGATAACTCAACCACCCGATATAGTAACCCGAGTTAGGTATTCTCTATAAATACATCCTTACTCTCTACTAAAATGGGTCGGTATATCATTCTTTCAAAGTTTAGGATAAGATTGCTCTGGTTTAGCTTTCACCTTGTTTTCTCATAGAGAGTTCTCTTCCTAAGTTTTATTCGGTTTTCACTTGATAGATCGGCTGAGAAGTTTTCGGAGTGATACCGTCGGCTTTCGTAGAGTTCTTCTCGAGAGCAGTTGACTTTTCTCTAAGTCCACACCACGTTTGAGTGGTGAAAGTCCCAACATTAAGGTGCATTAAACTTATTCTTGCATTTTATAAAGAACTGGGAATCCGAGGAGATTTAAGTTCAAAGACCATCATTTTCAAACTTTGTCACTCGAGAGGATTCCTCCTCCTACGTGATAAGACGTTTTCCGGTCCTCTTTGACCTCATCCTACTTATACGCATATTACTTTGTTCTTTCCACTCAAATAGCCTTTGAAAACATCATATAACTCCGAGACCACTTTGTATTTCCGGACCAGATTTGAATTAAACCCTCTTTGTTTTTCCGATTTTCCTTTTGTTTTCCGACATCAGTCACGTGGTAAAATTACTAACTTGAGCGTTAAAGAATCTTCGTGAAACACAAACCCATTGTATCCTTCCCAGAGACTTCACATTTGTTTCCCTTTTAGGAGGTATGCTATCCAGCGGGACAAAACCCGCTCCACATCACATTCTAGCAACCCTGAAGATCTCTGGATCACCCCACGGTGAATCCGAAAAAAAAAAAATAGTTGTATCTGTTATAGGAACAATAGTAAAATAATGTTTGAGCTATATACATGGTTACCAAATCGTTATAAGATAAGGGATATGATCATCAAGTTCTCTTTTTAAAAACTGTATTACAAATAAAAAAGATTTTAAAAGAAATATAAACAGCGAGTTGCATTTTTATTGATATTCTATAACATATATATATTTACACCGGCGAGAAGCTCATGATAATCATAAAGCACATGCCTACAAAATAGTAAATAAAATATTCTCAAAATCATGAAGAGTTAACATAAAGATAATTATACTACATGTTCATATCTTATTCTATTAAAAAACTTCATTTTCTAAGAAAATCGAATGGTATGCATGCATTTTTTAGGGTAAGAACTACTAAATCATTTGATACATCATCATCAGAGATGTTCGACATCTTTCTACATTTTAAGAGTTCATCTATTACATTTTTCTTTATGCATCCATGTCCATATCAATTTTTGGAATTCAAATATATGATTGAGATAGACTTGTACATGGAGTATCTTCAATATCAATTGATTCAAGAATTTTCACGTTTGGAGAAAATGAAAACTCAACTCTTGGCTCACAAGATTTTTTTTGGTCATTGCATTCAAAAGAAGCACATTCCTCTACCAAAGTCATATTAGATGTCATGTTTGCATCCGAATAATGATTTGAATACGTAGGGTCTTGTATATTTATTTATAAACCTTGAAGAAGAACCTTACAATTATACAAGAAAACGAACATTAAGTCAAAACTTTACTAGATAACAAGGGGAACCAAAGGAAAAAAGTCTGAAAATCAACAAAATATTAGTAATAATTAAATAACATAATCAATAATGGGGTTGTGATCAAAATTGGAAGTAGTAGAACCGTGGAGATTAGCCAATATATCTATAGATTATATATAAAGACGATTAGTCTCACAAGAATATAACACTTTAACATACCTCTTTTACTGCCACATTAAATTTTTCAAAAAATTCAAGATTTTACTTATGTTTGAAAAAATTATAACACGATTCTGATGAACCATAACTATCTATGTATTTTTTATAGTGTTCCTTTGTAATGTGTATTTTACCAATTATGTTAGATATCTTCAATTGTTTAGTCATACAATGCGTAGCGCAACTTTTATTTAGCTATGAAACATACACATATAGAAATTTTTTTATTTCTATAATCTTGTGTACCACATATATCTTAAATTAGTTTCATAATTCTAAAAGCTATGTTTTTCTCAAATGACAGGAAAAATTTCAACTTTATTACCTGTCTACTAATCAAGCTTCGTTGTTTTTTTGCTTGAAGCTTTATTTAAGCTTTGTTGTCAATAGAATGAATTATTTCTTTTTTTTCTTAAGTATTAAAATTCTTCCCAATCGTTTAATTAGTGATTTTAATGGTGAAAAATTTCCCCTCTGAGTGTTACATTATTTTTCTTGTCTCGCGTTGATTTGCACAGGTTGAACAAAGATATTAATAATAGTTGGGTTTATGGTGACCGTTATATTGACATTTTTGGGGTTATGATTCTAATGGACATGTTTAGGATAAACGTGTCATCTCAAGAACCTTTGCCTTAGCGTTATAGTCTTGCTAAAGGAAGAGTGGTTTGGAGATTTGAAATTTAAAATCTTCTTCTACCTTCATATTATACCATCCTATGATATGAGTTATTCCAAAAAAAATTTATATATCAACATAGATGAATCAATAGAAAATCATTTTATTGATCATCTCAATTTTTTTTCCTCTTTTTTTTCATCTTCCTATTTGATAGTTTTATCAAATGATGTGCATGTTTAGATACTTCAATTTCTTTTTACCACTTCGAGAAATTCATTTGTGACATATATGATCACTATACGTGTATAGTGGATATAAAAGGGGTGAAAAGACTATGTAAAATCATAAAATAATATTTCAACAAAAACAGCAAAAAACAAAAACAAAATATAATATTGATGTGAAGCGATTTAGATGTTGTGGTGCTTAGCTTTCACAAGATATTATTTTTAAAACTGTCTAATAAAAGTAAATTTTTGTTTATGAAGTTTTATGTTTTTGACTAAACTTTTAAAATTAATATTGTTGATAATTTAGAAATTCATAGGTTGGAAATATATGTCAAAACTTCTTCTAATTTAAATACTTTGATATTTTTTTTTTTGTGTGTGCAGCTCTCCAAATGTTATCATTAATAATGTAATCTATACCTATGAAAATAATGAAAACAATGTACCATAAGAAGTTTATAAAGTTACATCATATCAAATTTTCATTTTTTTTGGAGAAAGATGCAAATTCTTATTTGTAGAATATAGCATAATTCATAAGCGAATAATGCGATTATAGTAGCAAAGAAATAACCATGGTGGACATTAGAATTTATGTATGAGGCATGTCAAATGTTTCTTATCTTCCATATTTTTTTGGGTTGTCTTGTTGCTATCATAAACATTTTCATGGTTATGGTATTGTGAAAACATGTAGGAAGTTACTAGTATTACGCATAGGGAAGACGTATATATTGAATTCATAAGGCAGAAAGTGAATGATGCAGGGTGTCTTAATAATCTAAAGAAAGGCAAATCCTCAATCCAAATTGCTTTTGATGTTGCAGCTTTTCTATTGAATTTGGCTTTTATCGAAGGAAATTAGTCTCAATCTTGAAACCACATTTCTAAATATTATGAAGAAGCTGAGCTACATCATATTTCAAAGTTCAGTTTTTTTGTTGCCAAGATTAAGCTTAAACTATAAAAAGAATCAAATTTTTTATATAATACTCACTCATATTTTTTTCTTTGAAGTCTTTCCTAAGTTAAAAAAATATCACTCATCGAATTCTCATATTTTTTTGCCCTCTCTCATTAGTTGGAGCGTCTAGTATTCGAACAAGTTCTTTCGGATTTCGCATTTTCCGATCTTATACTTTAAAACATAGAAATCATGCACATCACGATAATGTCATTCTCAAACTATTCTAACTCACTAATCTCTCAAATTTTCACTATTAAAATAGGTTTGTTACCTATGAAAAAGCATAGTTCAATTCCGTTTTGGTTTAAGAATCGACAAATGGGTATCTCTGATTAACCACAATATAGTGCACGTCTTTCTAATCTCACAAACAATTTTTTAGGAAATATTATGAGATTCAAACTTGTCTCATGATCTGAAAAAATCTAGAAAACCTTATTTATTATTGTTCATTAAAATAAAATACAATTTTCTTTTAATATGTATTATTAAAGAAAAAACAAAAATTCGCCTCATTATTTGAAATTATTTCCCATTGAGTGGAAACCAAACCCACATTTTTGCTATGTAAGGAATCTGCTAATATGAACTCATTCATTTAAGTTTTAAATCAATAACACTAGCTAAGATATTAATTTGTAAATTTTGCTTACCAAAATTGTTCCACGAGAAATGTTTGAGTCTTTTTCTCTTATACTCCAACAATAGGAGCATGTCTTGATCCGTTATAGTCACACTTCTTTTTTAGTGGTTGAACATATATGGTATTTTTCCTAGATATGATCCAAAAAAAAATACTTTTATCTTTTATATGAATGATTGTAAACTATGTTTGTTATACTTAATTGCCAAATTATTAGAAGATAAGGGATATGTTCATCATATTCTCTTATTTCAAACTATATTACACATAAAAAATAATTTCAATGAAATATAAATAATCAGTTATATTTTTATTAGTATCCTACAACATATATATTTACATCGGCAAGAAATTCATTATAATCAAGAATCACATACCTATAAAATAAATAATTAAGATATTATAGATACCCACAAAATAATAAATAAAAAATTATCACAAATATAATGAGGTATCATAAAGATACTAACACTACATGTTCAAATCTTAGTCAATTATAAAACTTCATTTTTTGAGGTAAATTGAGTGAAATCGATGCATTTTCGGAGTTAAAAACTACTAAAGCCTTTGATAAATGTTCATATGATATGTTTGACATCTTTCCACGTTATAATAGCTCATCCTTTTACATTTTTCTTGAATGCATCCATGTCCATATCATTTTTTGGAATTTTAAAAAACGATTGAAACATATTTTTGCATGGAGTATCTTCAATGTCAGTTAACACATGAATTTTTACATATGGAGAGGACAAAAACTCAAATTTTGCCTCACACGAGTTTGTTTGGTTATTACATTTTGGAGAAGCACATTCCTCTACCGAAGTAAAATTTAGTGTCATGTTTGAATCTCCATCATTATCTAAGTACGTAGGTTATTGTGTATTTTCTTCTGGACTTTGAAGAAAAACACTATAACGGAAAAATAATAAAAACATGATATCAACGCTTTACTAAATCAAAAAGAGAAATCAAAGAAAAAAAATTGGAAATAAACAAAACTTTAGTAACAACTAACTGAATAATTAATGGGGATGTGACCAAAATTGGAAACCATAGAGTCATGGTGATTGACCAATGTATCTATCTATCATATATAAATAATGTTAGTCTCATAAGAATCTAACACCTCAACATACCTCACCTATGCCAAATAAGATTTTTTTTCAAAAAAAATCATGAATTTACTTTTGTATGAAAAACTTATAATCGCCATTTATAACCACAATTTATTGGATTATAAATATTCATGTATTTTGCATGTGTTTCTTGGTAATATGTATATTAACAAATATGTTAGATTTCTACAATTGTTTAGTTATACAATACGTAACACAACTATTTTTTTCAACTATGAACCATACACATATATATAAATTTTTTAGTGGTATTATCTTGTATACAACATAAGATTTGTCTTAAATTAGTTTGATTTTTCATAGAATGAACTATTCCTTCTTTCTTTAAGTATAAAAATGGTTCTCATTTGTTTATTTAGAGATGCTAATGGTGGAAATTATTCTTTTTGACTTTTTGTTGTCATTAATGTCTCCGGTTAATTTCGCCAGGTTAAACAAAGATATTAATTGTAGTTGGGTTTATGATGATCGCTATATCACAATCTTGGGATTATGTTTTTTAATGAACATGTCAAGGATCAACGTAATATCTCTATAACCTATGACCTAACGTTAAAAACTAGCTAAATGTATAGTGTTTTGAAGATTTTTAGTTTAAAATCCCCTTCTAGCTTCATATTATACTATCCTATGATATGAGTTAATCCAACAAGTTTTTTTTTTATCAATATAGATGTATTAGTAGAAAACCACTGTATAGATTATCTGAAATTTTAGTTTAACTTTCTTTTTCTCATCTTCATGTTGATAGTTATATCAAATGATGTGCATGTTTATCCTTTTCAAAAATTTTGACCGTTTCGACAAATCCAAACATGACATATATGATCACAATACGTGTGTCGTGGAGTTAAAAGAGGTGAAAAGAAAATGTTAAATAACAAAATAATTTGTCAACAAAAATAATAAAAAAATATAAAAAAATAATATTGATGTGAAATAATTTAGATGTTATGTTTTGTACCTTTCACAAGATATCATTTATTAATAGTCTAATAATAATAATAAGAAAAGATTCTATTTATTAAATAGTCAAATTTTACAAGAAAAAAAAAAGTATTTACCTCACATACGCATTTGCAAAATATTTGCATTCTGATTTCATTAGATATGCATTACAGTTGGGAAAAACTTTCGTGCAGAACACCTAGATTTAATAAGACTTAATTTAAATCAATAATATAATCAACTACTTGACAATGAGACTATAAGAAAGCTTCTTGTTTTTTGTGTGCACCTATCCAAATATTATTTAAACCATATTGCTAAATGTTATGAAGAAGTTGACATAAATCATATTTTCAAGTTCATTTTGTACCTATACTGAGATTAAATTATAGAACAATCAATTTTTATTTTTATAATATTATTTCTTATTTTTCTTGAAGTCTTTCCTAAATAAAATAAATAAATACTCATCAAATTCTCTCATCAGGTAGAGTGTATAGTCTTTGAAAGATAAATTTTGGATTTTGTAGTCTTTTAATTAAATACTCTAATACATAGAAACCTTGAACATCACGATAATGTCATTCCCCAACTATTTTAACTCAATAATCTCTCAAGTTTTTACTATTAAACTAGGTTTCTAACCTATAGAAAATCATATTTCAAGTCTACTTTGGTCTAAGAAACGAGAAATGGGTGTCACTCATGTTTATGTTATATACATAGTTGCCAAATCGTAAAATAATAAGGGATATGATCATTAGATTCTCTTCTTTCAAAAAATATTACACTTACGGAACAGTATTCAGAGAAATATAATCAATGATTGCATTTTTATTGATATTCTTGAATATATATATATATATATATATATATATATATATTTACACCAAGGAGAAACTCATGATAATTATGAAGCATATACCTAAAAAAATGAAGATATTGTGCATACCTACGAAATGATATACAAAATATCATCACAATCATGACAAGATAACATAAAGATACTTACACTACATGTTCAGATCTTAGTCGATTATAAAACATCATATTTAGAGAAAGATTGAGTGGAATGCATGCATTATTATGGGGTAAAGAACTACTAAAGCCTTTGATACATCATAATCTGGGATGTTCGTCATCCTTCCACGTTTGAAAAGTTCATCCTTCAAAAAATTTCTTCAATGCATCCATGTCGATATCAACTTTTGGAATTCTAACATACGATTGAGAAAATGTCAATTAACTCAAGAATTTCCACGTTTGGAGAAGACGAAAACTCAAATCTTGACTCACAAGAGTTTGTTTGTGAAATTTTAGATGTAAGAAAGTAACTCATTTGACTGGACAGATAACACAGGGATCCTCTCAAATATGATATATTAACGAAATCTTTGTTTTATCTTTATTACAAACCTATATTTATATCCTGCTTCCCGAAAAGCTTTGAATCTCAGCTCTGTTTTGTTTTTCTTAACCCTAGGTTTCGATCCCCTTTTACCAAAGTGATAACAATTAAAGAGTAAAAAATCTTATATATAACAATAAAGATTTCCTAATACTTAGCACCTCTTTGATATGACTAAATTTTCTTCTGAATCTTCTAAGTATATCTCATCTGCAAGTTTCATTAACTTCCCAAGATTTTTCAAGATTTAGCATCCTTTTAATTCGCCTATATCTTCTCGAGATCTTCCACGATTTATCTTCTTAATGGATCTTTTTTCTTGATCCTATAGAACATCACCGTGGTCTCACTTTACACATCCATGGCCACGTTATTTCATTATCCAAAGATTCTACAAGATACGCATCTGCCCAAGCCTACCTTAAACCACCTCAGGATTTGCGCTCTTAGTTTGGTCATTGCATTAAGGAGAAGCACATTCCTCCATCAAAGTCATATTTTATGTCTTATTTCTATCTGCATCATTATCTGAATATGTAGGCTCTTGTATATTTTCTTCTAGAGCGTGAAGTAGAACCTGAGAACTAAAAAATGAAACAAACATGATATTAAGGGTTTACTAAATAAGAAAGGAAAAATCCAAAGAAAAAGACCTGAAAATAAACAAAATATTAGTAATAACTAACATAATAAATAATGGGGATGTGGTCAAATTTAGTAGTCGCAAAGCCATCGAGATTGGCCAATGTATCTATCTATTATATATAAAATATGTTAGTCTCACAAGAATTTAACACCTCACCATACCTCTATTACTGCCACATCATATTTGAAAAAAAAACATTTAAGAAAATTTACTTATGTTTGACAAACTTCTAACGGCGATTCATTACTACAATTTATTGGATTATAACTATCTATGCATTTTGCATTGTGTTCCTAGGTAATATGTATGTTACCATGTATGTTTTATTTCTTCAATTGTATAGTTATACAATAAGTAACACAAATTTCTTTTTTAACTATGAAATATACACATATAAAATTTCTTAATTGTATTATCTTATGTAAAATATAGTGTTTCAATTAAATTAGTTTCATAGTTTTAATAGCTACGATTTTCTCAAGTTGCATGAAAAATTTCAACTATCTTTCCAACAATTTACCAATCAAGCTTCATTTTTTTTAACGCTTTATTTAAGCTTCGTTATCATTAAAATGAATTATTCCATTTGTTTCTTAAGTATCAAAATGCTTGTCATTCGTTTCTTTAACGATGTTATTTGTGAAAATTTTGCGTTTTGGTGGTTAATTTCTCTTTCTTGTCTCGGTTAATTTGAGCATGTTGAACAAAGATAGTAGTAATATTTTGGTTGATGGTGATTGCTATATTGAGAATCTCGTGGTTATGTTTCTAATGTACATGTTTAGGATTAACGAGTCATCTCTACAACTTTTGGTATAACGTTACAGTCTTGTTAAATGCAAAGTGTTTTTCAAGTTTTTAGTTTGAATTCCTCTTTTGTCTTCCTATTATACCATCATATGATATGAGTTAGTCTAGCAAGTCTTTTTTATCTACATAGATGTATCAGTAGAAAAAATTTTATAGATCATCTCAAAATTTTGTTTTTATTTGTATTTCTCATCTTCGTGTTTGATAGTTGTATCAAATGATGTGCAGGTTTAACCATTTCAAAAATTTTGACCGTTTGGAACAATCCAAACGGGACATATATATGATCACAGTACGTTTATAGTGAAGTTAAAAGAGGCGAAAGACCATGTAAAATCATAAAATAATATGTCAACCAAAAGAGAAAAATGCAAAAAGATATAATATTGATGTGAAATAATTTAGATGTTATGGTGTTTAGGTTTCACAAGATATCATTTTTAAAATAATCAAATATATATGATTTTTTTTCTTATGAAACTAATGTTTTTGACTAAATTTTAAAACGAACATGGTATGAAACCATATCTTATTTTTTCATAGTTTTTTCGCCTAAATTGACCACCTAGATATAATTGTACAAAATTAAAAAAAAAAAGAATAGTGTTTACATGACATACACATTTGAAAAATATTTTTATTCAAATTTCATTATACATATTTTATAGTTGGGAAAAAATTTTGTATAAAATACCTAAGTTTAATAAGACTTAGTGTAAATCAACAGTATAATATATTACTTGGCAATGTCATTACAAGAAAGTTTGTTTTTGTGTGTGCATTATCATTTGATAATGTAATTCATATCTATGAAAATATAGTAGCATAAGATAAGCAACATATACTCATATGAAATAAAGTATAATTGGTTTAGCGAGACGAAAATCGAATTTACAGAGTCTTTTGAAGAAGTTTATATAGTCGTCGTTCAAGATACTTTTGAATAAAATCTGTTGAAGGGTACCTTAACAAATATTTGATTTTAAAATTATTTTCCATAATTTCTAAAATAACGTAAATATGATAGTTGATGAATTTGAACTTTATTTTGTAAATCTTCAAGAGGAACCCAACCAAGCCGAACTACTATATGGCCGACATTTGTGTCAACACATACACATCCAAAATAAAATGTAGCTTTAAAGGTTAAAAATGATAATTAATAAATATGAAAAGAAAAACCATAATCATATTATTTATAACCAGACAAGTAAAGTATAAGTCTTAATAATCTGTATGAATTCAATACTCTTTAACCTTACACCTTCTATCTAATAGATATCTTTTGATAATACAATTAAAAAATTTAATAATTATTTAGTAATAATAAAATATAGAAAAACATTAAAAAAAACATACTTTAGAGTATCTCTAACTCTACTCTATTTTTCAATCCAAATTCTATTTTATAGTAAAATCCTCTCCAACCCTACTCCTCTAATTCCCACGCAAAAATGACACAAGTAAGAATCAGGTTTTTCAGGACGCATGTATTTAATATGACATTTTGCTTCCTACAACGCAAGAATTAAGTTTTTCAGGACGGATGTACATAATACGGCATTTTGCTTCCTAAAATATCAAAAACTTGCATCTGAATAAGCAAATTTCTTCCTAAAAAGCAAAAATCATGTTATAAAGGACGGTTGTACTTTATATGGCATTTTGCTTCCTAATATATCAAAATCTTGCATCCTGAATATGCAAATTTCTACCTAAAAAAACAAGAACCAGGTTTTTGAGGACGATCGTTCTTAAAATGACATTTTGCATCCCAAATATCAACTATTTTCAGCATAAATCACCAAATTTCTTCCTAAAACCCAAGATTTTAGAAGTTAAATTTATGATGGACGTACTTAATATAAACAACTGATATTATGTGGCTTTTCGGGTTTTATAACACATGTATTTGTTAGTTTTTATAGTCTATTGTAGATCTATATTCTAGAATAGGTTTATCAATAATTCACTAGTAGTTTCTAAGATGCAATTCTGATTACCTGCGAATTTCATGAAGCCTAGCGCTTTCCTCATTTAGTTTACAACATAAATTCAATATACAATTTACTTTTCATTGTCTTTCAATTAATAATATTTTGCCTAGATAAGTTTGAAACTAGAATTTATTGTGTTATATAGAGTCTATGTGGGATTCGACCCCTACATACTACATTCGCTTCACTGTGCACTTGCAGTTTTGTAGAGTAAAACTTTAGTCTAGGTTTTCTAGGATTAAATTTTAGTTTAGGTTTTTATTTTTGGTTTACTTACTTTCTTTCTTTTTCTTTGTCTCTTTCAGGTGTATGCCTAACAGCAGAACCAAGAACAACAAAGCATAAGAAGAGTTGCTCAATCTTTCTAATCAAGAGTTAGCAAGGCTCGAGCGCGAAAACAGAAAGGCAGCAAAAACCAAGAACCAAGCAATCATACCTCCACAGTCAAGCTAATGACTAAAACCTAGCGCTTAGTGGGAGGCAACCCACTTAGTATTTTATTTTCTTATAGTTTTTAAGATTTTTATGTTGGTTTTTCTCCCTCCTCTGGGTTTATTTTCTCACTGGGGACAATGTGAAGTAAGTCTGGGGGAGGATATTACTAATACTATCTATTTTGGTGGTTTTCTTTGATTTTTATTCAGTTTTTCGGGTCTATTTTCGGTTTTATTAAGTCAAAATTTAGTTATAATAAAAAATGATTGATTGGAGGAATTATGTTGTATTATCTGGATCTTGATGTACCATTTTGCAGAGATTTAGATTTTGTCTGAGTCTAATGGAAAACTCAAAGTAAATCACCTTAACATCAAATGCCCATGTCTCCATCTATGAAGTCAAGTAAACCAGAGCTACTAATAATCTCTCTCTATTTAGCTTAGTCCTCGTCTAATGCTGTGATAAATTAGTCCGAGACTCTAGTTTTCAACTCTCCCTCTAGACATGAAAAGTAGAAGAAAAAAAAAGTATAAATTGTGCTTATTAGATATCCATTGATGCGGCTGAGGATTCATCTCCAACAATACCATTATTCATCTTGGAAAGGGCTTGAGTAGTGTGAGGATGTGACAATCCAAAAATACATGCCTTGTTATAGATTTAGTTTTCAGTCCTAATAAATAAAAAGTCTAGGGAGAGGGAAAAAACTTTTGTGTTAGGACTTTCTTAGCTGTGTATTTGAAAGGGAAAGAACATTGTTCTTGGGGTAGTACTTTTTTAGTGTAGAGATTTGTGATGATGGTAACTTGGTGGATTGGCTGTTTGAGTGTGGTGCAAGTATATTAGGTTGCTAAGCTTTGAGGAGTTACATGGTGGTTCGGATTTGATTGAATCTCTGTCTAATATGGTTACAATAATGAAAGATGATATGACATTCCTATAATGTGATGAGTTTTCCTTTGTTTTTAAACCTCTTCTTCTAATTTAAATTTCAGTTTTACTTTGAAGCAAGTAAATGTTAAGTCTAGGGGAGTTGATATGATGTGGCTTTTCGGGTTTTATAACCCATGTATTTGTTAGTTTTAGAGTCCATTGTAAGTCTATATACTATATAATATGTTTTTTGAACATTTGGGACGAATTGGAGAAAGTGAAGCAAAAAGGAGCAAAATTGATAATTGTGATATGCAGTCTCGGATATGACTTTCATAAGTTTGGTATTTCTAGAGGCCTTCCCAGTACTAAAATTTGACCAAACCGGTGACAAAAGAAAGATGTAGAAGTTAGCTTTCATCTCCAAGTGGTTTGAAGTGATTACCATTCTTGTAGTTCCATATATGTTTGTTTTAGTGAAGACATGTCTGATATGTCACGAGCTAGAGAAGATGTGTGTCTCTGAGGTGCATGTCGATCGACAGGGGCGACGAAAAAAGTTCCCAAATTTTGTTTTTCCTATTTTTTTGGGTTTTGTTGTTGTCTTTTATTATCCTAACTATCATAGGTCGTCTCTAATGTTTATAAAATAATTTTTAAGCGATTATTTAAGCTATGTTTTATATTATTCTAAGTTTTTAGAGAGATATTGTTTTAGGGAGAAAAAATCTTATTTTTTGAACCCTTTGTTTTTTTCTCTTGATTTGATTTCTCTTATGAACTCTACTCAAAACATGTATGCGATTAACCTCAGCATGTCTGAGTAGATTCATTGTTAGGTTTAGAGTTATTCCAAGGATTTGATCGATTACGGATTTGAATCGAAAAGGCAAGGGACTTATATACATGTTCTTCATCTAGATCATTTTCATTACTTGATTTTGAAGTCGCGAATCAGAATCAAGCTCTTAGGTTAATTAATGAATACGAGAGTTGAGTTAATTAACTGGAACCTAATCTAGATGAGCAAGTTAGCTTAGTTGCAAAGGAATTTGGATTGGGAAACTTGTGAACTTAACAAACATGTTTGAATGCATGTTTAGCTGTCAGGACTCATAGAGGAATCTGGTTTTCTAGCTGTTTAGGCATAGTTAGATCTCGCAGCGGAAGTTGGTCTTCTATAGCATAGTGTTTTGTGTTCTAGAATAGGTTTATGAATAATTCTCTAGTAGATTCTAAGATGCAATTTTCTGATTTCCTGCGAATTTCCTGAAGCCTAGCGTTTTCCCCATCTAGTTTAAAACCTAAATTCAATATGCAATTTACTTTTCATTGTCTTTCAATTAATAATATTTTACCTAGATAATTTTGAAACTAGAATTTATTGTGTTTTATATAGTCTATATGGGATTCGACCGTTTGTACTCCATTCGTATTCACTGTGCACTTGCAGTTTTGTAGAGTAAAATTTTATCTACATCAACAACTTTCATCCTAAATCAACAAATTATTTCCTAAACTATATGATCATGTTTTAAAATTCAAATATAGGACAACCTTACTTAAAATGAAATTTGCTTATCAAATATCAACTACTTTCATCCAAATCACAAATTTTCTTCTCAAAAACTAAGATTTTAGAAGTTAAATTTAGGACGGCCGTACTGAATATGATATTTTGCTTCCCAAATATCAACAACTTCCATCCTAAGTCACTACAAGAAAAATCGTTTAAATAAAGTGGCATTCTTGGAACGTGTCATTTTTGTCAACAGCCAAGTTTTTCATGGCATTTTGGAGAATTGCCCTTTTTTATTTGAAAAATGATAAAATTAAAAAAAAAAACTTAAAGATACAAAACAAGTACCAAAATTAAAACTAAGGAACACATAATAAATTTAATCCAGTAAATTGCCTTCGATTCACCGAGACCGTTCATATATTTTCCAAAAGAAGTAGATGGAGGAGGAACTTGTTGTACTTGTTGTTGCGCCTTCCGCGTTTGTATAATTCGTACCTTTTTACCTTCAATATATTAACGAGTATTTGGATCAGTTACGGAAGTCATGTCGAATTATGAAAAATTTCTTCCACCATCCGTGCATTCAAAGCATAGTTCTTATTTTCAATCTCCAATTGATATTGTGTTTACGCACTTGTCTTCTTTAGTTGTTCCACAAGGTTTCTATTTCCTTCTTCAAAGGTGTTTATAATCAATGTTGTTTGATAAAAAAATTTCTTTTCTTTTTGGATTTCTTTATTCCACTTGGTCATGAAGACATAGATCCACAAATTATCACGTCGTAATTTAAGTTTAGAGAAAATGAACAAACCTAGAGATGTTTGTGTCGGAGAATCAATGGTAAGATTTGAAGACTCTAATGATGTATATTGGACACCATGTGGGATTGATATGCGTTTAATGGTGGCAACACCTTCTTTAAACTTTTCAAAGTTATTAACAATATTTAAAATTTGATCAAATTTCAAACCTGTTTGGAACATTGAATTTTCTCGTAGCATTAACTTGGCTTGATGGAACTGCATATCATTAGAAATAAAATTTTATTATCCAAAAAGTGAAAGTAAAAAGAAAAATCTTCTATAAAATAAAAAAAAGAATATTTATATTTGTAAGTATTTTTTTCTTTTCATTAGAAATAAATTAAAAGGTCATCTTAATATTGATGCTTTAACTATGATAAAAAAAAAGGTGTTGCCATTTATTCAAAAAGGTATTCAAAAAAAGGTTAATATTTTTATCAGATATAAGGCTTCATTTATTCATAAAAAAAAAAAATTGATTTATTTTATAATTTAACAAAAAATACTAATATTATTATTTTACTAAATTACTTCAATCCATATCTTATGAACCACAAATGTATTTTCATGAACTATTAAACAAAATAAGTATTAATGAAAGAAAATATTCAAAGTATTTTCATTTAAAGCACCACTTGGACACCTATTTTTATATTGTTTGATGTATACATGCAATTTCTTTGTCACTTTCTTTGAACTCGAGATTGAATGGCTTTTGCACCATCGGACAAATCTTCCAAAGACCAAATTTTGTTGATTGACATGGACTCCATTTCGGATTCATTGGCCTTAAGCCATTTTTCGGAGTCATGGCCCAACATTGCTTCTTCGTAATTCGCAGGTTCGTCACTATCAACGATCAGAAGATCATGACAGTTAGTCACGAGAAATCCGTATCTCTCGACTTCATTACGAGTCCTTCCGGACCTGCGAACTACAGGCACCACAGGTGTTGGTTCCACAATTTCTTGTGAATCCAACGGCTGCTCTCCCTCATTAGGTTGAACAGCGTCATGTGGTTCTCGAATTTCTTCGATTTGTACTTTACTCCCACTGTTCTTCTTGGAAAGAAACTCTCTCTCAAGAAACACACAGTTCCGAGCAACAAAAACCTTGTCCTCGGATCGGTTGTAAAAGTAGTATGCCTTGGTTTCCTTAGGGTAACCAACGAAGTAGCACTTATCAGATTTGGGTACTAGCTTATCAGATATCAATCGCTTGAAATAAACTTCGCAACCCCAGATTTTAAGAAAATATAGACTTGGAACCTTTCCAGTCCACATCTCATATGGAGTTTTTTCAACTGATTTTGTTGGAACTCTGTTTAGCGTAAACGCAGACGTTTCAAGAGCGTATCCTCAGAAGGATAACGGTAGATCCACATGACTCATCATAGATCGAACCATATCCAATAAAGTTTGATTCCTCCTCTCAGACACACCGTTCCACTGTGGTGTTCCAGGAGGAGTGAGTTGTGAAAGGATTTCACAATCTCTAAGATGATCATCGAACTCTTGGCTCAAGTACTCACCTCCATGATCAGATCGAAGAGCTTTGAAACTTTTACCAAGTTGGTTTTGTACTTCATTCTGGAATTCCTTGAACCTTTCAAAGGATTCCGACTTATGTCTCATAAGATAGACATAATCATATCTACTGAAATCATCAGTAAATGTGATGAAGTACCTAAAGTTTCCTCTTGCACTAATGCTCATTGGGCCACACACATCTGTATGTATAAGGCCCAACAAATCACTGGCCCTTTCATTAAACTTGTTGAAAGGGGCCTTTGTCATCTTGTACAATAAGCAGGATTCACACTTCTCAAATGATTCTTAATCAAATGAGTCTAAAAACCCATCACGATGGAGCTTTTGAATCCTTTTCTCATTGATGTGGCCCAAATGACAGTGCCAGAGAAAAGTCGGGTTTGAGTCATTTAATTTAAACCGTTTGTTATTTATGTTATAAACAGGCATTGATTGGTTGAGAATATAAAGCCCATTCTCTAAGGGGGCGCTACCATAAAATATATTATCTCGAATAAAAGAGCAACATTTGTTCTTAATCGAAAAATCAAAACCATTCATGTCTAAAACAGAAATAGAAATGATATTTCTTCTTATCGTAGGTACATAGTAGCAATTCTCCAACTCTAATGGCTAATGCAGCAACTCTTGCTCCATTCCCAACACACAGGTCCACTTGTCCCTTCTTCAGCGTTCTACTGCTGCGTAGGCCCTGCATATTAGTACAAATATGAGCACCACAGCCGGTATCCAATACCCAAGAATTAGAACCTGATGAAGTAACATTTACTTCTATAACATAAATACCTTTAGATGCCGTCTCATACGACTTCCTCAGGTTCTTCAAACCTTCTAGGTATTCCTTGCAGTTTCTCCTCCAATGCTCAGGCTTCTTGCAGTAAAGACAAATGTCAGTATCACGTGGGCTGCGCTTTGGCTTGGAAGACAACTCAGGCTTGTCCCGGTTCTCAACCTGGACAGCCTTGCTCTTTCCTTTGCCCTTAGCAGGTTTCTTAAACCCTTTACCCTTTTGTACCATAAGTACATCAAGAGCAGCCTTCTTGATATTGGGTTCTGCCGTCTTGAGCATGCTATGCAGCTCAGTCAGAGACTTCGTCATGTTGTTCATATTGTAGTTTAGAACAAACTGATCAAAACTAGTCGGCAGAGATTGCAGGATGATGTTCGTAGCTAACTCTTGGCTAAGGGGAGAGTTCAGTTTAGCCAGGTTATCGATATAACCCATCATCTTGATGACATGGGGGCTCACTGGGCTGTCCTTTGACAGCTTGCACTCAATGAGAGATTTAACCGTCTGGTATCTCTCAGTGCGAGTTTGCTCCTGAAACATAGATTTCAAGGTTGTGATTATCTCGATTGGTGACCCCGCGTTCTCAAAATGTTTTTGCAGTTCCGAGTTCATCATGGCCAGCATCAGACAAATCACATTTGTCACATCATCCTAATGCTTTTCCCACTTGTCCTTATCAACAATGGGAGCATTGGACATGGGCTTTTCAGGAAGAGGTTTCTCAAGAACATATTCTTTCTTCTCATTTCTGAGAACGATTCTTATGTTCCGATACCATTCCAAGAAGTTGGATCCTTTCAAATTTTCCTTCTCAAGGACGGATCTCAACGTGAATTAGTTTGAGTTGTTGTTGTTAGACATAGCTGAATCAAGAAAAGAAAGAGTTTAATTAGTTTTTGATGTTCAAGGAATGAGAAATCTTAACATTTAAGACTGCTCGCATTATATTCAAAATTAATTTTCCTCAAGTAGAATATAATGATCCAAGATCCATATTTCACTGAGATTTGAGTGAGTTTTGGCTCATCGCTCAAACTTCAGTTATTTAGGTGAACAAAAACTTTGCTGATCATATCCAATATAACACTTGGTCTTGGATTAATATCCTATATTAAATCCAATCTTATGTCTCTAGGCCCAAAACTATTTTGATAGCCCATTCAAGCAAACCAATCTTCGAGTCATGTGGTAATGATTATCACCTGCCTTACTCGTGTAATTATGAATGCCTTGCTTTGGCAAGCCCATCACACAACAAAACAAGACCCGACAGCTGACAAGATATGGAAAGACATCAAAGATACTTGATATTTTGTTTGAGGAACGGAACATTGATCTTAAAACATATCACATATATGTTTAAGAAGGATTAGATTTAATCCAAAAGGTTTTAATTTAATTAAAATTAATTTAAATCTAGAGCGTTGAATCTAATTCAGACTTCGAGACACCTAAACCGGTTCAATCGCAGTTAAACCATTTAACCCGATTAAACCGTTCAATTTTTATTCAATCCAATTGAACCGGTGTCGGTTTATGTTTGTGTCGATCGACATGTAGTTGTGTCGGTCGACACGAGCTAACCGTTTTGAAATCGTGATGAAATCGACCAAACCAAATTAGCCGGCCATACCAATCCGGTTCAATCCAATTGAACCGATGGAGATCGACGCATGTCGACCGACACGAACACTGTGTCGATCGACAGAGGCAATTTCTTGGAATATCGATCATTTGATCGACACTTAACCGTTTTACTCTGCTTTAAGGCTTGTGTCGATCGACACACGCTTTGTGTCAGTCGAAAGAACCAAGCAGAAACCCTAGTTTTGAAAAAATTTCGAAAACCGCCATTTCGCGAATCAACAGGCCGTGTCGATCGACATACGCTTTGTGTCGGTCGACACGCCTTTCGCAGAAACCCTAATTTTTGAGTTTTCCAAAAAAATTTTACATCCAAATGATCTAACATGCATCATATATGAATTTGATTCAATTCAAAGCATTTAGACATCATTTTACAGATTCAATTAAAACATATGGCTCTGGTACCACTGAAGGAATTTGAGTAGGTTTTAAACCTTTTCTAAAATCCTAATGATTCCTTTCAGCCCTTAAGATCATGTTCATTGAATCTATTGTTCGGATCTCGATCATACCTGGAGTTTCTGAGCAGCGAAAATGACCAGGATGTTGAGATCAGGAGCGCCTCAAATGCGGCGCCTCTACAGAAAGTCCACACACACACAAACTGGAAGCGGGATGCTAGTGCCTTTGAGAACAATTCTCTTGGGATTCAAGATTCTCTGGTGGCTGTAAAAAGTAGGTTAGAGACTCCCTAGGTCGTGCCTCTATCTTATATATGGCGACCTACAAGAATCCCTAGTTAACCGATGGATTAACCACTTTAAATTAAGTCATTAATTAAACCCGGTATCTTTAATCCGGAGCTGTGTTGACCGACACTAATATGTGTGTCGATCGACACACTCTTAAAACCTCCATATCAATGTGTAACAATTACACATTGATGAGATCATTACTCTAATGATCATTCCCAGTACTTGTTATCCAGTTTGCTTAGGTGTGTGACCCTATAGGATCATATGATACTAGCAATGAGTTCATAACTCATATGTTATAAGCGGCTTCTAGCAAAGCATTATAACTACCCAGTATCACATGATAGTCTTATCTCGACTTCACAACTATACTAAAGTGAATACAATTATGATCTCCATGACACATTCCCTTCATCAGTATTGTCTTTTGGTCAGAACATAACTCTCTATTCAGTGGACGCATCATTTCGGGACTATATAGTTCCGAACGAGAATCAGTCGGCTAAAATACGGTTGTTCCGTCCAAGATGTTATCAACGAAAATTTTGTATTAATTTATCATGTTTTGCCCATATCAATTTGATAAAGCAACGGTTACAGAGCTAATAATCTTCCTTCTCTTCCTCTCCCTCTTTCTCCTCCCTCTCCATGCGTCTACGGTGGTGCATGTCGACGGTTGGAGTCTCATCAGCGACGTTTTGGACGTTCACGTTGTAAAGAACGGCCAAATGGTTGTCTCCGAGTACGACAAGCAAAACAAATCGAACAGAAATTCATGTCAATTGTTCGTGGCGACTCTCAAGTCGCTCCAGCACAAATGATCGGCTTGTGGTGGAGGTTATCAAAGGCGCAAGGTTGGCTAACGACGGCGGCGAGAGCAAGAACTACGAGGCGATTGCATGGGAAAATTCGTAGTTAAAATACCGAATTCTCACTTCCTGAATGTTCGCTAGGGATGGGCATATTATCCAAAACCCGAACCCAGATCCCACCCGAATAAACCGGTTCGGTACAAGTATGAGTATGTCTTCAATAACCGATTGGTACTTATGTTGAAGATCCATTGTGTTTTGGGTTAACCTAACCAAACCGAATCCCAAATGGGTATCCAAAGTAAACCGAACTAAATAAGATTAGGTGGAAATTCCTCCGATGAATATGTCCGATACTTTTTCTCCCCAAATAAAATTTCCCAAAATTCTCTTGTTTTGATTTCGATTCTTCAGAGATTTGGAAACAAGATCCGTTACCCAAATCTTGCAAGTTTCTTATTCTGGTTCCCCAAGTCTTGCAAGTTTCTATTTCTAATTCCCCAAATCATGGTGTATCTTCCATTTTAAAATACCCGAACCCGAACCGGACCCGCATGGACTTTGGGTTTTTAGCATAGACCACGAACCGACCCGAACCCGGCATAACCCGAACCGAACCCGACCCGAAATTTCGTAATATCCGAATGGTACCTATGAGCCTAAACCCAAAAACCCGAAAACCTGAATAACCCGGACCGAACCCGATAGGATATCTGACCGCCCATCCCTAATGTTTGCCACTGATAATCGCTTCCTCTGAATTTGTTTGCATACATGATCAACTTTTTAAAATTGCATGAGAAAAATTAGATGAATAAATAAAAGGGTATTATTGTTAAAAGAAATTTTATCATATTTTTGTAACCGCTCCAATAATCTTTATTTTCTGGTTTTGATTGTGGGCAAATTGCCGAGATTTTTTTAAATTTCTCAGATCTTGTAATAAACCTCACTATTTGTAAAAATGGATTAGACCCATGCCGATTCACCATCGTGAGTGATGTTACGGACACTTGGCATACCAAGGAGGACGAAAGGAATGTTGGAGAGGGAGAAAACACATCATCTAACCACCGCTCCGAATTTTCAGATGGACGTGAATAGCGATAGCAGATAATGATTGTTGTTTTTCAGTGATGCAAAAAATGTTAATATTCATAGGTTTCATAATTGAATAGCTATTATGTAACAAGATGTATTTTGAAACTTTTATTTCCGTAACACTAACATAAAACGAAAGAAGCCATAACCTTATATATATATATATATATATATATATATATATATATATATATATGTATTTTGTTCTCTAAAAATATGCATTTTAAAATTTTCATTTTCGTACATTAGCATAAACGTTTGACAATATCTTTCTTCCAAATAATTATTTAGGATGAAAATTATTAATTTATATCTCAACTAACTAATTAATGAATTTTGGTGAAAATTTGAAAAGGTTCTCATAAATGAAAGAAAAACCGAGAAAATCAATAAACATTGCATTATAAATGCATATTATTTTGTTTCTTGATAGATTTTAATGGTGATAACTGAATGTATAGTAAAGAAAATAAAAGTAAAGAGGTCAATGGAAGGAAAACCTGTGTGATTTAGTAATGAATTGAGTTTGTTAGTAATGAGAACCCAACGTTTAAAGGATGATGAACTTATCATAATCCATGACATTTGAATTGCAATAAGTTTTCAGCACATTGGATTATCCAAAAAAGTGATAAAATTAGCCGTTTAATCAAATTTTTTATTTTTAAACCATGTACATAATAGAAAAAAACAATTAAAATGTTGTACAATTAAAACAATTAATATATTATTATCTATCATTGAAGATAAAGATGTAAATTTATAGTCTCAAATTTGAAAACCGAATTGACAATATTACATATATATTAATTGAGAAGATAAATAGAGGAAATAATATTATGTGTTAGTATGAGAATAAAAGATAATAAATAAATGATTAAAGTTTAATGTATTAGCATTAGTGGATTTTTTTTAAATATTCCAATTAAAAAATTTTATTTTCTTTTAATAATTTTAAAGACCAATATGGTGTTACTAATTCAATACAAATTTTATAATTTTAATATATTTTAAGTACATGATAGCCCATAATTGAATAAAAAAAATATTTTGAATATTTTATCTTAATAAAAGTAATATTTTTAAAATATCAGTTAATGTACTAAAAAAATATATATAAAACCAATACTTGGTGCGGGATATAATCTAGTTATGAAATATAACAAGGGATTTGCCCGCAGCTGCGGACGTAGTTATAGTTTAATTCATTATTTTGTTCATTCGAGGATGGGAGTCAATATTTTGTTTATCTTCACACTGTTTTGTTGCGAAATTAATCCCGATCCCGATCTTGCTACGATAACACATCGTAAACATGTATTATTCTTATTTTGTATGCAAATAAGAATCACATCATTATATTCAGATCATGAAAACCATAGGATATTAGTTCTAAAAAATTAAACTAAAACTTTTTTATATATAGCGACATAAGTTGGTGAATGAGTTTATTGAATTTATCTTTAACATTACATCAAAGTATAAAACAAATAAATTAATTTCACACTCAAAAGCTAGGTAATAAAAATGAAATTACGTGTTTGAAAAAAAAGGAGAAAATGTAGGATATATATACTTATGAAACTCTTCTTTTTTTTTGCAAAGGTAATGGATAAGATTACTCAGAAGAGTATTACGAGGAATACATGCTTCATCTACTTTTCATAAAGCTCCATTGATAACTCTGTATGTTTATTTATTTGGCTCAATCTCATACATTTCCATGTCATCCATCAACTGAGCTTTTCATTGAATCTCCCTAATTTGCATTAACCATCCATGATAATTGTATAAGTGGTTGCATCTGGATCCCAACGACAGATGGACTATCTCATAGAAATCCCTATTGGTCCTTTCTATATCACCTCATGCAACGTATGCAGCTAAAATTGTTGTGTAAGTCACCAAATTTGTCACCAAACCCATCGAAAATTTTAAAGACAAGTAAATCGAGGGAATTTTGTTGAGCACTTTAAAGACAAGTTTAAATTATGTCTCTATTTTAAGGAATGTGAAACAGGGGTTGTTCCAACGAATCCAAATGAGAAAGATATGTAAATGAAAACAAATTGATTAAAAACTGAATCAATTGTGATTTTTTGTTATAAAATTTGAAGACAATGTTAAGCAATAAAACCTAAAATAAAGACAATGACTCAATCAACCATTATGTTGAAAAACATAAATTACTAAGAGTTACGTATCCCGACGACGATGGACTATCTCACAGAAATCTCTATTTTTCGCTTCCATATCACCTCTTGCAACGTATCCACATGAAATCGTTTTGTAAGTCACCAAATTTGGCAACAAACCCATGGAGGGAATTTCGTCGAGCACTTTCAAGACAAGTTAAAATTATATCTCTGTTTTAAAGAATGTGAAACAGGGAATTTGCAGCAAATCTAAATTGAAAACATAAAGATGAAATCTTGAACCAATTGTGATTTTTTGCTATAAAATTTCAACACAATGGTAACCAATAAAACATAAAACAGAAACAACGACTCAATCGACCATTTTGATGAAAAATATAAAACATTAAGGGTAAGAAAGTGAACAAATGGAAATACTAACATAGAGAAAAAATGAAAGCAAAGCTAGAGAATTTCGAAAAATTCATTGTAGACTACGTTTGTAGATTTCTTTTCTGGATTGCTTTCTTGATCGATTATCAAAATCTTCAAACCACTCTTATATTTATACTGAAATAATAGAACCGTCTTTGTTTTTTGGGTTAAATTTTAACAGAAAGATACGTGTATATCTTTTCCAAAATTTAATAGTATTTTAACATTAATTTTAAAAGGGAAACGAAGCATACATCTATATCTACATCACAGAAAAATAGAAATTTAACAGAAGTTGAAATTGAAAAAAGATACATCTAAATCTCTTTCGTAAATTTATTGGAAACCAAGCATATCCAAATTAGTAGAAAATTAGCATAAATATAAAAGGGAACTGAAGTATATCCACCATGTATGTGTAATTTTTCCAAGAAACAAAATTGATTTGTAAAATTTTTTCAATCTAAAAACAGACTCTGTTTCTTTTTATTTTATATTTTTGTTAAATAATTCGAATATGCATTTTTAATAGGTTCTGTTTCTGTATTTGCAATTCCGGTTAGAACTCGAATGTGCATTTTTAATAGGCTATGTTTCTATATTTACAATTCGAGTTAGTTTTAAACTGGTTTGTTATTAATATGAAAAATTACCGCTGATTTTGTAGAAAGACTTTGTTTCTTAATAGTGGAAATTGAACAAAGATACAAATTAATGGGAAACCATGCATCCAAATTAATACAAATTTAGCATAAATATTAAAGGGAAATGAAGCATGTATGTGTAATAGACCACTGTTTCTATATTTGCAATTCCGATTAGTTTAAACCGGTTTTGTTAAGCAAAGGATTTTGTTTTGTAGGTGTAAGATTACTGATGACTTGGTAAACAGATTATGTTTCTTAATAGTGTTTCTTAAGAGCATCTAAAACCCAGAAAACAACAAAAATAAAAAGCATTTAATAAACATAAAACTAAAAGCAATTGTTGAAGTCTAAGACCAAGGCACCAAAAACCCAAAAAAAAAACAAATGCAAAAACAAAAGAAACAAATAAGATATTAAGGCATCTAATTATCATGAAACTTAAAGCGTGTGTTGATGGACAATTGACAATGGAAAACGCAATCCCATCACATCCATATGTAACATTCTGGGAATTAAGACAGTTTCTCCCATACTACGACATGATAGAATAAGAGCTTCGACTACTGTTCTTAATACACTTGTGATTACTCTGATCTAGGTTACACATGAGGATAACTAAAGAATCAATTCGAAGTGGCGGAACAGAAACACAACGATTCTCTTACAAAATAGGTGAAATCACTAAAACTAACCACCAAACATGTGTATGATCTTCATGAGGATCTAATTTCTCTCTTTAATTTTTGTAACGATGACTTGAAATAGGGCAAGAGAGCATTAACGATGACTTATAACTTATATAGAGTTTAATGATAGAATTTGCAAATTCATTAAAGATATTTTAGACATACTAAATCTTTCGAATGCTTTCGTGATGACATGTGGCAAAACTTAAAACCTTATTCTTTTATTATATAAGATGGGAATGATGATTTATTTAAAAGAAGTTTAGGAAAATAAAATGAATGAAATGGAATAATTAGTTTTTAAGAACAATTAAGCTTTTTAAAAAGTAATAACTTTCAAAATATTTTAGTTTATGTGGTTTTAGTTCAGTTTGTATATATGATAATGCAAAACAATATTCCTATTACGATAGAAAAAACTTAAGTATATACATTTGCCCGTGCTTCAACTCTAGTAAAATAAAACAAATAGGTTATTCGTAGAGGATAAATTATAAATAATGTTTGAAGAAAATGTCGAAGGGGTGGGTGGCCTTGCTTCCTTTTGTCCCCAATCAAAACATGTCTTGTTTTGTTTTTGGTCGAATCAAAACATGTCTTTAAAGAATAATGAAAAATATTATAAAATAGGGATGGGTGACGTGGTGGCTAGTTGACATTATTATCTACGGAGATCCACCGTATGCTGTGGTGGCTATATAATCACTAATCTGACGCTTCTTCAATTCCACCCCATTATTAGATCTCTCTCTCTCTGTTATCTTCTTTGCACCAACTTCAACGCAATACGAACGACAAACACCAAAAACCGACAAAGCTCCCTATTCTCTCGGTACTTCATCTTTATCCATTTTCCTTGCGCCATTTTTCTCGCCCTTCATTGTATAAATAAATGTCTTAAGTTTCCCTCTTTCTCGGTTTTATTCTTCCCGCTCTCGCATCAGGTCTCTATCCCTCACCAGATTCCTACTATCTTCTTAGATTGATGTTTGCTTTGCTTTTAACTCTCTGCAATTTGGATTGATGTTTTCTCTTATTTGAAATTTCCTGTTCTTAATGTGGAAGCACACAAAAAGTCTCCGATCTTGAGATCTTGTCCAATTCTGGGAATACTTTATCTTTTCTGAAACATGCCAAAACTTTTGTGATGATTATTAAATTCCTTTCGAAAACCAAAATAGACTTGTTCTCGTTTTTCAGGTAATAACTTATTTTATTCGGTGCATAACACATTTCTAGCCGTTCGATTTCTTTTTTCTTTTTCCTGTTTCCGTGTGGTAGATGACGCCTGCAACTCCCGAATTGCAGAAAATTCTAGCCATTCGATATCTATCTCTTTGGTGATTGCGATCTTATTGGTTCTTTGACTTGGTTGAAGATTTGACTTATCAGAAAAATTGCAGAAAACTCTTTAATTCGAAAGATGGATGTTGCGGGTGGCTGAATTTCCCTCTCTAGCATGACCTCTAATGGTAATCTATGTCTTGCAACTCTTGCTTAATGTTTGGCATCTCTTTGTTGACAAATCTTTATCGTTTGTTCATGTAGATAAGGAGATGTGTGTGAGAAGGACCAACAATATTCTTAACTTAACAAGAATCATAGATCCTAACGTTTGTAAAAGCGAAGCCCTTGGTATGGAATATGAATTAGATTGGGCTAAACATCATTATTCATCAGTGGTCACTGCTACAGTATTCTTCTCCGCTACATTGTTTATTCCTTTGTCTTTAAAAATCCCTATACGAGACGGGTTTCACGAGATTCTTTAAAAAAACATTTTCATTCCCTGAATCCTTGGTTAGAAATTTTCACTAGTGAAAGATGCAGGCTAGTGTAATTGGGAAGAGAAGGATTGGTATGTGTTCCTCAAAAGGAAATAATATCGATCTTGGTTTCCGGAACGATCTTTTGATCCCGGGATTGCCTGATGATGTGAGCAAGCTTTGTCTGGCGCTTGTTCCACGTGCCAACTTCCCCTCAATGGGAAGCGTATGCAAAAAATGGAGGTTCTTTGTACAGAGCAAAGAGTTGATCACCGTGAGAAGACTCGCCGGTATGCTTGAGGAATGGCTCTATGTCTTAACAATGGATGATAAAGGGAGAGAAAGCCACTGGGAGGTGATGGACTGTTTTGGACGTAAGCTATCTTCACTTCCACCAATGCCCGGTCCTGCTAAAACCGGATTTGAGGTGGTTGTGGTTAACGGGAAACTTCTTGTTATTGCTGGTTGCGCTCATGCTGCTCCATCTGCTGATGTTTATCAGTACGATACTTGCCTCAATAGGTTCGTCAGCTATTTTTTATGTTGTTGATTGATTTTATTTTCAGCTCAAAATTGATTCTAAAAACTTTTTGAAATGAAATCAGCTGGAGTAGACTAGCAGATCTGAATGTAGCTCGCTATGATTGTGCTTGTGCTGAGGTGAATGGGCTTGTTTATGTGGTTGGGGGTCACGGGGTGGACGGCGAGAGTCTTTCGAGTGCAGAAGTTTATGATCCAGAGACTGGCAAATGGGCTCTCATAGAGTCTCTTAGGCGCCCGAGATACGGCTGCTTTGCTAGTGGCTTTAACGGGAAGCTTTACGTGATGGGTGGGAGATCTAATTTCACTATTGGCAACTCAAAACTTCTTGATGTCTACAATCCTCAATGCGGCTCCTGGTGTGGCAGCAAGAACGGTTTAACTGTAAGGCTTTGGGTCCCAATCTTTTTTTTTCTTTCTTTTTAAAGATTTGGGTGCTTGCTTGATACGTGTTGTGTTTACGCAGATGGTCACATCGCATATGGAACTAGGAAAAAAGCTCTACTGTATCGACTGGAAGAACCAAAGGAAGATGTCGGTGTTCAATGTGGAACACGAGACTTGGGAAGTGGTGGCTCTTCCTCTATCGGGAAGCTCCAGGGCCAGGTTCCAGTTTGGTAAGCTGAGTGGGAAGCTTCTGCTGTTTTCGTCCCAGGAAGAAACTGGTCACAGCACTTTACTGTATGACCCAGATGCTGCGCAGTGGGAAACATCTCAGATAAAACTGTCTGGTTCCTGCGTGTGCAACGTTACAATCACTGTCTGATTGATCATTGTGAGAATAACGCTTCTTAGTGAGCGATATATACCAGTCTTGTTACATTTCTTTATGATTGAATAAAAGAGAGAGCTTTGTCTCTTTTGGGTTTAATTCACTCATGTCAAATTAGTTTGACTATAACTATATAGTATCGAGTTGATTCTCCTCCCTTGTTCTTTGTAACATATGTTTGCGTTGATTTATATTGGAATTTCTTTTACTGCTCTTACAATTTTTGGTTTACGACCAGTGCTTTTATCTGGTAAATGTTTTTTTTTAAACTGTTAGCTAAAAAAACATCGAGCCACTGGAGGCTAGGTGAAACAGACTACTTGCCGTTTAACCAAAATTAAACGTCGTGCAGTTTTCGGTTGATATAAGTGAGCTTCTAAGATGGCCACTCCTTGAAAATTTCCCATACATCTCCCTCAGGAAATCCCAATCTTTTATATACATTGAGTTTTTCTTCTCATTTGATAGACAAATTTAAGAGCTACGACAAACCTTGGGAGGTAAGATCAAAACCCATCTCAACAATTTTTATCGGGGATTCTTCAAATTTCTCTTTTTCACAGATAGTAGAGTAGAGAAATTGGAGATGAGTATGGAGAATAACAACTTTTGAGGGATGCCTAATTCTCTCAAGATGGATATATTTATGATTTTATTCTCCTGATTGCTACTTTGTGGAAAAGAATGACATAACTTTTCATACTTGGATCTCTTATCAGCTTCAATAATCTCTTTGATGAAATCATAGTAAGCGCTGCTAATTTTCCCCTCTCTCTGGACTGCGGAAACTCAAGTTTGAGACCAAGTGATTTCTGAGCATCGACTACAAGCAATCGTGTATAAATTCTAATCATAGTGGAGATCTGAGAATCTGCGAACCCATGACTTCTAAGAAGACTCAGAACAAAAACCAACTAGGTAAGAGACTGTGAAACTCGGCTTTTTTCAGCTATCTCTAGGGCTCACATTTGCAGTAGTATTAGCAGAGGAGAACGATTGGGAAAAGGCAGATGAGTTTTGTTGGGTTTCTCAAGCCCATGTCCAATTCTCCATAGTATGATATTGTCCGCTTTGGGTCCCTTCTCTCACGGATTTGTCTTTGAGCTCCTTCCCAAAAGGCCTCATACTAGTTGGAGTTGGACATTACTTATATACCACTTAATTTCCAATCATATTTTCGATGTGGGACTCTATTCTATTAGAATAGACACCTCTTATTCTAAGTAGGTTTATGTTTAAGTCCATCTCTAATTCTAACCAACTTGTTAGTAATTACTTGGGCATCAAGCTTCGAAACTTATCCAATATTCTCTCTCGTAAGCTTCGACTTAGTCCACGTCTGAACTTGTGCTCTGATACCAATTGTTGGGTTTCTCAAGCCCATGCCCCAATTCTCCATAGTATGATATTATACGCTTTGGGCCCCTTCCCTCACGGATTTGTCTTTGGGCTCCTTTCCAAAAGGTCTCATACTAGTTGGAGTTGGACATTACTTATATACCACTTAATTTCCCATCATATTTACGATGTGAGATTCTATTCTATTAGAACAAACACCTCCTATTCTAAGTAGGTTTATGTGTAAGCTCAACTCTAGTTTTAACCAACTAGTTAGTAATTACTTGGACATCAAACTTCGAAGCTTATCCAATAAGTTTTGCAAAAGCGAGTTACGCCATTTCTTTTGCAACTCAATGATAGACCTTCTTCCATGGAGCATTAGAGAATACATGACGAGAAGGCAATGTGATAAGAGGATAAGAAGCGAATGGAGGACATAAGCAGAAAATGACACATTGTTTCGATTCAAGAAGAACGTATTTGACCAGGATTCGGGTACAAATCTCATAATGACCTGTCTCGTTTCGAGAAGAGCAGCAAACTCAGTCATCGATCTTGACTCAAAGATCGGATGCCGGAAAAGATTTGTAAAGTTCACCATTACAAAAAAAACTCAAATTCGCAGATTATAAACCCTACTTTTATTTGCGATTCTTGAACACAATAGTGGGCCTTATTGAGCCCAACAATTAATTGTTTTTAAGCTACTATCAAATCAATATTTGTTGTTATGGATGAGATTCTTGACATTACATACGCACTCTCTCTTCTTTTCTTTTCTGTTACTAGAATTTGATTTGTAATGTTACACGGATTCAATCATATATTATGTTAAGTTTTTTCTTTTTCAACTGTATAATTGTATCTTTGATTTAATACTAAATTCTCAATATTGAAGGAAATAGAGTATGTTTGTTTATTTTGAAATTTCTATGTTGTTGTGAGAATTACATCTACATTTTTTTTTACATAGGAAAAGCATATCTAATCCCTAAATGTTAAAAATTACATAAACTATTCATTACGTAAAATTAAGAAATTGATTGATTGAAGAATCCCAAAACATGTGTGATATGATTACACCATATCTCAATACCTGATGTAGCGTACTTTTATCTATCTTTGATACGATATCGTGGTTCTCTTGCTTGAGCAATAAGATTTTATTTTATTTATTTCATTTTCTTTTTGGTTTCTTTTATCGTTATTTCTCTCAATAGTTATCTCTATTAGGTTTATGGTTTTGAGTCTTAGAACTATTCTTTTACTCATCGTTGTAAAGACACTTTTGAAAAATTAATAAAAATTATTTTACAAAGAACCTTGTGCTCTTTAAAGAGGATTCATAAACTTTGCTTTATCGTTGAAAGCATTAATGACCAAAGCAAGAACCAATCGAGTTTCTAAGCTCTCCTTGTTACATTTTCTGCTTCCGCCCCCGCATTAGTTGGTATCAGATGTCATCCTCTGTATCCTTTTGATCCATATCCGATCATGCCTCCAGAACAAGCTATGGATTTCGATGAGTTCCGTGCCGCGAAGACCGAAATCAACGCCAATCTCGTTACATCCATCACCACCGCCTTTCAAAATACCCTTCACACAACCATCATTTCAAGAGTTAAGAACAGCGCTTCTTAAGTTACAGTACAACTAGCGTCGTAATGATCGTCGCAACGATGATGATGTCGCGAATAACGATGACTTCTTCGCATGTGGCCGTAATCGATGCAGAGATGGGGACAATGAGCATTACCAGCGTCAACATCAGTTTCGCGATTAACGCTTTGATCAAAATCAAAGGCAAAATCGCTGGGAAACAGGAATCAAGATAGATATCCCTGAATTTTTTGGTGGCGTCAAGGGTAATGAATTGCTTAATTGGATCATCGCATCTGAAGAAGTATTCGAATTTAAAGAGGTACCGGATCAGAAGCGTGTCTCGTTGGTGGCAACGAAATTTTGTGGTCACGCCGCGTCATGGTGGAAACAGCTCAAAGCTACTCGACTCTGTAACGGCAAAGATCTCATTCAATCATGGGATAAGCTTGAAAACAGCTCTGAAAGATGTTTTTGCCACATAACTATGAATTTATGATATTGAATTTTATGCTATTGTGCAGGCCATTAAGCATTGGTGACATTATCTTGCTCTTCGGGACTTCGTGTTATTCACTGATCATGATTTCCTTCGCCATCTCGATATCCAAGTCAAAGTTTCCTTGCTTCATGCCACGTGGATTGCATATTTATAGCAGTTTACTTTCTCAATCCGGCATCAGTCGGAGAAATCAAATCGTGTGGCGGATGTTTTGAGTTGCCATCATTGTTTACTATCGTCAGTGCGTAATAAGGTTCTCAGGTTTGATTCTTTCAAGGAATAGTACAAGACGGACTCTTTCTTTGCTGATGTTCTTCTCGATATTAAGCAAGGCGTGTTGCGCTCTTTCATCTTACATGACGGATTTCTTTTCCATGGCCTATGT
Organism: Euclidium syriacum; assembly: GCA_900116095.1. Taxonomy (NCBI): domain Eukaryota; kingdom Viridiplantae; phylum Streptophyta; class Magnoliopsida; order Brassicales; family Brassicaceae; genus Euclidium; species Euclidium syriacum. The sequence continues at coordinate 2,198,917 of FPAK01000019.1, forward strand.
AATCGTTTGCTTGGTAATCTTCTTCGTTGTCTTGTTGGGGATAACATCAAGAGTTGGGATATGAAACTGTGTCAGGCCGAGTTTGCTCATAATTACGCCTTAAACCGCAGTCTCGGTTTAAGATCATTTCGTGTTGTCTACGGTGTTGTTCCTTGTTGTCTGTTGGCTCTCGCCTCGTTACCAGACAAAACTTGCGTTCATGGTGAAGCGGTTGAGTTTGTTAATGAGTTGCAGGTTGTTCACTGCCAAGCTAAACAGAATCTCGAGTCCTCGGTGGCAAAATATAAAACGGCGGCATACAATAAGCGGCGTTTACTTCGATTTGAGCTGGGTGATTTGGGCGGTCGAGGGTCCGATGATCCTACCTGCTCGGGTAGTAGTAGTTCTCCTAGTTCTGGAAGCATATCTCAGGTTGATGGATCATGGAAGAAAAATTACAATTTTTGCGGGTCTCGGATGGTGGTTTAATAGCCCGCTCTCCTCAACTACTTTGATGGGTGCCTAAGGACAGCGATAAAGCTTATCTCCTCTTCATTCAAAGATGGCGGTCCTCATGTGGGCAATGGAGTGTATGATTTCCCATCAAGAAACCGTGGTGACTTTTCAGACAAACTGCTCGGAGCTTGTGAAGATGATTACGACGATGGATGACTGGCCTGCATTTGCGGCCCTACTTGCTGATTTCTCTACCCTCAGAAGACAGTTTCAAAGTTTTACCCTCACTCTTATTCCTCGAATACTTAATGGTAAGGTGGATTGCTTGGCGTGTAGTGTTACTGTTCAGGGTAGAGAGTTCTCTTACGTAAGTAGTGTTCCACCAATTTGAATTTTCAAACCATTTGTATATGTTTTTTTGCTTTATGATGTCAAAAAAAAAAAAAAAAAAAAAAAAGAATTGACCTCGATAAAATAATTTTATGGGTCTGCCACTGGATATACTGCCAATCTAATACAATAAGCATTTATGAAAATAGATAGAGATATAATCATGGATCCTCGTATAAATAAATAATCAACTTGAAGTTATAAGAAATCTCAAAAATCCAGCTAAAAATATTCTAATAAGAATAGTGTGTCTATGGCACGTGAGAAACTTATAGACCCCCCTCCCTTTTCGTTCAAAAACTAAAGACAATCCTCAAAATAAAAAGAAACAAATGACTTTTGAAAAGAGGATTAAACTCCTCAAGAGGAGTATTGAGACTGTTGACATGGTTAATAATAAAATCAAGTACCTGAATGAAATTAATGATATTGATTAAAAAAGAGATCTCGATTAACTATGTCATTATGGGGGAAAATATGGAATCAAAGACATAAATAATATTCGATAATATGAATGATATAGTGCGCATGAATCTCCACTTTAAAGATGAGCGTAGTGATAAATTGATGATCATGAATCTCTATTTCACATACAAGCGTAGAAAGAAGATATGAAGCATCAATCTCTATTATGAATATGAGCGTAGAGATAAAATGAGGATAAACTGAGGATCATAGATCTCCGTTCCATGGAAGAGTGTAGAGAGAAAATAAGAATCATAAGTTTGCGCTTCGCATAAAGAGAAAAATATTGGCCAAAATAATATATGTTTCCGGAAACACTACTAATGCGAACTTATGTAAAGTTGTCACAAGTATGATAAAACTAATTGTGGGGAAGAAAATGATTTGGAGAGACAAGATTGTTCCCAAGCATCCCAAGTTATAAACCTTGTGAAAAAAATTATTTCAAAAGAAAAGGGATTCGTCCAGAAGATGAACATGATGCAGAAAAAATATGAGAATTTCATTAACTTCACCCAAAGTGAATAAAACTAGGGGTACTAAGTAAAATATATGATATAAATGAGATATTATATTTTTCTATAGTTGATCATGAGAATAATGATCTAGATTTAAGATTTGTATCGGGATGTTAGAAGAGGCCCGATTGGAAGAAATGGTAAAAGACCATGAGAAATAAATGAATCTCCCTCGATAAGAGAAATGTGTTTGGGCATATTATTACTACATATAAAGATGTATTGATAGTTGGACACAAATGGGGTTTTTGTGCTAAAAAGGGGTGAGAAAATGATGTCACAACTTATAGCACAAGGTCTTTCTAAAAGATAGAGAATTAATTATGATGAAACATATTCTTCGGTTATTGATGCAATCACATTCAGATACTTGATGAGCCTAACGACATCTAAAGAATTTAGATATGTACCTTACGAATGTTGTTACTGCGTACTTATCTGGATCACTTGATGGTAACATATACGTAAAAAGCTCATATAGATTCAAGAATCCAAAATGATCATATATCCCAAAAGGATCCAAAGATATTTGTTCGGTCAAGTTACAATGATCAGCTTACTGATTTAAACAATCCAGATACATGTGCTATGATCGCTAAAATGAGTATTTATTGATGGAATGATACATCAACAATGTGATATCAACAATGTGATATGTTTTTACGAAATCCTTTTTAGAATTTGTGATCATTGTAATATATATTGATGACTTGAACAAAATTGGAATTCTTTGATGATGAAAAATTAATATGAAAAAGAATTTTAAAATAAAAGATTTTGGAAAGATAATGTTTATCTTGTTCCAAATAGAGCATTTCCAAATGGAATATTTATGCATCGAACGAGATAAAAAAAACTGTTAAATCTATTTACTATGGATAAAGTGACTTCTTTGAGTACTCAATAAATCATATTGACAAGGATCTATTTCAGTCTCGTAATAAGTCCAGAAGTGCCCAATGAGTTTACTAGAATGACATGTGATGTTCAGAAAAAACATCTGATTGGCATCCTAGGTTTAGCTTGGAGTGTTTAGGCTCGCTAACTGTGATCATAAAGCCAGGGCTTTCCCTCAATATGCTACTATTGTGAATCTTTTATTTTTTTGGGCAAGGATGTGGACGAGTTGATAAAAGCTTTGGTTGATTTGCTTCATATACACAAGAGTGCATATGAAAAGAGCAGCTGGCTTCTAAGTTATAACCAAAATTTGTTTGTAGTTTAAGATTGTTTTGCTCGAGTTTGAAGAAGGGTTTTAAAAAACAGGATAATCTTCGGACATTATTAACAAGGTAAGCGCAGACCAGCCGGTGAAGAGACGTGCACCTTTCCCCGTTCCTTTATCTTGATCATATTGTTCCCAGATGAACCCCTTCTCCTTATAGTTTCTAACTACGTTCCTGTAATTTTTAGGACATGTTTCAACTTAATATCATTCAATTGCGGATACCATATTTACAAGAGGAGTGAGTATACCTTATCAAATTGCTCCTTAGTTCCTTGTAAATTCCTCTTGCCTTTTCGCTGTATGGCCCATCCACTGCATCAAATTTGATCCAACATAAGCTGAATGACCCATCTCATGTAATAAAACCATTTGGAGGGTAGAAAAGTACCTATAGAGTAATGGTGCAGAGACGAAAGAATCATGTAGTTCATGTTCATCCAGATTGGACCTCTCCAGTACGGTGCATCATGCTCAGTGTTACGCTTCATATACATAGAACTGGTTTTGGCAAGCGAAACTAGTCCATAGTCACTCCATAAGACACTCCTGTTTGAAATGAGATCAAGCTGTTTGTCCAGGATTGGAGACTCCTTCATCAACCAAAATAAAATGTCCAAGATTTAGACCAATATTTATCCATAAGGCTCTCAAAGATCACAGGTAATGGAATAGATATTAGCCCAAAAACTCACAGGTGGGATGATTTTGGACATGAAGGGGAAGAAGCTGACATAACCGATATGAGGAACCAATCTCAGCTTCAGCTTCCCAAAAGTCTTCCTTACAAGCTGTCGAGATACGTGACCATTTTCTGCAAATACTTCTTTCCAGATCAGCTTAACCTGAAGATCAATCGACGCAACATGTGGTTATCTCTATGACAAAAAATTAATCAAGCTCATTAGTAAAAATAGTTACTGAAGCCTCTCTTACTTTTTCTGTATGATTACCAAAGTCTAAGTAAGCCCCATGGTCATTATCATAGTGCATCTGCATAGAAAATAACCGTGAATAAGAAAATGAGAATGAGAAATTTGATGACATCTGATAGAGAATAGACCTGATTCAGAAGATCGAAATTCGAAAGCAGCTTTGCAGTTGTATTGTAATCTTCCTGCAGAATAATTTTCTCCTTTACGTCAGTAACATGTGAAGAAAAAGACAAGAGAGACACCCCTTTCCTTTCAGTCTTGTGCTAACCTTTGAAATTTTTACTTTTCCTAAAAGCTCTATGATGGAATGCATGCAATCTGCAGCGAGGTACATCCAGCATCTAAGATCAACGTGTCGCTCATCTTCACTTGGGTGCGAAGCCCGGGGATAATCATCCAGCCCCGAGGAAAGCGTCTGAAGGAGATAATACATCAGATCTATCTCCCAAAATTCTTGATTTACGGACTAAAGTAGTAATCCTATTAAGAAAGACAAAGCCCCCACACAGCCAACAAAATTCCGAGCCATCTTGTCACTAAAAAGCATATACCGCGGCCAAACTCCCCAATCATTGTTATTAGTTCTTGATAAGGAAGCAGCTTAGGTGAGAGGAAGCCCACTATATAACTCGAGGCTGAAAATATAACTTTCAATAACATTTTCATGAGAAACCAAGAAACTATACCTTAGGGTTTAGTTCTCGAGTTGTTGTGTTGTCTCTGCCATGCCAAAAGTAGCTTCCAGTCTCCTTGCCTAGTGTTTGACCAAGTCAAAACCAGCTCTTTTCAAGCATATTAAGACTCTACCAGTGAAAGACAAGAACCCGTTCACTCTAGTGACCGAGCTTAACAACTACTGATCCAAGTGTCATTGGTAAAGAATAGTCACTTAAGATGCTACAGACTCGAAACCACAGATCAGTTGAAGAGTGAATGGATCCTGTAATCTATAAATTAATTTACACCAGAACATCGGTGAATAACCAAGTTGTTACCTGTCTGAGAAGTATTAAACCACTGAAACCATGCATCTAAGCGTACAGAAGCCCGCTCCAGGAATAACAAAATATCATCCCTTTCTGATGCGATAAACTTTTCCATCCTTACACCATCAATTAGATCTGAAAGAAACGATATTGTTACTAAATGGAAGAGAATTGATTTTGAAATTTCTAACTTTACTGAGTATCAAAGTGAAAGCACTCATATGATTTTGGCAAAAGAGTTCTAAACATCCAATTGTAATAGGAACAGAACTTTTAGTAAAACAGCCGAAGAAAACCAATAAGGATATTGCTGACTCCCTATCCTTCTAACAAGTGCTGGTCAAGGGTTGGCATTAGAATGAACTAATTTGTATGGCACAGGGGGGTTACATGAAACAAAAATGAGTGATAATCAACAAAGCATAGTCGAGGAATGTGTACAACAGATTCTTACCACGTATCACCAAAAATAATGTTGGTGGATTGCCATTACTTGGGTATTGAACTACGAACTCTGCTGGAACCTTACTGTGATTAAAAAAAACTCTCAAAAACAATTACAACAACCATGACTACTTTGGTCAGTACGAGAGTGTAAATACCTAAGTGCTTCAGCACCCAAAATTTGCTCACGTGGAATCCATCCATCTATGTTCAATAGATCTAACCAGTGTCCAACAATATCCAAGGTTATACGCAAATCCCAGCGCCTGCGAGAAGAAACACACCACGCACTTCAAAGAATGAATGATCAACTAGCAGGATGGTAATGGCTTGTAACTCAACAAGATATGTTTTCAAGAAAACGTGGCTTTACAAAAAAATCGATATAAGAAACAATTACAATAGCATTATATCAAAGAAACCATCAACAAGCGAGTTATCAATAAGAACAAACCAGATTAACAATTGATGGAAGCCTTCGTCCCACAAAAAACCCCTCGGAAAAAAAGGCCGGCTTGGAACAGCTGTGTATAGCTCAGCTGGCCAATACAGCAAATAATTATCCCGACTTTCAGGCTGAAACAGAAGAAAAAATTGTGTGATTTTGTAAGAGGTCCAACCTAGTTTACAGATGGGTGGAATCAAATAAAATGATACATAACAAGCAGGATGGAAGTAAACTCGCCTGAGTGCTTTTAGGAACATGAATTTTTGATTGACCATAGAAGTAACCAATGCCACCAAGCATGTTTGCAATTGCAGTCTTTCCAACACCCAATGTTTCCGAACCAAGCTGGAACCACAGGAAACTGAGATTGAGATGTTCATCTCTTCTATGAACATCAGTTCCAATAGAAGCAAAGTATCAGCCGTATGTACATCACTATCACAACTAGGAGCTGAAAACATATTCTTTCCGTTGAGAAGAGACAGAACAGCACATAAGCGAGGAGAAGAACTAATCCTACATATTCTTTCCATTGAGAAGAAACAAAACAGCACATAAGCGAGGAGAAAAACTAATCCTAGTGGAAGGAGATTCTAAAGCTGAAGAATGAAGTTGCTAAAGTCAATACAGTAAGTTTTCAGAAGTTTCTGTTCTCGACTACACATCCAGGAAAACTAGTTGATGAGAATCATTCAGCCACGAACATCATTTAAAAATGTTTTCGTATTCTTAAACGATTTCTACTACAAAAAGTTCGCCCAAGACACAAGACACCTCTGACTGTGCTAAAGATCATTTACTAACACGGGTAACTGAAGTTTGTAAATTCGAAAAAAAAAAAAGAAAGTAAAATTGTACCTTTTCAGAAAGGTTGAAGCGTTCGTTGAACTTTGCATCAAACTCTCTATGTTTCTTTTTAAGTAGATCAGAGAGTGACAAACCTACATGGAACAATTATGAAACTTAGCATAAATGCAATAAAAGGAAACATTGCGAGTGATTCGCTAGAGAATAAAAAGGTGCTGATTGTCCTCGGGTTGAAGGGAAAATTAAGAAACACATAAACCAGGCATAAATTTCAGATACGTGTCCTTTATCGGAGCTATGTATCAAAAGAAAATGCAAGTTATATACACAAACTAAGGTTAAAAAAATCCAAATTCATCACTACTGATGCTTGGTAATAACAGGAAGCTTAAGAAACCTGTGAGACTTGTTATACGCTTTTCCACGTTTGAACTTTCTCCTGTAATCCCAGAGACGAAGGGAATATCTACCGTAAATGGCAGCCGCCCAGAAATCTTTATCAGAAAAAAAAAAATGTTAATACTGGACACTGAGAAATATATTAATACAAAATCCATGGTAGTAAAGGACATTCGTTTTATTTGTATAACAATACACATACGTATATGTTCATTAAGGCTAAGTACCTGAAAGATGTAAATGTTGGAAGAATCCTCTGATGTATCAGAGAGTTGAAGTCGTCCAAACTTCCTTGCCTGAAAACATAAAAGCCAAGAACATGTAAACATTGTGGTCTTCATAGACAAACAAAATACCATGGCCTTCTCAAAAATGAGTTATGAGCTCAAAATTAGCAAACCTGCATAGCGAGATTTTGCTGAACTAGATCAGACAGATTATATATGTGAGGAGTCTTGAAACCGGAATAATGTGTCTCGAGCTGATTCTGCAAATGCAAAACAACTAAATGGTTATATCCAGATGAGTATCAATCAGTGGCTGACATTAGAAGCACGACAAAAATTACCTGTGACTTCAAATGTATCTGCCAGTTTCCTACATCCTCACGTGAACCCGAAACCAATAGAGAGCTCCCTTGAAAATCTAAAGTATCTTGGCCTAAATTTAGAACATGACCACCTTCATCAGCCAAATAAAAGAAGAGATGTGCGCTTCTCTTTACATCATCACTCAACCTAATTTAAACACAGTATGGTCCAGGAAAAAAAAAAAACTTCTGTCATGCCACAGTATAATAAGAAAATCAATATTAGCTGCAAGCCAAAATAACGAAAGCAGACAAAGTGAACAAAATTATAGTACTAGTGTATATCAGCAATTACCCTTTATCTTTAATATCAATCCGAACTGACCAATCCCCTCCATAACCGAGACTGTCCCCCTTTGATTTCACAAAACTCGTCTCCAGTATCATATCTTTTTCAACTAGCTCTTGCCGCCCAAAATCCCGTCCATTGTGTTCTCTCCAGCCATACGAACTTAGATCATCAGAGTTTTCACAGAAATGCCGCATCACATACATCTCATCTTTGACCCCAAGCCACATCAAACCAGCTACCAGGGACAGTGGAGTTCTGCATTGCCATGTACAACTTATTTACTAGTACAAGAAGGAGCCCAATTTCAACTGTTACCCTCCCTTGCCAAGAATCCCAATTAAAATGAAGAGGCACACGCTGCCTTTTAATTCTTAAGATGACAGAGTGAAAGCACAAAAGAGCTCAAGGAACAGCCCAAATCTTATCCCAACATTGGAAAAACATACCTCGCGCGAACTCCAAAATAAACATGAGGACGATAAGTTCCCCAGTACAAGCTCTCCTTGTGCTCGCCCTGGAACTGGTACATATACAATCCGAATCTTCCAATCAATTTCTCAGAATTAACAACAACGAAATAAGGTTAAAAGAGTCGTGTACCATAGACAAATCCATGAGTTTCGGGGCAGGAAAAGGAGTGATAACCCTAGGCCTCCGGGATTCTTCATACAATACTGAATTGATGACGAAGTAGATGACTGTTATCCCCAATATCATTAAACCAATTAGTATCTTGAGGTTAGTCTTGAAAGCACCGATCGACGCAAGTTCCTTGCCCTTGCCTCGGCGGATACTCACAGGATAGCGAAGCGAATCGCCTCCTACATCGGTGCCCGGCGGTGATGATTTGATCCGACCACGCGCGCTCCGACGACTTGTTCCGGTCATGGTCGGAGTCTCGGTAAACAGATTAATCGTTGAAAATGCAATCGAATGAATTGGCTTTTGGTATTGGGCTGATCACTTATGACTGGACTAGTTTAACACATTGGTGCCAGTGCAGTCGTTGGAATATGAAAAAGCAGACTTTTGCAACTTTATGTGTAACTGAATGACTACCCGCAGGTTTTCCAGTTGTTAGAGTTCCTACATATATGTTCACGGTACGAAAAATATAACATGTTTTCTCACTTCTTAACGATATAGTCACTTCTTGAAAAATCCTTTTTTTTTGGTTAAAATGTAAAATTTATTTGAATTTGTAAAGAGTGTTGATATGTACTAGGCTATTAACTTTAAACCATAAATGGCACTAAAACAAAAACCAAAAAAGGATAAACATAAAAAACTTAGTCACAATGAAAAGCTTGGAACCACCATTGCTGGCAAGCCTAAGATTGGTGAAGTAACCAAGAGAAGTGATTCGGTTGTGAATGAGACTGGTGCCAACGTGCATTATGTTTCTTCCAAATGACGTAGATACATGCTTGGAAAATAAGTCTAATGAGAATGAAAAGTTTCTTATCATCCGACAATAAATCGTCAACGTTTTGTTGCCAATCTGTATCCGCCGGCACACCAAAGAGATTAGAACATAAAGAATCCAAACTGTGAAAGAGTAGGGATAGGCAAAGAATAGATGGTTCCTATTTCATTGGGTTCGCCACACAATATGCGGTGATTAATTTCGCCCAAGCCTGAATCCTAGCATCCGTTGAAAGACGATCTTTGAAAGGAAGCCAAGCGATGAAAGAATGACGACGAATGAATAATGAACTCCAATTTCAAAGAAATCTTATATTCAGCTGAAAATGCTCCAATAATAATAATGAGTCTATGGCACGTGAAAAAAAAAACATGATAGATCCCTTTGGTTTTGAAGATAAATAAAATAAAATAAAAAAGAACAAATGAATATTGAAAGAGGATTACACTTTTAGAAAGGAGCAATGAGACAGTTAACATGGTTAATAATAAAATCAGGTACTTGAATGAAATCAATGATATTGATAAAGAAATCTTGATTAACCATGTCATCGTAGAGTATATGGAACCAAAGACAAATTTGATTGTAGGCAATATAAATGATAGAGCGCACATGATTATTCGATTCGTAGATGAGCTTAAAAAGAAAATGAGGATCATGAATCCCCGCTCTCTGAATAAGTGTAAAGATAAAATGAAGATTATGAGTCTACACTCCATGGAAAAAGTGTAGAGAGAAGTTAAGGATAATGAGTCTCCTCTCCATGGACAAGCGTAGAGAGAAGCATATTGATCGGACTGGAATATAAGGTTTTTAGCACTTAATTTACATATATTTTAGACCCTTAAACCCATATTTATCTCATCTTTTATACATTTTAGGATAGATTTCATATATATTGAGTCTTAGAGTCTCAAATGTTTGTATAGTGTATTTTTGTGTATATATTAGGACTTTTTAGGTACTTATGGAGAGTTATGAAGCTTTGGAGAAAGGCCAAGAAGAATCCAATAACAAGGATCCAGTTTGAAGGTAAAAGAAGTCTGTATCGACCGCATATCGATCGATAGAGATAACCTATATCGATCCTTGTATCGATCGATACATAAAATCCATATTGACCCCTTGTATCGATCGATACAAGAAGACTGCGACCAAGAGAAATTACCAAAATGTCACTGCCGACCTTCTCCTCTTTTGTACATAAATAAACATGTGAAAACATGGTGGGCCAGCAAAGAAGCTTGATGACAAAACTTAGAAACTTGGTGACAAAGCTAAAGAGGATGGTGACAAAATTGGAGAAACTTAGAGACAAAGCTAAAACACTTGGAGACAAAGTTGAAGAAGCTTGGTGACTGAGTTTCCTTTTTCTATAAATAAGAGACCACATCCTCTCATTTCTCTCATCCCTTAATCTCTAACCCATTTTGGGATCAAATAATGTAGCTTTCAAATATTTTAGTTTTTATTATATTTTATCTTTTATATTTATTTTAGTTTTTATTTTATTTTGATTATTTTATTTAATGCTTTAAATATATTAGTAATTAAGGAAGTTAATTCTCTTGGTTTACTCCATAACCATGAGTGATTAATGACCTTTGTGGTTCAAATGATGAATTTCTAAGTAGGAATGAGGTTAATTGCAATCTTTGGGCTAAAGATTTGTTAATCTATCATATGGATTGAACTTAATGCTAGAATTAGGATTGATCACCTTAGTTCTAGATCTAGGAATTCTAGCACTTAAAGTGTTGGATGTTAATTAAGAAAGGATGGATATTGACCTAGGACTAGGAATATCAACCCTTGATTAATTTTCCTAAGAAGCAATTCATTTGTGTCCCTCTTATGTTGACCTAGAACTAGGAATATAATGGATGATGTAGGGACTTAGACTTAATGCTTTGCTAGTCTCTTGGCGACATGAAGAACTTCTAGTTGTTCAAGTAGGATTAGTATATGGATGGATGAGTTTGTATGTTTAATACCAATAATTACGTTAGTATCCTTCTAAATGCTTAAAATGTTAGGAGAGTAATTAAAGAGAGCTAGTTGAATTCCTAAGAAATTGTTGGATCGACTAGCGAGACTAGAATCAAACCACCACATTAGGAATTCCTAAGGTTAGTGTCCCCTAGCATCTATATTTGAGTCTTGTTGTACCCATAAGAATCAAGTTCATCTCATTTTATACTTGTTTTCCCAAGAACCTTTTATCATATCTTTGTTTCTTTTACTTATTATACTTAGGATTATTAGAAAACCAAACAAATCAATTAAGGGGGGTTATTGATAGATGGATTTGTAAGGATTTAGAATTCTTAAAGATTTTACAAATTTTAGAGGATTTTAGAAATATTTCAGTGATTCTTATCAAAGATTCTTATAGATTTCAATGGATTTTGATTAATTGTAATTAATAAAATATATTGTCAATGATTATACTTTTTCCTTAATAAAACATCCATATCTTTCCATTTCATAATATTTTTCTTTATAAACATCATTCTTCTACTTTTCTACCTTATATCTTGTCTTGTTCTCCTTCCTCTTCTACGACTAGAGGTACACTTTTCTTATTTACCATTTTATATATATATATATATGTATGTATACAATGCTTGTGTTTTTTTATTGTTAAAAGGTTTCATCGCATGTGTGTTTGGTACAAGTTTGTTTTCCTGTTTGATTTTGTTGTTATTTTTTAAAATAAACTATTAAAACTTTGAAGTTTGTGTTCATATATATGATGTGTATCAGATTTTCATACTAATACTTATTAGCTATAGATCACGATGGTTGATGCTCAACAAACCAAAAAAAAATGAATATAGTCAATGGAGTCCGGAGGAGACAAACGTGTTGATAGAACTACTTGTCGATGGAATTAAACGCGGATGGCGTGATGCTCATGGTTCAATGAACAAGGCAACGGTAGAAAATAAAATATTGCCGGTTCTCAGTGAAAGACTTGGATGCCAGAGAACCTATAACCATTATCTAAGCAGAATAAAATACTTGAAATCCCAATAACAATATTATGTAGAGCTTCAAAATAACACTTCAGGTTTTGGGTGGGATCCTGAAACAAAAAAATTTACAGCTTCTGACGAATTGTGGAACGGGTATTTAAAGGTACGTATTTATTCTACATAAAATTTTGTAGATTTAAAAAGTTATTCAAATTATATTTTAAGCTTTGTATGTTCATAAAATTTGACAGGCACATCCAAGTCACAAATATATGCGATATGACTCCCATGATCAGTTTGACAATCTCCAAAAAACATTTGGATGCACAACCGCTAATGGAAGTAATTCAGTTGGTTTGGGTGATACGAGAGATGCTTGCACTTTCCAGTTTGATGATAATCAAGTAATCGAAAACTTGATTATCAATGAGAATGGTGATGAAGTTGATGATTTACCGGTTTTGGTGAATAGAAATCTAAAAGGTCATGCAGAAAAACTTGTACCGAGAAAGAGATCTCGAACGGAAACATGCAACCGTTTAGAGGAGTTGAAAAGTGATGACAATGATTCCATGGCCGCCGTGAGCAACAAAATCCTTAGTATCATACAACAAAGAGAAGAAAGGCAGCAAAAAGAAGCTGAAAAAAGAGAAGAAAAACTTAAACTCGAAGCTGAGCAAAGAGAAGCTGAGAAAAAGAAAAACAATGTTTGGGATGCTATGAAAGAGATCCCTAATTTGGATCAACGCTCTAAATTTAAAAGGCTCCTAATGTTAGATAATATAGCGAGAGCATCTTTGGTGAATGCCAATCGTATTGAACGTCCAATTCGTCGACCGATCACTACCATTGGTTATGCTTACATTCAAAAGGCTCTCAAAGAGGATCCTGACCACTTTCGATCGTTATATCGTATGTATCCAGAATCATTTGAGAAGTTATGTGATCTAATTAGAGAGAAGACATGTTTACGAGATACCCGTAATATATGCGTTGAAGAAATGGTGGCTACGTTTCTTCTCACCATTGGTCAAAGTCCGAGATATTGTTATACACAAGACACATTTAAGAGATCGGTGTTTGCGACAAGTGAAAATTTTCATAAGGTTCTAAAAGCATTAAACACCAGTGCACCAGATTTGATGGCAAAGCCCGGAGCTCCAACACCTTCAAAAATAAGAAAAAGCACAAGGTTTTATCCCTACTTCAAGGTACATGTAATAAACTTTATGATTTATTTATTTTTCTCAAGTATATATATATATATATATATATATATATATATCCTATCAAAAATTGAGATCTGAATTTTGATCATTATAGGATTGCATCGGAGCTATTGACGGAACACATATTTTTGCGACGATTCCAAAAATTAACGCGCCTAGCTATCGTAACCGTAAGGGATTTGTATCACAAAATATGCTTGCTGCTTGTAATTTTGATCTACAGTTCATGTATGTCCTTAGTGGATGGGAAGGTTCAGCTCATGATTCAAAAATATTAAATAATGCATTAACAAGGAACACTTCCAGATTAGAAGTTCCAGAAGGTATGCTTCCAACCGTATTCATAGAAACTTTCAACAATTCTATCTATATAACTTCAAATACTTGCTTATTTTCAAGAAAATTTTATCTAGCAAATTGCGGATTTGCCAACAGGCGGCAATTTTTAGCTCCTTACAGAAGTACTAGATATCATCTACAAGAATTTAAAGGCGAAGGACGTGATCCCAAACCCCAGAACGAGTTATTCAATATGCGGCATGCATCTTTGAGAAATGTGGTTGAGAGAATCTTTGGTATTTTCAACTCTCTTTTTTTAATTTTCAAATCCGCGCTTCCTTTTCTCGTTAAGACGCAAGCAGAGTTGGTTTTAGCTTGTGCTGGATTACATAAATTTTTACGTCAAGTATGTCGGTCAGATGCTTTTCCTGAAGAAGTGATTAACGCAGTCGAGGAAGAAATTAGCTTTGACGAAAACATAGTAGTAGGCCCTCTTGAATCTCAACAAAGGGAATACGCTAATAACTGGAGAGACAAAATAGCGTCTAATATGTGGGCTGATGCAATGGAAATGGAAGGTCAATGATGACGACAATGGGATGTACTTTCTATGGTGTTAGTGGAACACTTTCTATTGGAGTTGCAGTTTATTTTTTATTTTATTTTTTTTGCTATTACAGTTTCTATGGTGTTAGTGGAACACTTTCTACTGGAGTTGCAGTTTTTTAAAAATTTTGTTTGAATTTTATTGGCGATTGCGTTAAAAAATGCCATTGGTATTACATTTTATTTTCAATAACATATTGGAATTACATTTCTTAAAGAATATGAGTTGTGATAGAAATGCCATTGGTATTACGTTTTATTTTCAATAACATTTTCGAATTCTATGAATCTCATGGATATCCTAGGTATTCTCAAAGTTTTGGTATAAGAGTAAAAATGTGGAGAATCTATTTCCCAATAACATTGATTTTAATAGAATTAAAGAATCAATGATAAGCACAACTTTAAAATCCACTTACCAATAATAATAGATTTAATTAAGAATTTAAGAATCCATTAACCAATAACAGTGAAATCTAAAAAATTTAAAAATCTTTGTAAATCCATCAACCAATAACCCCCCCCCAAACCCCCTTTTAGTTGTTGATTAATCTTTGTTCTGACATCCTAGTGTTCTCAACCTTTTCTCTGTGGTTCGAGACCCTCTACTTGCTACTATCTACTCTTTTAGAATAGATATTGGGAATGTGAAGGTTTTATAAATATTGTTTTGCCGTGATGAATCTTCTTAATAACGACTAGAAGAAATCCTCTCATCACATATAATCTCGTCTCATATTCTTCCTCTTCTACATCATCCACTTGTCATCTTCTCATCGATAGGTTCTTATTCACAATATTTCCGTATAGATAGAAGCCTCCCAAATGTGAACGAATGTGGGTGTAAAAAGGTGTGTGAAGACATAATAATATTCTTTTTTTCAAATCTTTCTGCATTACCTCTTCTTATTTTTATCAGCAATTCAAATTTTCAAGAAGGTCTTGGTTTTCTAGTAACATGTTTTGCAAATATGTACGCTCGTTATTGTGTATGATGTAACACACCCATATCAATCTAAATGTTTATTTGGAATATACATAACTTACCTCGCCCAAGTCGCGATATTCAACCCATGCGGCAAAGACTTCTATGCGTCTTAGGTTGGACCGCCACTCATTTAACACTTCTATAGGTCGAGGTAAATAACGAGTAAACCCCAATCGAGAGGGCACTAGCAGGTTTTTATCAAAAATATTTTAAAAATTAAAATATGAATCCAAATAATTTCCTTAACTCTAAACTTTTTTCATCCACTAACTAAGATTTTCTTTAACTCTAAGCTTAGTTGTATATTACCAAGGTTTTCCTTCTTTTTTCATCGACTATCTTGGTTGCCAGGTTTTCTTTTTGATAATATTACTAAAGTTTATTAGAGATACTAAACTAAAATCTTGTTATAAACTCTCTTTATATATAATTGTAAACCATCTAGAAATCACATCCCTATTAAAAAAAAAAATCACAAACAGTTCTCGTCTTTTAAAACATGGGTCTTACTGGTTCACAAAAGAATTTTTTCCTACTCATCTTGGCGTTTGCATGTCTATTTTCATCTGACGTAAAGGCATGGAGCTTCAGTTGGGGTAACGGGAATGGTTTAGGATGGGGATCAGATGGCTCAAGCTCTGGCGGTTCAAGCCTTGGTAGGAGTTGGGGATGGCCATGGTTCAACTGGGGGTCAGGTTCAAGCCCCGGTTGCTCAATGCCTGGTTTGGGATGGTCATGGTTCAACTCGGGGTCAGGTTCAAGCCAGCCTGGCGGTTCAATACCTAGTTTGAGATAGGGATGGCCATGGTTCAACTCGGGAACATGTTCAAGCCTACATTCAATGCATGGAGGTTTAAGTCCTGGTTTGAGAGGGAGCAATGGATGGGGAGCATCCGATGGCTCACATGGCTCGGATCGAGTCCAGTTTTAAACGCTCGTGGTAGTGGTCAAACCCAATCTTGAATCCATTGATATGAAACTGAACAAACCCCCAAAATATGTGGAAACCTTGTTTTCAAAAATTAAAATAAGGAAGTGTAAAAATATGTATTTGTGTGTGATACTGTGGAAAGAACAAAAAGAAAAATATTTATCAATTTTTTTTTAAAAAAAACCTATTGTGAAATAATAAAAAAATTATTGTGGACCACAAAAAATTTATAAACTTAAAGGAAATATTGGAAAGCAAAATGATATATAATGGGTTTGTCTTAGAATTATTATCATTTTTTAAATATTTTATTAAAAATATCGTATGAATTCCGTTTATATTAGTATTAGCTCTTACTTTGATTGGGATTGGAGATCTAATGGATCAAGTAGCTTGGGTTCAGATTTTGGTACTAAACCTAGTTGGTTCAACTTGGAGGTGGGTTTAAGTTGGAGTTGGAAATAAAGTCTCATCACATATCCAATTTGATAAGTCTCGAAATTTTATCTCGAAATTGCAGAAATTTGGGTATATTTAAAAGATATCTATATAATATTAACATTAAACCTATAATATAATATTAAATTAATTTTATAACTAATATATATGTACGACAAAAATCCGTTGCTATTTTTAGAATTCTACTAGTGGTATGAGTCGAAACACAGCTGTGTTGACCGAGTCGAGACTGAATCAAGAGCAGGGGAATGAGTTGAAAGCACATAATAAACTGAGAGAAAATGAGGCTAACAAATGACTAAGGGAAGATCTTACCATTTCACGTAGCGATAATGGGTTATAATTGTAGAAGTTACATGGCCTGAAATATATAGTAGACATGTTGGTTTGGGTGATCCGTTTGGATCAGACAGGTTGGTCCTGGGTAGCTCAACTGCAGAGCAGGTCGGGCTGGTACGATGCACTCGAGTGTTTTTCACATTTTTTTTCTTGTCACTTCGACCAGTTGACAGGTAGTTCCATCCCAAGGCATATGAAGCCTATTGCAAACAGAAATGGGAGGCTCTCCATACTACCTGTTTCCAGCTTTTCTGTTTGCAGCACCCTTCAGCGTGCTTTCACTACTATCGAGACGTGAGTAGTTTGATAACGAGTATTATTGTGTGTGAAGTTTAACTACTCAAATAACAATAGTAAACGTGGGCGGAAAAACTCATTTATTAATCACAAATAGTGAATATTAATAGAGATCGACAAATCGTTATAGTTGTCGACGTCAAAAAGAAAACTAAGAATTTTTATGAAAACAAAAAGATTTGACGAAGCTTTCTCGATTCAAGCCACAATTTTTTCTATGTACTTTTTATGTTTTATTAGATTTAGGGAAATGAATTAGAGACTCCTTTTAGAGATGATTCCCAAACCGTTTTTGTTTCTCTTTTGATTTTCTTTACGTAGTTTTATTCATCTATGATTTATGTTCCATTGATCATGCATGAGTAGTTTGCTTGTTAAGTTTAAGGTCTTTCAAATGGTTCTTCATGAATTTCAAATTTGTTAAACAATCTAAGAAATTATCTTATTGTGTTTTTCATCTAAAGTAGTTCTTAAAACTTGTTCAACATTGGCCACCTAGAATTTAATATCATTCGTTAATTGATGAAATGATGGTTGATCAATCAACTAGAAAGATTTAGATGAGAAATGATGTCTTAGTGCAAAGAAATTTGACTATAAAGAATTGTAAACAAACCAGACTTTAGACTAACACATGCTTAGTTATCTAGGATTCACAAAAAAAATTGGTTTCTTAGTTTATTAAACATAGTAACTAGCGCAATGAAAGTTAGTTAGTAACAAATTAGTGTTCTAAATTCTAGAATCAAGCTTAATAGGATCTCTAGAAATTATGCATAGGTTTCTTTTGAACCCCTGTGAAATTTCCTAGGCTTAATGTTTTGTCTCAATGAACTTTATGCGATTTAATTTTCTGTCTTTTTAGTGTTTTGCACATTTTTCTACAGAATCTCCATCTCAGCATGGTCTAAACACAAAAACTAATCACATAAACGTAGGTCTTTGTGGGTTTCGACCTCTAAGTACTATAATTACATTATGTGCACTTACAATTATTATCTAGGGTAAAATTAGAGCTATCAAAGAGCAACAAACCTTGATATATGGTGAAGAACAATCGTTGAGAACAACAACACATATATCAACCAAAGAACCAAACCATTAAGCCAAGACTAAAACCCATCACATAACAAATCAGTCAGAAGGCTACCCCTCTATACCAAACATATCCAAAAGAGAAACAATCCCCTACTCAAAAATAGGTGTAAGTATTCTACTGCTTGTCACCGATAAGACCAATACTTTTGTTTTCCTTATATAATTTTCTAAGACTTGAAGATAGTGACCACAAGATGCAAGACAGGATATGGACCGTGATGGAGGAAACCTAACAATTCATGCGGTTGGCAAGACCAAACCGACATAATCGATGAGAGATCCCTCTGTTGACTGTCCAAAACCGCTCCAAATGCCATGCCATATCCACACGAGAGTTGCTGACCCTGTCAGCAGAAACCCAACACCCAAAGCTTGTTGGTTAAGACCATAGAAGCCACCAACCACCGTTACAAGCCCTATAAATCCCTACATTAAATGGCGGAGTTGTCCTCGAACACTAAAATGAGAGTCACAAGTACAATAAATTAAATTAGTAGGTCAGACCTTGCTTAGAAGACTAACATCGAAGACTCCATTGCTGGTTTCTCGCCTCACTAAACCGCTACCCAATGCAAAAGAAGAAGAAAATTAGCTGATAATACAAATAAGGAGACGAGAAGGACACTGGATATCAAAGAGGATGAATCAAATATCTTAAGTGGAAGCGCTAGGTTAAAAGAGAGTTTTTTTTTTTTTTTTTTTTTTTTTTTTTTTCTGGAATTGGCTCATGAATGTTTTCATTACCACCAATTCCCCAAAAACATGTATTAGCCCGAAAACTTTCGGGGCCCCGTTGGAAAACAAATAAAATGGAGGGGGAAATAGTTTTATTGATGTAAGAGATGGTTTAGAGACCTAAAAATCGCTAAGCTAGTTTTGCAATTACGTTATTTACCTCTCGAGTCGAGAGACTCCCTTGTCTCCCTCCGCCATAGTTCGTTCCCTCTTCACGGTAAGTCATATCCACCCGTACAACGTTTTCAGTCCGGAACTCTGCAACTCTTTATAAATCAAATTCTCTTTTTATATCTTGGATTCTTCTCTTCGCCCTGGGTACCCGCGTGTCTCGCGTTCAACTTTTAGGGTTTCGCGGTTCAGAGCACAAGTTCTTCTTGAATTCAAGTGATTTGATTCCGAGTAGCTCTTTGTTACGTGAGTTGGTCGATTTGACATCTCGAGCTTTAGTCTCTGCGATTCTGAATCAAACACGGCTAGTTACTTGGTCATATAATCTTATATTTGCCTAGGAGCAGATTTGGGGGTCCGTTGAAATAGGTTTTGGGGTTTTGACCCTTGCTTACTGTTGTGAAGATTGAAACTGTCTGTATGGCGGCTGGAAGGAATGTAAGATATGCTGACCATGAACTAAGAGACCAAGAATCGAATTCTAGAGTTTCCAGGCCCGAAAGTGTGTACTCAATTGAGCATTATGACCATGTTAGGAACTGTGTTCTTAATGATGAGAAGGGACGGGTTAGTAAGTTAAGACATGGGGATAGTGGTATAGAAAGAGATAGGTTTAGGTCCGGAGCTAGGCAAAGGGATATTCAAGAGATAGAAATGGTTAAGGGCAATCCAGGTAGTAAGGAAGGCTTCGTTGATCATGGTCTCAAAAGATGCGGGTTTTCAGCTAGGTCTGTGGATAGGGAACCAGGTGAGCTATCTAGTGAGAGTGGGTCGGATGATTTACTCGAGTCTGTATCAGTGGTGAAAGACAATGGAGTTGTGAATCAGGAGGTAGAGAACACAGCTCAAAGCCCTGTAGAAAGGAAGAGAAAGTTTTCACCGATAGTATGGGACAGAGATGACCATGAAAAAAGTTCTTTGAGGAGCAATGAAAAACCTGTGGAAGTCACGCCTCTTCCTCCTCCACCACAACTAGTTGAGAGGACAAGCCAGTCACCTAAGCTCAGTTGTGATGGAAAATCTCATTCTTCCCCTACAAAGAATAATATGCACCGAGATCCCACACAAGTTAGCGATCTTGCGGTTTCTGTGCCTACTTTGTCGTCTCCGGTAGAGATATCTTCTTTGTGTGTGGTAGAAAAATCATCGAATGCTGGGCAGGATGGTAAACAAGAGGATGTAACACACCTGGAAGATGAGGAAAATATGCCAACACGACATATATCATACTCTAGGTGGGCTTCTGGCAACAGTTCTCCAACTGACGAAGGTGAAATAGTAGAAAAAGTCGGAACAAATAAAAGAAGAAAGAAACCACTTGCCAAGGAATACATTCAGGGGAGATTGCGCAATAAGTCTCTTACACCTGAGCTTGGGGAGTTTGTGAGGGAAGGTGATAGATCATCTGATTCTGACGACAGGGGGCGCCATTCTTTGCCAGGAAGCATAGATGAGTTTGGGGAGAAGGATGCTGTTAAGAGTGACAATATGGAAATAGATGAGGAGGAACACAGAAGAGGAACTGCTAGTGTCAGCCTTAGTGAAACAGATTCGGATGACGAATTTGTTCAGCATGATGCATTTGAACCTGCTGGTATTCCACTCAGAAGTATAAACATGCTCCAAGGTTGTAGAAGTGTTGATGAGTTTGAGAGATTAAATAAAATAGATGAAGGTACTTATGGTGTGGTTTATAGAGCAAAGGATAAGAAGTCAGGGGAAATTGTGGCGTTGAAGAAGGTGAAGATGGAAAAAGAAAGAGAAGGGTTTCCCTTGACTGCTCTTAGGGAAATTAACATACTTCTTTCTTTTCATCACCCATCAATAGTGGACGTCAAAGAGGTCGTCGTGGGTAGTAGTCTTGATAGCATTTTTATGGTGATGGAATACATGGAACATGATCTTAAAGCTTTGATGGAGATGATGAAGCAGCGGTACAGTCAGAGTGAAGTTAAATGTTTAATGCTTCAACTTTTAGAGGGCGTCAAGTATCTTCATGACAACTGGGTGCTTCATCGAGATTTAAAAACATCTAACCTGCTTTTAAACAATCGGGGTGAGTTGAAGATATGCGACTTCGGTTTGGCTCGGCAATATGGCAGCCCGCTGAAGCCGTATACTCATCTGGTTGTTACGCTTTGGTACAGGTAAAGTGCATTTTTATACCCTATTTTCACTTAAAAAATTGTGTGGTTTCTGCATTTTCAATTGTAGTTTTAATTCTGGTGGACTTTTACGTAATTCTGGCCATTTTTTATTTCAGGCATCACATGGTAAAACTTACAACACTGTTCTCCATTTCTATCCCTGCACATTAAGATCATTGATTTTGATAGTCCTGTTTCTAAATGACGCCCAATAGTGTCTGATTTTTCTTTTCTATGGCACCAATAGCTTTAGTGCTGAGCCTAACTTCAATCCTTATCTATCCTTTTGAAAATAGTCTTCATAATATGCCACCTTAGCGATTAAATACTTAATGCCTTTGCGATATTTGCTTGGACACCACTAGCAGTGGCCGGCCCATCATAAACTTGGCACATTAAGAAATATTTTGTACCGCAACTTTCTTGACTTGTTGTGTTCTTTGAGTTGGCGCTCCCTTCTTGTTTTAGCAATAACCACTTCCTCCAAGACCAAGCTCAATGACTCTGCATTTGTTTTTCCAGGGCACCTGAACTTCTCTTGGGAGCGAAACAATACTCCACAGCCATTGATATGTGGTCAGTGGGCTGTATCATGGCAGAACTATTATCGAAGGCGCCATTATTCAATGGAAAAACTGAGTTTGATCAACTTGACAAGGTATTTCAAACATTGATTTTGACTTGAACCTGTCACCGTCCTGGGAGCATTTAGCTAATAAATTACCGCTGCTTTTAATTAACAGATTTTCAGAATACTTGGTACTCCCAATGAATCAATTTGGCCTGGGTTCTCCAAGTTGCCTGGAGTCAAGGTCAACTTTGTCAAACATCAGTAAGTGCTTTTTATTCCTTGTAATATTGCGTTGTTTGCAAGTAGAAATTTGCCTAAGCTATTTACTACTGTTCCCAGGGTTTCCACTGTTAGGTGATGTGGTCTATCTTTGTGGCTAATTAGTCACTTTTTTGTTTTTCATAGTTGTGTCATTCTTATCACCGCTAGGCTGGTCTTTCAGGTACAACCTATTACGCAAGAAATTCCCAGCCACTTCATTCACTGGTTCGCCAGTTCTTTCCGATGCTGGGTTTGATCTTCTGAACAAGCTCCTGACATATGATCCTGAGAGGGTAATAGAGTGTATATATTGCATACATGTTCATTCAGTATTTGTCTTGATTGTTCCTTGATTTTTGGATATGTGGGGATTCTTTTGTAGAGAATAACCGCTGAGGCTGCTCTTAATCATGATTGGTTCCATGAAGTGCCTCTGCCAAAATCCAAAGATTTCATGCCTACATTCCCTGCTCAACATGCCCAAGACAGGTACTGTGATCTAATCTAAACTGAACAGTCACCGGTTGACTTTAATTCTGTCTCTAACCTTTTTTACTTCTATACTAAGGCGTGGGAGGAGAGTGATAAAAAGCCCTGATCCTTTGGAAGAGCAACGTAGGAAAGAAATAACACAAACCGAACTTGGGTCTGGTGGGCTGTTTGGCTGAAGTGTGGCTAACCGAAGCAGTTGGTCTCCAACCTTGATAAGCGCTGCTGCTTCTTCAGCGGAGGTTGGAACATTTGTATCATTCGTACTTTCTTTACTCGTTTCGAGGGTACATGGTGATTTGTGAAGATGATTTTCCTCCCGATTGTCAGCTAGATTCCTTGCAGGTTTACTCTGATCACAAGCTTGGCTGGTCAGTTAGTAGTGCTGCGGCTTTCTGACAATGCTTGTTGTTCAAGGTGTGGCTTAACAATAAAAACTCAATTACTACTTGCTTATGTAGCATAAATGTTATTGAATAGTTACATATTATTTTTATTACTACGAGGGAGAGAACCTATTCGTTTCCCCTACAATCCTCTCCACATCCTTTTTTATTCTTTTGGCATTGTGATTGCAAGAAACAGTGATGTTGAAGTGGAGGTGACACTCTTGTTGCTGATGAATCTCCACAAGGTAATATATAGTCCTGATGCTTGTAGGATTGTAACCTGTTTTTTCAAAATGGTTCTCCGGATGAGATAATTGCTCTGAAACTGCAGAAATATTAGTGTTTTGGTTTGTAGGGCAAAAAGTGTTGTTATTTTTCTACTCTGATTGCTTTTGAAGTAAATAACGCTGCTAATGAACCACCCTAAGGTCTCTGTCTCTGAAATAAGCGTGAAACCCACTTTGTTAGGTTTTCAGTAATAGAAATTGAGATTTTTTGGCTGAACGTTTAAAGAAGCATATGCTGGAACGTGTTTGCAAGTGAATTGTGTAGAGCTTTCTTTAAGTCATCCAGCTTAGATGAATTTGTGGGTGGGCATACATTTGATGAATTTGACATGTTTACGACCATGATTCTAGCCGGGAATAGCGGTGCGTGCTCAAGCTGTAACTCTTGCCCAGGGACATGTCCCTAGGAATGATGCAGCAAGTCAAGGTCAGGAGGGCCGTTTCATTGAGAGAATGGATGATAAGTTAATCACAAAATCTTGGGCATTTCGCATGCAACTTGCTTGGAGTGCTTTTGGTAGTGTGGAAAATGATATCAATGCGTAGCCGAGTTTTTTGCTCCCCACGGATTGCTCTTTATAAAATTCCAATTTCGAAATGCCAAAAAACAAAAGAAAAAGCTAGTAAAATAAATATCAAGTGTTTAGCGGGTGAAGGCATAAACATATAAGCTTTTTGGTCTTGTCCAAAATAAAAAATAAAAACTAATGTTTTTTATTAAGAGAAGCTCATGTACAAAAAAAGTGTGTTTCTTTTTATTCATTCAGAGCTGAAAACAACAGTCTTTCCAAGTACAAAGGTAACGAGAGAGAGCTCAATAAAGAATATTGTGTTTATGAGATGCCTGTCCACTGTCCACCCGAATATAGTTATCCCCCCTGGATTCATCTGCAAGTACATCACTGCAACAAAATCATGTATATTAATGAGCTTTATCATAGCAGTCTTAGATTGAAGAAAACAATACTCACCGAAAGCTTGTCTTTTGTGATATGATGACATGGACATGTAGGAAGGAAAGTGACTATTAGCAGGCAACCTCAAGTAGTAATCCATTGATTCCACATCACTTTCTGAGTGCGAAATCGGAAACGAGATGGGTGGATTCGTGGTGGTGGCGGTGGCCTCCAACTGAACTCCACTAGGAGAAGTCCTTATTTGAGTTGAATCCGTAGATGAGCAAGACATAATCGCATGCCATCTACTTGCAACTGATGCTATTGCTTGTGCTCTGTGAGATATTTTTGTGGCTGCGTGCAGACACAGAATTATTCCAACTACTTGCACCACCGCCGACACCTGAACATATATCATTCCAAGCTTAATATAACCAGCCAAGAAGGAGAAGAGGGTCGACGACTTACCGCGAAATCACCGCCGTTTATATATGTGATACGCCCGCTGTACGCGGTGGTCTGGAAAAGTGTAGTGAACTGGCTAACTGTGACCACCAAAAACTGTAGAAGCAGAAAGATGCGAAACCTATGGCTTATTTTGGAGAGGTAATGGCGCAAACGGACGTGTTCATAGATGAAAAGGGAGATTTCAGACTCCCCTTCTAAGAGTTTTGCATAATCTTCAAAGTGAATGACTTGCAAGTTGCAGACTAAATGAAACATGGCACTGGCAGCTAGAAATATAGTGCTTAAGTAAGTCCATGACAAGATCATGGATAAGAGCACTGCAACCGATAGCCATGGCTGGTCATGAGGCACATATAACATTCGGATTATCTCCCTAACTACTTTCATTGCAAAACATGGGAGCGACCAAATTGCAAGCAGTCTCACAGAGTTCTGCAACAAGCAACAAAACCAAATTCAAGCTTTTCCACTACAAGAATCAATACAATTTTCAATCAAGAGGAAGAGTGGAATACTCACCGAGATTTGCTGGATGTAAAGAGCCTTGAGACGCCCCATTCGCCCACTGAGTTGATCCACGAACAGAAACTTCCTTATCCCATGCTTCCTTAAATTATGGGAAACGCAAAGCAGAGAAACGCCAGCCAAACACGCCTGCGAAACCACTATATTGAGCTCGAAACTCTTGTACTGGTATCTCTCACACCCTAAACAATGCCCTAGCTCCAGTACTGTCACCGGAAGCACCAAACCGATCATTAAGAAGAGGATCCAAGACAAGACAAGGTTTCGAATAGACGATTGATTAAACCCAAGGATTGTTAGAAACGTCTCGAGCCACTGTAGCGTTCGATCGAGGTCGTCGTCACTGTCGCTACCCGGAGGAGCTTGCTCTTGATCTTGATTTGAATCGAGCAACGGCGTTTCAGCGGCCGGTGATTGCTCACCCTCCAGGGGACGGCCGGCCATCAGAGCCTGAGACGTTTACTGAAATCGGAACAACAGATTTGCACATCGACGAAGTGAAAACATCGGAATCGGAGCTCGCTAAGGGCGGTTTCGATCTCATTTAAAATCGCCATCTACCGATTAGACCCGTGATTTCTCAGATCGACGGTTGTAATTCATTTTTCTGATTAATCAGGAATATTTTCCTCAAGAAATTGGGAAGCCCAAAAAAATAATAATCCAAGAATCAAGGATTGGCATTTAGCGGTGCGATTTGGAGGGGAAATTTAAAATTAATTTTCTCTTTCTGTGTTTAAGCCGTTAGATTACCCAGAAAATGGGGTTAGGCTGAAGTTCAACGGTCTAAGATGGATGAGGAACACATATAATAGATTGAGACGAGTATCACCTGATTACCTTTTCTTGAGTGATTGTGAAGTTTAAGACCTGGGAAAGCCTATTTCTACTTTGTTACTCAACCAAGTTCATTTCTTTTACATATTTTTAGCGGTCTGCGATACGATTTCCAGTTTATAAGTATGATCCAGGTTGGCGAAATATATAGTACGATTTTGTGGGACCTAAATCCAACACGTAGAGTTCTTAGTGCAACTAGAAATAAGGGATGATTCGGTTTCGACTCAGAGCTTTAGTAATGGTATTTATGTATCCAACGAACATTTTGTTTGTCTGGATCACTAAACGTTATTCAAAAAAAATAAAATAAATAAGGGATAAATCAAAAAATTTGAATCTCGTAACGAACTCAGCATAATAGCATAATTTGAAGATGAAACGTAAAATTGATAAATGTGGTGATTACAAAAGTAAATGCTTAAGAGAGCTTGAATACAAAGATATTAAGTAAAAATCGTTAATGTTTTTCCGATGTAAAAGAAATAATATATCTTTTGGTTTAGTTTAATATATAAAAAAAAACACTAGCTCACTTTATATATTCCTTGTTGATTTATTACCTAACTTAGTTTATGTGCCAGCTGCGAATCTCAAAATTGCTCCTCATTACGCGCCTTGACCTCTTCCTTATCTCTTTGTTCAAGTCGTGGATCGTGCTACCAGACTTCTATGTATCGTTTATTTCATGTTTTTCTTTAGGCTTTACGAAGAATCTTTTGGGTCTTGGGTTGTCTACCAAATTTGCAGGGTCAAATCCAGTTCTACCAATTTTCCCTAGCACCTTAGAGGAGGTATCAAGTTTTGTGTGAGACATGAAAGTTGGATTCACAATAATTACACTAAATAATGATTAGATCTATTCTCCCACACAAATATTTGATTTTATTTTCAATAGGATATTTAATCTAATTTAAATGAACAATGGTAGAAGTGACAAGTTGTGAAGACTTATCGATATCTTCCACTATACACCATCAATGCAATTGAGGACTTCTGTCCTGGACAACCCACATTTTCCAGCTCGATTTCACCATCAATCAACAATCTGTAATTTAAAACAAATAACGGAAAAGAATCATTCAACAATCAATGGAAAAATCAGTGTTACCGTAGTTAGGTTGCAACTGTAAAGACATATTGATATCTTCCACTAACAATATGGAACCATTGTCTATCTTTCATAGCAGAGTCCTAAGACTAATATCATCTTGCACAACTGTGAGTTGAAGATCGTAAATGTCAAAGTTGAGATAGGTTTATATTGTTGCGATCATACTTAATTTTCCCGTTACCTGTAATCATAAAACTGATAACCTTTTTTCCATGCATTTCATACTTTCTCACAATTAGATCTTAATAGAGAGAAAGATTCAAAAAGTTTATGAGCTTCTTAGAATTTTTTACTAACATTATATTTATCCAAATTTATTTTGCTTAGTTTTGGCACAATGTTTTAAATATTTTCAGTTACCTTCTTTATGAATATTCTAAATAGAATGGTATATGCAATGCAATACATACTACACCAAAAATACAATCATTACAATATACAGTCCTTCATCTGATATTGTGAAAAAGATCTTTTCTTTTTCGATTACTTAACTGTTTGAGAATTGACGAAGAGATGGCGAAATTTATATTAGTGATAAGTAATACCTTCTCATTCCAAAATCACAATATCAATGAGAATTTGAGTTTCTTTACATTTGTTCTATAAATTTTGTCACATAGTAGTTGGAATTATATCTGATAAATAAAAAAAAAATTTGGTATGTTAAAAAAAAAAAAATAAATAAAAATTTGGTATGTTCGATGCTTATTAATTCATTCTTTCACTTTTGGTTTCAAATTACGGCTTAATTAGTATGTTGCGCTTTGTATAGTTTGAATCATTTGTTTTTAATATTAATTTTTAATGTTAATTTTTATTATAATTTTATGAAATGTGGTTTGAGGGTGTTAATTAGGTTATTTAAATCACTTTTTGATATGATGACGTGGTGTTTAATTAGAGAGAGTATTTTAAAAAAAAATTGATATGATGATGTTCCCTCGTTATATATAGAAATTTACGGTTATTAAACAAAATCGTAGTGATGAGATTGTAGTAGGAGCGAGCGGAGAGATGATTAAACCTTATTGGATTATTATCATGGTACATTGGAAAAAAGAAAAGAAATAATATCCCTCAAGAGACTACACAAAAGCACCATATACGATATATATGACCTATTGGCCAATGGAGAGTTCTAAATGGAAATGCTGTTTGGAATACCACGGCCAGTGACTCCATGGGGTGAAGTAGGGAGAAGTAGCTCGTAAGGAGGCATCCCAGCACCAGTTCTGTTCTTGAGTGTCTTATCCTTGTTTCTCTCGTTGATCTTCTTCTCTATCTCCTCAAGTTCTTCCGAGAACTTGTTAAAATACTCAACAACTTCCTCATCTTGAAACCAATGTCTCTGAACTTCTCTCAGGTCGATCAAGTACTCTTCGTCGGGGGAATGCATCGAGAGCGTCTCTTGGACCGCCATCACTTTTGTTGCTTGGAGTTGTGTTGGTAGAGAGCTTAGGAAGCTGTATTGAGGGTTTCGCATGAACATTTCATAGTCCGGGTCGGTTTCATGGGGTATGAGTTTCCTCAGCAGTGTAGGTCGGTTCGGGACATACCCTCCGAATGGGTACTGCCCGAAGTTAATGGCGGCGTGTTGACCTGAAGCGATCCATATCATGTTGGTCAGGATTTGGGACAAGTCTTGTGTTGTGTTGAGTTTAGGCCACCAAGGCTCGTCTTTCTTGTCGTAGTGACCTTTGTTTTTAATCTCATCCCACCAAGCTTGGAGCTCAAAGTCAGAGTTTATGGATTTGGAATCAGAGTAGAAGTGTTTGACATAGGATTCTACAAGGTTCTTGATGGCTTTCCAGATCAAAAGACCGTCTGCTGCATATGGATAATCTTCAATCACAAGCTTCACGCCACAATCCGCTGACGTGTCCTCCTCTGCCATTCCCCTGTCAATGACTGCATTTTAGAGACACAAAAAAGAGTGTTTGCTAATAAAAAGCAAAGCAAAGAGCTTATAAACCTCCGAACAAGATCAGCAGGAAGTCCTTCCATGTCAAACCGCCACATACTCTTGTATGCCGCGGAGCTTAGCTCCATAGCGTACTTTCCGGGAGTGAAGCAACTTTCAATGATTCCTCCTCCATTGACTAAGCTTTTACGCGCACGTGCGTTGATTTCTAGAGTGTAGCGCATATGAGGGTGGAGCAGCTTGTAAACCGGATGCATTGTACTCAACTGTCTGTTAGTAGCAATGATGTAAGGCTCCATGGAAGCATGAGTCCTTAGCCTGAGATAAAAATATGTCTCCTTGATGAAGTCTGAAATAAACAAAGATTGACACTTGTCAAAGTAACATACCAGTGGTTGACGAGTTGGTGAACGCCAGCATCATTAGAGCAGACATGAGCTTTGGCTAGTTTCCAAACCCAGTGAGTAGTAGCGTCATGCCCATGAGTATAAACAAACTTGTTTTCGGATTCAGCTGTGGGAGGCAGAGAGAGTTCTATGGCCAACGGCCTTAGTGCACCTTTCTTTGAATAGAAGAAAATGGTTCTTGAAGCATATGTCTTTCTAGGATCTTCCTTGAGAGAGTTTATCTTGTCTACGAATGGCATGAGCATGTCATGATAATCCAAGAGAAACAATCTCTTCTCCTCAAACGCCTGTTGTATGGTCATTCCATAGTGCTCAACTTCTCGAGCTATCACTTCTTCTGTGAGAGCAGATTCTGGAGGTCCGTATACAGCCGGGTCAAGCTCGCTCCGAATTGGAAGCTCCTGCCAAGAGCACCAATAAAAGGATGAGAGAACTCTCACATTGATAAAAAAATAGTAAAAGTCAAAAACACACCTTGAGCAGCTCGATGTTGACAGGATTGACACCTGCGAGAGCTTGACGTCCGAATTCATTATCTCGCAGCCACGCAAACCTGTCCCCTGAAACAAGAAAGCAACACACTTGATAGAGGAATATACGCAAAACTGAGGGTGTTTCTTTTGAGTGAAGCAAAAAGTTTACATTTGATAACGGCAGGAGTGTCGTATTTCAGGAGTGTTTCTCCAACGTTGAGTATCCCATCAACAAAACCGCCGAAAACGCCGCCTATGCCTGTGTCTCTTGGCTCGCTATGTCTCAAGACTATGTCACTTTTGTACAAACTGTCAATATCCGAGAAGCATGTGAAAGGAATGTCCAAGTTTGACAATGCTGCTGCAATCGATGGCACGAGATTGTGAAAGAGAGCCTTAAGTCTCCCATCTCTAAAGGTGTCTCTTTTGATTTCCTCGAAAACTTCGTCTCTTGGAACATAGAATTCATCTTTTTCTTTTCCTCTGCTCTCACATGGTGGATCTGAATGACAGAGACACCAAGTCAGATAAAAGACATTTGAGTGAGAAAGAGATGAATCGATTACTTGTTGAAGCGAGAGGGCGACCAGTCCTGCAACGTCTTGGATATGGCCTCTTTGGAACACCAAGAACTGGCCTAACTCGATCCATTTTACGGGGATCGCCTAAATCATTGTAAACATCGTAATCATAAACCCTCTCATGAGGCTTTCTCTCGCCTTTCCCGTCGCCACGGACACTGAGCAAGTCTTTTTCCCTCAGTTCTATGATCCCAGCAGGTGTCTGGGAAGGCAGGCATGGCTATGAAACAATAGTTTCCCACTGGTTAGCAAAAAAGCACACTTTACGGAAATCAAATGACTTCTTTTTTTATAAGAAAAAGGAAGAAAGAAGATTCTGACTTGACTTCTGAAGATAATCCTGCTCTCGGGGTTATCGTTCCTGGAGTGGATCCAGGTGTTTCCAGGGAAGAGAATGGTGTCACCGGAATCATGGATGAGAATCTCCGATAAGCAAATCTCTGTCGAAAGGAGATTAGTGACGAGAATGGCGCCAGGTTTACCAAAGTCAGATTGCACAGTGAAGTCGGCTGTAAATTCGAGGTATCTTGGATTTTTTACAGCTTTCGGGAGTCCAAGCACTGGAGTCTCTGAACTCCTCCTCCCCGAATCAGTTTCTGTAACATAACAAGAAACCATTTATATGCAGCAGGACTTTTGTAACTTTCTTAGCGTACAAACAACAACAACTTGTTTAACAAAAAAAAAAAAAAAAACTTAAAAAAAAAGGAAACGAAAACGAAAAGCACTGGCACGTGGGTTAACTTATTAAACTATTAATATAGTTTTATAAAATGTTTTTGTATTTTTCGTTTTGTTTGATATTTTTCTTGAAAAGTTTCTATGGAAAATGCAACCCTTATTTGTTGACTATCTATATTTGGCATGTGGTTTTAAAATATTAAATAATGTTTCAATGTAAAGAAGGTAGAAAAAAAAGTTACGTAAATTTTAATCATTTGTGTTTTTATTTACTGAATTGATGATAATTATTGCAATCCAGCTCATATCTAGGTAGGAAGAAGAAAGAGTCGGAGTATCTATAGTATAAAGAGTATTGGGTAGGGTGTCAAAACGGGTCAAAAGTAATGGGTCGATCCAATTCAATCTAGACCCATTTATCCATTGGAGTTGAAATATTTGACTCTAATGAATTGACGGGTCAAATAGGTTGATGGATTAAACGGGTTTGGGTTGGAATGAGTTAAGTTTTAATGGATTGATGGGTTGAAACGGGTGAATTGTTAACCCGTTAACATTTAAATTTGAACCACAAACCAACCAACTTAAATGTGTAAACCGAATTTAAACTAC
Source organism: Euclidium syriacum (assembly GCA_900116095.1). Lineage (NCBI taxonomy): Eukaryota > Viridiplantae > Streptophyta > Magnoliopsida > Brassicales > Brassicaceae > Euclidium > Euclidium syriacum. The sequence goes on from FPAK01000019.1 coordinate 2,231,045, forward strand.
AAATCAACTCAATTACAGCCACGAAATGGTTTAACGGATTATCTACGAACCCAATCAAATCCATTAAATTAAATGGGTAACGGGTCAACCCAACCCATTTAGTAATGGGTAACGGATTGACCACAACCCATTAACACTTCTATCCATTGGATAATGGATTGGGTTGGATTTACCAATTTTGATACCCCTAGTATTGGGTAAATGATTGATTAGTGATTTGCGGTATGGATCACACATCCTTAGAATGACCAATGAACTTGTTCCAGCAGAACCGTCATTGACAGCGAAGGTGGGAGAGACTAGGAATAAAATGGCCGACGGGTCTTTAATTAATAAATCAATCAATAATCACAACTAGAACCCTTGAAATCTCATTAAATATGCACGAGTAAATAGCTGTCATCTTGAGTGTAGCACCAAAAATTTAGAAAAAGAAATCAGCCGCGATCCCCAAAAAGACAATGAAATGCTAGCAAGAAAGAATCAAAAGCGGGAAAGGGCTAAGAAAAATTTAACAAGACTCCAAGGCTTGTAAACTCCAAAAGTGTTGGCTTGGTTCTCTAGTCCAAAAAGTGATCAACTAAATAATTAAGCTGAATATTTCTATAAATAAGCAAAAAAGCAACTCGAATTGGAAAAAAATTATAAGAAGAAGAAAGCGAACCAGGATCGATATCCTCACTGACAAGCTGAATCAGCATCCCTTGGCCGATGGCTTTCATGAGAAGTTCGATTTGATGCTCCAACCTCTCCGTCAGTTTCTCTTTCATCTTCTTCCTGATCTTCACCACCGCCGTAACCGTCTTAGATCCCATGTACTTAGATCTGTGCCATGGAAACGTAGGAGAATTTATGAGTGGTCTGTTTCCTTCCTCCTGATCCAACGCCTTTTCTTCCCGGCTGATCACAGCCATAACCTGTCTTGAAAGAGGAACGCGGTGTGTTCGCCACCCCGGAGGTCTGGGAAACGCCGGCGATCTCCCGAGGCCGGCCCCGTGGAAGTTCGTCTTCACCGGCGAAGCTACAAACATTTTTCTAATTTACTTTATTTTTTTTTCTCTGTTTGGATTTTTGCAGTGTGAAGAGAGAGAGATATATATCATTAATACCGTCGTGGTCTCGTGGACCTCGTGCCAGAGGACGACTGAGATGTCCAAAACGTTGCGTTTTGTGTTAATTCACTCAGATGAGAACTTTGTTTGACCTTGAGAAAGTGGGATGTAAGCGTGTAAAAACAGCGCGTGAGTAGCATAGTCGAAAACCAGGAAAATTATGACCTCTTTTATTGCTTTAAGATACCCGACGAAAACCTTTTCGTCAGCGCAATAAAAAACAACTATCCGTAATTCATTTTATGGAGAAAACCAGAATGTAATTTCAAACTGACCTATCAAACAGATGGATATATAAGTCCATTACGGTAAAAGAGAAGAAGCACATCTTAATTTGTACTAGATTTCACGCCAGAGTCCAGCCCATGAGAAATGTCCACTAAATCACAAGACCGTATTATTGCTTCGATGCTATAGATTCTTTGGTTTGGTTTAGTGATTGTTTAGACCACTTTCTATTAGTCTTTTGAGTCTGATTGGTAATTTTTTTTGGGGTACCGATTTTATTGTTACCAATCACAAAAACGGTATAAAAACTGCAGTAAAAATGTCACTCTCAATTTTTGTATACTGCTTTCTCTCAATGTTTCTTCTTACCTCTTTGCATTATAACGAGTATGTATTTTAGTGGTTTTAAGGTCTTCATTTCACTAAGTTTTAAGTTCTCGATTCTTCTTCCGCGAAGTTCATCTTCAGATTACTCAAACTCTTGTTTTGATTTTCAATTTTGCTTCGCGCTTCAGTTAGAGCTTTCTCGACTTCAAGAGATCTTCGCTCCAGATCTTCGTTCTTCGACAAAAGAGTACCAATATTCATATCAGAATCGGCTAGTCTCTTCTCGTATCGCAAGAACGTTTGACCGATGAAACCCACAGATTGAAGAATACGGTAAAATAAAACAGTTAAGTATAAAAAAAGATGGTAAAAGAAAAAGACTTTTAGATCGACTGTTTACCCTGAACATAGAATAGGAAAGGGCTTCTAGACTATCTGATTCATGGCAAGTCTCGGGCAAACGACAATCATAACCACTCGCTTTTCGAATAAGTTCGGTGCATTTTTCCTTGTTTTTGCAAAGAATATCTGCACCATAAAATTCGAAGCGGAATGCGTGCTGTTCCTTCACGGGTTTCGGACAGTCCGCAAAGACGGCGTTCTTCTTCTTGGTGGCTTCGACATTCTGTTTCTTCCTCGAAAGAAAATTTCGACCGCTACCAGAAGCTTCTTCGGGGTTAGATATCTTCATTGTAGGAGAGGGATTGATTCTTCCCAGTCTTCTCTTCCTAGAAAGTTGTTTACAAAGTTAAGTTTGGTTCGGAATGTGGTTTAAGAAGTTCGGGAAAGACAGGCCTGAGCTTGGTTTAACTGAAAAATAATGACAAAAAATATGTGGTTATAATTCAGATAGAAATAAAAAAGAGACCTAGTTTTCTACCAATTACGGTCTTCCAGTTTCGGTAAATTGGAGCAGAGGGGTTATAAATCGAAGCTTGGTTGATCCGAACATAAAAATAGCTTCAGAACCACGATTTGGTGGCCGGACGAAGTCCAGTGATTATCTTCCTTCTGGGTTTGATATCAATCTTGAAATTCCCCCTCGGGTTTTCGGCAATTTCCTCTAGCTTCCAGGAACTCATACGAATACCGCATCTTGCAGCAAGAATTAGGAGTCCGGTAATAATTTTGGCTGAGTTCAGCGCCAGTTGAGACATAGCCATTCCTCGACGAACACAATAACTAACCATTAACTGCGGAATTGGGAACCAAAGATGAGTTTCGGTAAAAAAATTCTCGTAGAGACATATGTAACCTTATGGGGGGGGGGGTCCAAGGTCTTTGGTCAGGTCTCAGAATTATGATTTCAGTCTCGTTGGGTTGTTGAGCGCTTTCTTTGATCTTTCCGATTCTAGATTTAGAGAAAAGGGAGTGTCCGATATCTGGTATATTGGCCACGAGATTTCATTCCCGAAAACTGAAGTCTCGGAATCATTTCTTTTAGCCATTACTAGAGAAGGAGATAATAACTACTCGAAATAAAGAAGAGGAGAGATTGAAGATTACCTCGGAGAGTGAAGAAATAGTTATGAGGAGAATCAACCATAAACTGAAGATTATATAAGGTTCATGAGCAATGATAGACGTTTCATTTTTCGTATTTTTCCCGCCAATATTAATTGATGAAGCAAAGGAAGGAAGGAACGTTCAAGATTTCCGAAGAACACAATCGTCTACAACTGAGTTTCACTTATCGACAAGTCACATAACTTCAAAATTCGCCGTCTCTTCCCTGAGATTTATCTTCGGACAAACTGGGGGGGACTTACTGTTGATGGTGGGATTAGCACCCTTAATCAATAGCTTGGTAATAATTGAGATTCGGTCCCTACCGATTTTTCCTTAATTAGTATTAGGCCATAAGTCCCTTCAATAGGATTAGAACCCTCGGCCCCGATGACCGAAGTCTAAAGCTCGGACAGAATAAGATAAAATGTTTTCACAGATTCCCTAATTCCAAGATTAGCCCATGGGCTTAGAAGACCGACTACTTAGACATATAAATACATACCTCCCTTTCCTAAAATCGGTATTCAGAATTGAGGGAAAGAATTACTAGCAAACTTAGGCTTAATACTTCTCTTTGGTAAAGTTAACTCGACATTCCGAGTTAACACCCTTGTAATCAATATCATTAATAAACCTTCTTTTTCTGAGGAATCTTTTGTCTTTCTTACTTATTTAACTTCGCCCAAAAAACGAACCAGTCTAATTAAAAATAATTAGAAATTGAACCCAATATCAACATCTCCCAATTGGATAAGACAGTTACGAGTCTTTTGAGAATTCCAAACATTAGAATGGGAAAATTAATATGTGTGACAAAATATTTCAAATGACATAGACAAGGAATCATATAATGGAAAATGAATTATGTGCTTCTGGGGATGAAACATTTAAGGGTCTTTATACAATTTAGTAAACAATAGAAATTTAGTAAACATTTAAAAGTTTTATGCATTTTTTTAAAGCTCTTTCACTACAAGAAAATGCACAAGAAAATAGCATTGTATACGTTTTTGATATGGTTGACATAACCTTTAGTTTTAGATAGCGTTTACCAAAATGCAAGCGTTATGTTTTGTTCTGCAGATTCTTATCTTTGTAGTGTGTTTAGAAGTGTATATTACATAGCTCATGTGATCTTTGAAACACCATGCATAAATATTAGGCGGAAAAAATAATTCATTACTCGCTAAGTACCTTGGAAAAAAATTAAGTGCCCAAATGTTTTTCATTGTCCCTCTCACTCCACCGTTTCATTTCACAAACCTTCTTTTCAATTTTTTGGCAATTCCTGAGTTCTCTTCGTATTCTTTATTCCTTTCAGGGTTTTAACTCATCACCCTCCGATTCTTCTCTTCTCCATCACTCCCCCTATTATTATTCCTTTTAGCGTTTTAGCCCACCAAGGAGTCGACACCACCGGACCAACAACAATTGATTTTTTCCGGAAAATAGTTCGAAGACAGCCGTACCCTCGCTGACTACAATATCCAGAAGGTTAAGCTCGGTGTTTTTTACGAAGTGGATGGTTCTGATAAAATTCAGAGGTTGAGGAAAGAGGGCCCTAATGGGACTTGTGGTGCTGGAACTTCCATGGCGAGTCATTTCGATCGTCAATACTATGGTAGGTGTGGATTCACTTAAATTTGATAGATCCATTTTTCTCTTTATCTCTATCTTTAAAAACTTCATTTCAATTTTTGTTTGTTGTTATGGATTCGATGTTTGAGCGGCAGAGAAGATTTGGTATTGAGCGAGAAAGTTCTGGTGTCTTCAGGCGATTGTAATTAATGGGGAGAACTAAAAAATTCCCTTCCCGAACTCGAGGTCGGAATCGAACCGGTAAAACCAATCTCAATTTGAATTTCTTTTTTTCAGTTTTGCTGTAATTTAAGCAAGTTGTTAGGGATTTTTTTTGTGCGTTAGTAACCCTAGATTTTCTTATATGTGAAATGTGTAGAAGCTACTGCTTCATCTTCTCAACCCGCAGATTCGAGCACGGTACGACAATCTTTTTCCCCTTTTAGGTTTCGAGTTTTAGATTTGATTTTTTTCCTTATCTCGTCAAATTTTTAGATTCATTCTGAATTAAATCCTAGTAGTCATGAACTCTATATTTCTTAAACATTCGATTCAAAGTAAATACAGATTCATAATCTAGTTTTTACTTTCTTAAATGCAGGCTGCTATTTGAATTAATAGGATAATGGTAAGCTGCAATCTTTCTTTCTCTTTTGTAAATAAGCAAATAAGGAACCACTGTTTTGTGGTTAAGATCCTCATATTTATCTAGCCTTTATTTGAATTGGTTTCGCAGATCTATGTTTTATCATATCCTTTTGTAGAGATTTGATCCCCTCTCTATAATCACTAAATATATGTTGTTTGAGAAATAAAGTAAAGAACACAGAGAATTTAACGAGTTCAGACCAAGGTGTGTGATCCTACGACTCGGTGGAGCTTTCCAGTAATCCACTATCACCACAAATTACAATAAATTTAAGGTTTCTCTCAAGATCTCTCTAAATACAAGTAAAGACCTCACACGCTCTCATAAACTCTCATTTTTTACCTGAATCCCACACGTGCTTAGCTTTATATAGACTAAGAAAATTACAAAGATGTTGATGGTGGGATTAGCACCCCTTATCAATAGTTTATCAATAATTGAGATTCGGTCCCTACCGATCTTTCCCTAATTATAAATTAGGTTATAAGTCCATTCAATAGGATTAGAGCCCTCGGCCCCGATGACCGAGGGATACCTTGACAATGAATGGTCGGATTTTGGTTCCGAAACGGGGATATAAACTACATCGTCTAAGGCCGAAGTCTAAGCTCGGACAGAATAAGATCAAATCTTATCACAAATTTTCTGATCCCGGAAAAATGGAATATTTCCAATTTTTTCGAGATTAGCTCATGGGATTAGATAACCGACTACTAACATATATAAATACATACCCCCAATTCACTTAATTCATTAATTCAGAATCGGAGAGAAGAATTACTAGCAAATTTAGGCTTAATACTTCTCTTTGATAAAATTTAACTCGGCATCCCGAGTTATCATTCTTGTAATCGATAATATCAATTAAACTTATTTTCCGAGGTTTCCCTTTTGTCTTTTTACTTAACTTACTCCAAAAATGAATCCCTCTAATTATAAATAATTAGAAGTTGAACTCAGTCTCAACATTTGGCACGCCAGGTAGGGGGTATCGACCGTTTGAGTAAGAATAAACAGAAACCTCGGAGGAACTAAGCCAATGGTAGTTAAAACTCAAAGAAAACCAAGAATGACTCGCTGGGACCAACCATCCACCGAGATTGCAGCCTTGGAGTTCGGGATGTCAACTCAGCACGTAAACCCAAAACAAAGAAAACTTTCAAGTGACGTAATAAACAACGAGAGTCCAATGATAAACAAGGAAAGGATTGTTCAAAAACATGATTGTCAACAGACGAATGAACCTTCAAATATTTGTTTATCATTGTCACCGAGAAGGAAATAACAAAATACGCTCTACTGTTCAGAAGAAATAGAGGGAGTCCAGGATCTGATACGGAGGAGCGAAGAAAAGATTCGTGATACAAGATCAACAGGTGGAGATCCGATCTCAAATGCAGATAATTTAATAGCAGAATTACATCGTGAACTTCAGATATGAGAACCTTGCTTCAAAAATCCCCTGTCGATATCCCGCGCATTAGTCAAATATTCAAAAGTTCAGACGAAGATCCATCTAGGGAAGCAATTGCTGGTCCCTACTCGCTAAAAGAAGGGAAATTAAAGTTCCCTACTTACAATGGAATGGGAGATCCGAAAGGTTTTCTTAAAGCATTCATGATCACAATTAACCAAGCTAAAACCATTCATCCAAAAGGGAGGAAAAGCAATTGTTGATACTGGGTTCAACTTCTAATTATAATTAGAGGGGTTCGTTTTCGGAAAAGTATAAAGTAAGAAAACAAGAAGATACCTCGGAAAAGGATGTTTTATTAATGATTTTGATTACAATGCTTGTTAGCTCGGAATACCGAGTTAACTTTATCAAAGAGAAGTAAAACCTAGGCGATATAGTTCTTCTTCTCCCTGATTCTGAATCAATCTTATTAGTGAGGGTGGGGGTATGTATTTATATATCTTTAATAGTCAGTCTTGTAAGCCCATGGGCTAACCTCGGAAAAATGGAATATTTCCATTTTTCCAAGACTAAGGAATCTGTAAAAAGATTTGATCTGATACTGTCCGAGTTTTAGACTTCAGCCTAGGACGATGTTGTTTATACCCCCGCTTCGGACATTAAATTCGATCACTCTTCACCGATATATCCCTCGGTCATCTGAGCCGGGGGTTAATATTCCTGCTGTCGGGACTTATAACCTAATAAGTTATCAGGGAAGAGCTCTGCAGGGACCGAACTCCAATTATTGCCAAACTATCGATAAGGGGTAGAACCCCACCATCGACAGTAAGTCCCCCCTAGTTCATCCGAGGATGTCTTCGGGCAGCGTTGACGAATTTCCATTCTGAATAGCTTGTCAATAAATGAAGTTCGGTATCAACTGATCTTCGTCTTCAATAGTCTTAGTTTTAATTCTCCAATATTATTCTTCATTCTTCAATTGGGCGGGAAAAGACTGGATAACGAAAAGTTTATTCACGCAAACTTCTCGATTTCACAAAAATCTCCTTGCCTCCCCTTAACGTGTCTTATTCTGATCAGGCACATTAAATGGGGAAACGGAATGGAAAAATTGTGTCTTATAGATAATCCTTACCCAATACCAAAACCTAATTATCAGCTCTCATTCACACAGAAAAAATTTCCCAATTTTTCTTTCTCTCTATCTCTAGAATGTCGAACCCCTTCATGAAGAACTTCAAAATCTACAATCCTCGGGTATTCGTACCACAGCCCGAGGAATTCAAAATCGAAGAGGAGAAAATACCGATCAAACCATCTGTTTCTCCAAAAATGAGTTCCCCGAAAACCACAGCTTCTAAATGACAGCTCTCGGGAACTCTCGAGAAAAAATTGAAGTCGAAGAGAAGGATGACCGAGACTACTTCCGAGAAGTCTCTTGTTCCATTAACCTCCTCGGTACCCAATCTCTCAGCTCCATCAACTTCTACTCTTCCGAGCGGTACCTCGACTGCTTCACCTGCCGTTGAGATAGACCCGAATCCGACACATTCGGAGAAAATTCCTGAACTCAGGTTCCGGACTCTGCTATCCCAACAAGAAACACCAATACTCCACCTGTCCAAACTGAGGACAAGAAAAAAACCCTCGGAACCATGCCTCCGCCGAAGTCCAAAATTCCAAGCTCTGCTGCCCCCAGCTCTAGTCCAACAGGTCTCTCGAAGCCACTTCCTGAGACTTCTAACAAAGAGCCAACAAAAGTTCCTCAACAAGGTCCTGTTGCTCCACCTTCACACTATTCTTTCCGATACTCATTTGGAAAGAATGTTCCTTTATTCGATACTCGCTTGTATGAATTTATAAAATTTTTTGTTTTTAATGACTTCGGCTTAAATGCTACTTTATTACATTAAGGCTTTTGTCATTTTAGAAATTGATTTAACAAGAAATGCTCGACCATTATTTGTCATACCGAATTCTAATTTATCAAATGCAGTACTTGACGTGGTTTTAAACATGCGAGAATGACCCGACTTTGCCTTAGAATCCCTCGGCACTACTTTATCAGGCTCCAAAATCTTCAGCTGCATTCGGTATAGAATGTGTTAAGCGGGATAAACCCTGTTATCGAGTACGTGATCAAGGCACCGATTTTGTTTTTGCTTTTGTTATAGCTGTACTCCGGAGAGTTGCCTACGTGAAGGAATTTAGGTGTAGGTTATAAAACTTTTTCATTAATCTAGTGATTCCTTTTAGCCCTTAGATCATGTTGATTGAATCTATTGTTCGGATCACGGATATACCTGGAGTTTCTTAGCAGCGGAATGAACAGGATATCGAGATCAGGAGCGCCTCAGATGATGCGCCTCTATAGCAAGTCCACACGCACACAAACTGGAATCGGGATGCTAGTGCCTTCAGAGAACAATTCTCTTTGGGATTGGGAGTCTTTAGTGGCTGTAAAAAAACTAGGTTAGAGACTCTCTAGGTCGTGCCTCTATCTTATATATGGCGACCCAGAGAATCCCTAGTTAACCAGTGGATTAACCGGTTTAAATTAAGTCATTAATTAAAACCCGGTATCTTTAATCCGGAGCTGTGTCGATCGACACAAGCATGTGTGTCGGTCGACACACTCTTAAAACTTCCATATCAATGTGTAACAATTACACATTGATTAGATCATTACTCTAATGATCATTCCCAATATTAGTTATCCAGTTTGCTTAAGTGTGTGACCCTATAGGATCATGCAATACTAGCAATGAGTTCATAACTCATAAGTTACAAGCGGCTTCTAGCAAAGTATTATAACTACCCAGTATTTCATGATAGTCTTATCTCGACTTCACAACTATACATTAGAGTGAATACAAGTATGATATCCAGGACATTCCCTTCAATCTCCCACTTGTACTGGAATCAACTTATTCCAATAATCCCTTCGTCACTATATCTCGATTCAGCATAAGGCAAGAACTCGTGTCATTCTTATAAAGCCAAATCACGTTTATCGAATCCTGATTTATACTGATAAAGACAAACAAATGACATTCAGCTTGTTTGAGTGTGGCCACACATTCCATCAGTATCAAATCTTCGATAGGCCCAGAGATATTTAACTCCCGTTATATAGGAGGGACAAATCCCATCTTGTTCCATCCCCTATTCCCCCACACACTTCATGATATGCCCAATCAATGTCTGAATAGTCACCAGTTACGGATGACGTTTGACAAAGTCAAAGCAGACCAATTCATATGCAGAAAATCATGATGAACTCAGGTCTAAGGACTATACTCTATAATCGTAATGAGAAACTCATATAACACTCATATGACAATCTTGTTGAGTTCTCATCAGCGGGTCACGTCCGATACCATGTTCACAACACATATCAATGTGATTGACTTTGATACTCCTATCAATGATACCATGAAACTTGGTCATCAGTCACATCACATACTAGTATCGCGCGGTTATTAATGTCCCAATTTAATAACCTTCGACCAGGGACCTCAGTAATTTATGACATCTATCGCTTATAGGGTTTCATGATCAAATCACGTATTTGATGACCTATAAGAATGCCTTAAATTATTTTGGGACTATTATTTAATTAATCAAATGCACAATTAAATAATAATGAAACACTTTCATTAAATAAAACATAACAAGAGTATGTTTACATGAACATCAAAACAAAACAAACAACTCCCACTCAAATTAAGATTACTACTCTAGAAATCTAATTCCTATTGCAGCAGCATGGCTCTCATGCTTAGGACGTGGGAGCGGCTTGGTCAAAGGATCAGCAACATTCTCGTCCGTCGTAACTCTGCTGATCTTCACATCTCCTCTCTCAATGATATCTCGTATCAGATGATATCTTCTCTCGATGTGTCTAGACTTCTGGTGTGATCTCGGTTCCTTTGCCTGAGCTATGGCTCCATTGTTATCACATAACAACGCCACAGGCTCAGAAATACTAGGAATCACAACAAGTTCAGTAATGAACTTCCTAATCCAAACAGCTTCCTTTGCCGCTTTTGAAGTAGCAATGTACTCAGCTTCTGTCGTGGAATCTGCTACAGTGCTCTGCTTGGAACTCTTCCAACTAACTGCACCACCATTCAGACAGAAAACGTAACCAGATTGAGATCGGAAATCGTCTTTGTCTGTCTGGAAACTAGCGTCAGTGTATCCACTCACCACAAGCTCATCACTTCCTCCGTAGACCAAGAACTTATCCTTAGTATTCCTCAAATACTTCAGGATTGTCTTGACGGGTGTCCAGTGACTCTCACCGGGATCGGATTGGTAACGACTCGTCATGCTCAAAGCACAAGCGACGTTCGGTCGTGTACATAGCATGTCATACATGATGGATCCTATGGCAGAGGCATAGGGAATCCTACTCATGCGCTCTCGCTCAGCAGGTGTCGAAGGACACTGCTTCTTGCTGAGAGTAATGCCGTGTGACATCGGAAGCAAGCCCTTCTTGGAATCATGCATATTGAACCTGTGTAAGACCTTATCAATATAAGTATCCTGACACAGTCCAATTAGCTTCTTCGATCTATCTCTATAGATCCTTATTCCAAGAATATACGCGGCTTCTCCCATATCTTTTATCGAGAAACAACTTCCAAGCCAAGTCTTAACAGACTGAAGCAACAAAATATCATTTCCGAGAAGCAATATGTCATCTACATACAATACGAGAAATGCAACTGCGCTCCCTCTAGTCTTCTTGTAAACGCATGGTTCTTCTTCGTTCCTGATGAAATCAAACCTTTTGATAGCTTCATCAAAACGAAGATTCCAGGCCCGAGATGCTTGCTTCAATCCATAAATGGATCGATGAAGCTTGCATACTTTCCTAGGATTATTAGGATCAATGAAACCCTCAGGTTGTGTCATGCACACATCCTCTTCCAGAATCCCATTCAGGAAGGCGGTTTTCACATCCATCTGCCAAATCTCATAATCATAATAAGCGGCAGTACCTAGGAGAATCCAGATTGACTTAAGCATAGCGACTGGGGAATAGGTTTCGTCATAGTCAACACCATGCACTTGTTTGAAACCTTTTGCCACCAACCTAGCTTTGTACACCTGTACATTACCATCCACGTCAATCTTCTTCTTGAAGACCCATTTGCACTCAATGGCTTTTGCACCATCGGAAAAATCTTCCAAAGACCAAACTTTATTGATTGACATGGATTCCATCTCGGATTCACTGGCCTTTAACCATTTTCAGAATCAGGGCCCAACATTGCTTCTTCGAAAGTCGCAGGTTCGTCACTATCAATGATCAGAAGATCATGACAGTTAGTCACGAGAAATCCGTATCTCTCGACTTCATTACGAATCCTTCCGGACCTGCGAACTTCAGGCACCACAGGTGTTTGTTCCACAATATCTTGTGAATCCTCCGGCTGTTCTCCCTCATCAGGTTGAACAGCATTCTTTGGTTCTCGAATTTCTTCGAGTTGTACTTTACTCCCACTGTTCTTCTTGGAAAGAAATTCTCTCTCAAAAAAGACACAGTTCCGAGCAACAAATGTCTTGTCCTCGGATCGGTTGTAAAAGTAGTATGCCTTGGTTTCCTTAGGATAACCAACGAAGTAGCACTTATCAGATTTGGGTGCAAGCTTATCATATATCAATCGCTTGACATAAGCTTCACAACCCTAGATTTTAAGAAAATACAGACTTGGAACCTTTCCAGTCCACATCTCATATGGAGTCTTTTCAACTGATTTTGTTGGAACTCTGTTCAACGTAAATGCAGACGTTTCAAGAGCATATCCCCAGAAAAATAACGGTAGATCAACATGACTCATCATCGATCGAACCATATCCAATAAAGTCCGATTTAATCTCTCAGATACACCGTTCCACTGTGGTGTTCCAGGAGGAGTGAGTTGTGAAACAATTCCACAATCTCTGAGATGATCATCGAACTCTTGGCTCAAGTACTCACCTCCACGATCAGATCGAAGAGCTTTGATACTTTTGCCAAGTTGGTTCTGTACTTCATTCTGGAACTCCTTGAACCTTTCAAAGGATTCCGACTTATGTCTCATAAGATAGACATAATCGTATCTACTGAAATCATCAGTAAATGTGATAAAGTACCTAAAGTTTCCTCTTGCACTAATGCTGATTGGGGCACACACATCTGTATGTATAAGGCCTAACAAGTCACTGGCCCTTTCATTGAATTTGTTGAAAGGGGCCTTTGTCATTTTGCCCAATAAGCAGGATTCACACTTCTCAAATGATTCATAATCAAATGAGTCTAAAAGCCCATCTTTATGGAGCTTTTGAATCATTTTCTCATTGATATGGCCCAAACGACAGTGCCAGAGAAAAGTCGGGTTTGAGTCATTTGATTTAAACCGTTTGTTATTTATGTTATAAACAGGCATTGATTGATTGAGAATATAAATCCCATTCTCTAATGGGGCGCTACCATAGAAAATATTATCTTGAATAAAAGAGCAACATTTGTTCTTAACCGAAAAATCAAAACCATTCATGTCCAACATAGAAATAGAAATGATATTCCTGCTTATCGCAGTTACATAGTAGCAATTCTCCAACTCTAAAATCATGCCTGAAGGCAGAGACAAATGATAAGTTCCTACAGCTAATGCAACAATTCTTGCTCCATTCCCAACACGCAGGTCCACTTGTCCCTTCTTCAGCGTTCTACTGCTGCGCAGGCCCTGCATATGAGTACAAATATGAGCACCACAGCCGGTATCCAATACCCAAGAGTTAGAACCTGATGAAGTAACATTTACTTCTATAACATAAATACCTTTAGATGTCGTCTCGTACGACTTCCTCAGGTTCTTCAAACCTTCCAGCTATTCCTTGCAGTTCCTCCTCCAGTGCCCAGGCTTCTTGCAGTAAAGACAAGTATCACTGTCAACTGGGCCACGCTTGGGCTTGGAAGACGACTCAGGCTTGTCCCGGTTATCAACCTTGACAGCCTTGCTCTTTTCTTTGCCCTTAGCAGGTTTCTTAAACCCTTTACCCTTTTGTACCATAAGTACATCAGGAGCAGCCTTCTTGACATTGGGCTCCGCCGTGTTGAGCATGCCATGCAGCTCATTCAGAGACTTCGTTATGTCATTCATGTTATAGTTTATAACAAACTGATCGAAGGTCGGCGGTAGAGATTGCAGGATGATGTCCGTAGCCAACTCTTGGCTAAGGGGAGAGTCCAGGTTAGCCAGGTTATCAATATAACCCATCATCTTAATGACGTGGGGGCTCACTGGACTGTCCTTTGACAGCTTGCACTCAATGAGAGATTTAACCGTCTGGTATTTCTCAATGCGAGCTCGCTCATGAAACATAGATTTCAGGGTTGTGATTATCTCGATCGGTGACCCCGTGTTCTCAAACTGTTTCTGCAGTTCTGAGTTCATCGTGGCCAGCATCAGACAAATCACATTTGTCATATCATCCAAATGCTTTTCCCACTTGTCCTTATCAACAATAGGAGCATTGGATCTGGGCTTCTCAGGAAGAGGTTTCTCGTGAACATACTCTTTCTTCTCATTCTTGAGAACGATTCCTATGTTCCGATACCATTCCAGGAAGTTGGATCCCTTGAGTTTTTCCTTCTCAAGGATGGATCTCAACGTGAATGAGTTTGAATTGTTGTTGTTAGACATGGATGAATCAAGAGAAAAGGAGAATTTAATTAGTTTTTGATGTTCAAGGAATGAGAAATCTTAACATTTAAGACTGCTCACATTATATTCAAAATTAATTTTCCTCAGGTTGAATATAATGATCCAAGATCCCTATTTCACTGAGATTTGAGTGATTTTTGGCTCATCGCCCAAACTTCAGTTATTTAGGTGAGCTAACACTTTGCTGATCATATCCAATATGATTATTGGTCTTGGATTAATATCCTATATTAATTCCAATCTTATGTCTATGGGTCCAAAACCATTTTGATAGCCCATTCAAGCAAACCAATCTTCGAGTCATGTGGTAACGATTACCACCTGCCTTACTTGTGTAATTGTGAATGCCTTGCTTTGGCAAGCCCATCACACAACAAAACAAGACCCAACAGCTGACAAGATATGGAAAGACATCAGAGATGCTTGATATTATGTTTGAGGAACGGAACATTAATCTTAAAACATATCACATATGTATTTAAGAAAGATTAGATTTAATTCAAAAAGTTTTAATCTATTTAAAATTGATTTAAATCTAGAATGCAAATTCTGCTCTTGTGTCGGTCGACATAAACACCTTGTGTCAGTCGAAGGATACAACTTATTCAGAATTGCGAGACACCTGTCGGTCGACACTGACACCTAGTGTCGGTCGACAGACATAAAACCGGTTCAATCGCGGTTAAACCATTTAACCCGATTAAACCAATCAATTTCGATTCAATCCAATTGAATCGGTGTCGGTTTATGTTTGTGTCGCCCAATACGTATTTGTATCGGTTGACATGAGCTAACCAGTTTGAAATCGTGATGAAAGCAACCAAACCATGGTTAGACCAATCACCAATCCGGTTCAATCCAATTGAACCGATTGAGATCGACGCGTGTCGACTGATACGAACAATGTGTCGATCGACAGAGGCGATTTAAGGGAACATCAAACATTGGATCGACACTTAAAGTTTTCATTCTGCTTCTAGGCTTGTGTCGATCGACACACGCTTTGTCTCGGTTGACACAACCATGCAGAATACCCTAGTTTTGAAAATTTTCGAAAACTGCCATTTCGCGAATCAACAGGCCGTGTCGATCGACACACGCTTTGTGTCGGTCGACACGCCTCTCGCAGAAACCCTAATTTTTGAGTTTTTCAAAACAACTTTTCATCCAAAAGATCTAACATGCATCTCTATGAATTTTATGAATCAAATTCGAATTCAAAGCATTTAGACATCTTTTACAGATTCAATTACAACATATGGCTTTGATACCACTGAAGGAATTTAGGTGTAGGTTATAAAACTTTTTCATTAATCTAGTGATTCCTTTTAGACCTTAGATCATGTTGATTGAATCTATTGTTCGGATCACGGATATACCTGGAGTTTCTTAGCAGCTGAATGAACAGGATATCGAGATCAGGAGCGCCTCAGATGATGCGCCTCTATAGCAAGTCCACACGCACACAAACTGGAATCGGGATGCTAGTGCCTTCAGAGAACAATTCTCTTTGGGATTGGGAGTCTTTAGTGGCTGTAAAAAACTAGGTTAGAGACTCTCTAGGTCGTGCCTCTATCTTATATATGGTGACCCAGAGAATCCCTAATTAACCAGTGGAGTAACCGGTTTAAATTAAGTCATTAATTAAAACCCGGTATCTTTAATCCGGAGCTGTGTCGATTGACACAAGCATGTGTGTCGGTCGACACACTCTTAAAACTTCTATATCAATGTGTAACAATTACACATTGATTAGATCATTACTCTAATGATCATTCCCAGTATTAGTTATCCAGTTTGCTTAGGTGTGTGACCCTATAGGATCATGCAATACTAGCAATGAGTTCATAACTAATAAGTTACAAGCGGCTTCTAGCAAAGCATTATAACTACCCAGTATTTCATGATAGTCTTATCTCGACTTCACAACTATACATTAGAGTGAATACAAGTATGATATCCAGGACATTCTCTTCACTACGTACCCAATAGGGATCAAACCATCCGTAGTTCGAACCTTACTAGGTTTTTTTTTTTTGTTTTTTTTTTTCTTTTTTCTTTTTTAACCTCTATATTCGGAGCGCTTCGGCTTGACTTCCTCTTACCAAAAAAAATTCCGAGTGGAGTTGAGAATTTAAGGCATTGGTGATATGTTGAAACCACTCCTTTCATTAGAAATAGGCAGGGGGTTCCGAGAATTATGTTGTAGAAAATTGGTGATGTGAGCATGGCCAGTAAGGAACCACAACCTAAGGAGCAGCTAGAACCAGAGGAAGAAGAAGCCAGTGAAGAAGCTAAGGAGCAGCTAGAACCTGCGGATAATGAAGAAGAAACTCTACAAATCTTCAATGGCCCCATTACCCGATCCAAGCAAGCTAAACTTAAGACAAATCTACAGCACCTTCTCAACACCATTCAGGCTAGTTTAGTGTGTGCTAATCCAACCACATTGATGATTCAAGCCACCTAAACCTCACCAAGAGAGGTGACTTGGATTGTACTCTTTTTCCCTATTCTTAGTTTTGTCCCAGTGGGTTTTCTAAGATAGGTTTTTAATGAGGCAAGCCCAAGGTACTTTACCACAGCCTCTTGGTGAATCAAGGCCCATTCTATCTCAGTCATGCACGAAATTGGAGTCAAAGAAACCTTTCATATTGTGTTTAAGTCTTAGTCTTCTTTATTTATGAGTTTGTAATTCCCTAGTCTTTCATAATTGTCTTGGTGGAATCCTAGGAGTCATTTGTGATTCCTATACACCCCTAGACTACTATAAGTACTCTCTTGTATTCACTTTTATAAATCATCAAAATTTTTATTATCAAATCTTATTCTTAAACTCGTTTGATCATCCTCTTGAACAAGGAATTTTGGAACACTTTCCCATTCCACTCAAGAGTCGAAAGTCTAAGGGAATCTTCGCACCCCTTGGAAGTTTCACTTCAATTCACCTCTTGTCCACCGTGTCTGGCCTTTGCTATTCACACAGAGCAAGTAGATAGTCCAAGGATCTTCCACCATCCTTGAGAAGTATCACTCATTCCACCCTTTGTCTCGGATCCCTCCACTTCAAGTTTTACAAATCCGCAACTTTCACCACCATAACTTCACTTCCGCAACCTTAATCATTACACCATCACTTTCACAACCTCTTGGAGTCATTCAGGGACTAGATCCTACCTAGGATCACATCAAGTGGTATCATAGCCCACTCCAAACCAGGTTGTAACTTTTCAACTCATTCGCAGTTCTTCACCCTTTTCGCAAAAACATTTTGAAACTTTTCATCTTCCATTTTGTGATTTTATTTTGAATATTTCTGGGTTTAATTCTTGTTTAAAATTGAACTTAGATCTTATAAGAACCTGGAAATCAGCTTGAAAACGTTTTTAAAGTTGCTAGATTCACTCTTTTCAAAACCGGAATCTTAAAGGTCTAGAACATGTTTTGTTAAGGTTTTTTTTGTTCTTGTGTCTTTGTTTCTGCGAATTGATGTTTCATAGTTTTCTTTTGAACATTTTACTTGTTTAGTTGTCTCAATCTTTCAGGTACCATGGTGGGAACATACCACAATAGAGAAGAATCCTCAAACTCTATCAACCAACAACTCATGGATTCCTTCAAGGCTATGATGGACGAGAGTATGGCAACCATGAGGGCTGAGATATAAAGATCCATCAATGATAGACTTAGGAGACGTCCCATACCCTCTGATACTGAGCAGTATTATAGTCACTCATCTAGGTCACACCAATCTAGAAGGAGAAGGCCACAAGATGATCGGATGCCTAGGAATACCCAAACCAACACCCGCGATCCTTTAGCTGGCCTTAAGATCAAAATCCCCTCTTTCCATGGAACCAATGACCCTGAGGAGTACCTAGAATGGGAAAAGAAGATAGAAATAGTCTTTGAATGTAGGGAATACACTCAGGATAGCAAGGTTAGAGTAGCACCAACCGCTTTTAAAGATTATGCCTTAAGTTGGTGGGATCAATTAGTTACTTCTAGGAGAAGGGCTGGGGATTTACCTATAGATTCGTGGAACCAAATGAAAATCATCATGAGGAGAAGGTTTATACCTAGTCACTACCATAAGGAACTTCACCTTAAGCTTAGGAACCTATCTCAAGGATCTAGAACCGTAGAGGAGTACTTTAAGGAGATGGAAACTTTGTTGCTTAGGGCTGATATTCAAGAGGATAGTGAAGCCACTATGGCTAGGTTTATGGGCGGCCTCAATAGAGAAATTATGGATAGGCTAGAGGTTAATCATTATGTAGAGCTAGAAGAGCTTCTCCATGAAGCCATAATGTTTGAGAAACAAATTAAGAGAAAGAACCCCAAATCCGGAGTTAGTTCAAATAGGTTTAGCCAATCTAAGGAGGATAAGTCTAGCAAAGATTACAAGCTTTTCACTAAACCTAAGGTAGAAGATTCGAAACTTAAGGGTATAGATATGGGTTCTAGCACTAAAACTAGGGAAATTCAGTGTTTTAAGTGCAAGGGTTATGGTCACTACTCTAGGGAATGTATCAATAAGAGAGTCATAGTTATTAGGGCTAATGGTGAGGTAGAATCAGAGGATGACCATTCGGATGCTGAGTCCTTAGAAGAAAATGTAGACTTGCCCCATGCTGGACAACTCTTAGTCACTAGGAGAACTCTAAACTTACAAACTATGACAGAGAAGAATGAGCAAAGAGAGAACCTATTTCACACTCGCTGTCTAGTTAAGAGTAATATATGTAGCTTAGTGACAGATGGGGGTAGCTGTACCAATGTAGCTAGTGAGATTATGGTAGAGAAGTTAGGACTTGAGATTATTAAGAGGTCTAAACCCTATAAGTTGTAATGGCTTAATGATGAGGGTGAGCTAGAAGTAGAGAACCATGTCTTAGTTCCTTTGTCCATAGGCAAATATGAAGATGAGGTCTTGTGTGATGTTTTACCCATGGATGCTGGTCACATCTTGTTAGGTAGACCTTGACAATCGGATAGAAGGGTTATTCATGATGGGTTTACTAATAGGTACTCATTTGAGTTTAAGGGAAAGAAACATATTTTAGTACCTTTATCCCCACAGGAGGTTCATTTAGATCAAATAGCTTTAAAGAAAAACAAAACCCAATCCGAATCCAAAAGCAAACCCCATGCCGATACCATCACCAAACCGCCGATCAAACCATCGGCTAACAATCGACTAATCTTATGATTAAGTCCAACCCAGAGAGTCACTTACCACATCTACTCTTTGTGCTTAAAGAATGCTTTCATAGTAACCAATCTATGCAGGACATGCCTAGCAAAATTCAACTTCTTTTGCAGGAAGTTAAAGATGTGTTTCCGGAGGAGCAACCGCAAGGCTTACCACCAATTCGAGGAATTGAGCACCAAATTGACTTTCTACCAGGAGCATCTCTTCCAAACAAGCCAGCCTACATAACCAATCCCCTGGAGACCAAGGAGCTTCAACAGCAAGTCACTGAGCTCATGGAGAAAGGTCATATCCGCGAGAGCATGAGTCCATGTGCTGTGCCCGTTTTGCTAGTGCCTAAGAAAGATGGTAGTTGGAGGATGTGTGTTGATTGCAGAGCCATTAACAATATCACTGTAAAGTATCGCCACCCTATACCTAGATTAGATGATATGCTTGATGAGTTGCATGGTTCTAATATCTTTTCTAAGGTAGACCTTAAGAGTGGTTATCACCAAATTAGGATGAAAGAAGGTGATGAGTGAAAAACTGCATTTAAAACTAAACAAGGTTTATATGAGTGGTTAGTAATGTCCTTTGGCTTAACCAATGCACCTAGTACTTTCATGAGGTTGATGAACCACGTCCTTAGAGAATTCATAGGTCACTTTGTGGTAGTATACTTTGATGATATTCTAGGTTTCAGCCGAAGTTTAGATGAACATGTGGAACATCTTAGAAAGGTTTTTGAAGTCCTTAGAAAGGAAACCTTATATGCTAATCTTAAGAAATGTACTTTTGGAACAGATAACCTTGTCTTCTTAGGTTTTGTTGTGAGTACAGATGGTGTCAAGGTTGATGAAGAAAAGATAAAAGCAATTAAGGAGTGGCCGAGCCCAAAGAATGTTGGGGAAGTAAGGAGCTTCCATGGTCTTGCTGGGTTTTACCGGAGATTTGTCAAAGACTTTAGCACTCTAGCAGCCCCACTCACTGAGGTTATCAAAAAGAATGTGAGATTTAAATGGGAGCAAGCTCAAGAAGAAGCATTTCAAACCTTGAAAGAAAAGCTCACACACTCCCCAGTGCTTTCTCTTCCTAACTTTGATAAAACTTTTGAAATTGAATGTGATGCCTCAAGAATTGGTATTGGTGCTGTTCTTATGCAGGAAAAGAAGCCAATAGCCTACTTTAGTGAGAAACTTGGAGGAGCCACACTCAATTACCCAACCTATGACAAAGAACTTTATGCACTCGTTAGGGCCTTACAAACATGGCAACATTATCTTTGGCCCAAGGAGTTTGTCATCCATACTGATCTTGAGTCACTCAAATATCTCAAAGGGCAACAAAAGCTGAACAAAAGACATGCTAGGTGGATCGAATTCATTGAGACCTTTCCCTATGTGATCAAATACAAGAAAGGTAAAGAGAATGTAGTAGCCGATGCTCTTTCTCGGAGGTATGTTCTCTTGAACTCTTTAGAAGTTAAGCTGCTAGGTTTTGAGCAAATCAAAGAGTTATATGCTACTGATGCTGATTTTAAGGATGTTTATGCTGCTTGTGAGAAGTTTAGTACTGGAAAATACTTTAAGAGTGAAGGCTTCTTGTTTTAGGATAATAGATTATGTGTGCCTAACTCTTCTTTGCGAGATTTGTTTGTTAAGGAAGCACATGCAGGTGGTCTTATGGGTCACTTTGGCGTGGCAAAGACATTGAATGTACTGCAGGAACACTTCTGTTGGCCACACATGAGAAGTGATGTTGAGAAAGCTTGCCAAAGATGTGTAACTTGCAAGCAAGCAACATCCACAATCCATAAGCACGGTTTGTATACCCCTCTTCCTATACCTTTGCACCCTTGACATGATATTTCTATGGACTTTTTTGTTGGATTGCCTAGAACTAAGACTGGAAAGGATTCAATATTTGTTGTAGTTGATAGGTTTTCCAAAATGGCTCACTTTATTCCTTGTCATAAAACGGATGATGCCATTAACATTGCTGGATTGTTCTTTAAGGAGATACTTAGACTTCATGGCATGCCTAGGACCATAGTATCAGATAGAGACACTAAGTTCCTTAGTTACTTTTGGAAAACACTTTGGTCTAAGCTAGGAACTAAGCTTTGTTTTTCCACAACTTGTCACCCACAATCGGATGGTCAAACGGAAGTAGTTAATAGAACCTTGTCTACATTGTTAAGAGCTTTGATTAAAAGGAATCTTAGGACTTGGGAAGAATGTTTGCCTCATGTTGAATTCGCATATAATCATGCTAGACATACTGCATCTAAGTATTCACCTTTTGAGATTGTTTATGGGTTCAATCCCATCTCACCTTTGGATCTAATGCCCTTACCTTTGAGTGAAAGGACAAGC
The DNA here is from genome assembly GCA_900116095.1 of Euclidium syriacum. Taxonomy (NCBI): domain Eukaryota; kingdom Viridiplantae; phylum Streptophyta; class Magnoliopsida; order Brassicales; family Brassicaceae; genus Euclidium; species Euclidium syriacum. The sequence goes on from FPAK01000019.1 coordinate 2,253,161, forward strand.
CTCGATGGAAAGAAAAAGGCTGAGTTGGTTAAACAGATTCATGAGAAGGCTCGACTTAATATTGAAAATAAGACCAAGATGTATGCTCAACAAGCCAATAAGGGCCGAAAAAAACTAACCTTTGAGGAAGGAGACTTAGTGTGGATTCACTTGCGCAAATATAGATTTCCGAATGAAAGGATGTCCAAGCTAATGCCTAGGGTTAATGGTCCATTCAAAGTCATCAAAAAGATCAATGACAATGCCTACCAGCTGGATCTTCAAGGTAAGTACCAAGTAAGCTCAAGCTTCAATATTACTGATTTGGATCCTTATTTTGCAGATGAAACCGATTTGAGGTCAAATCCTTCTCAACTGGGGGAGGATGATGTGAGCATGGCCAGCAAGGAACCACAACCTAAGGAGCAGCTATAATCAGAGGAAGATGAAGAAGCTAAGGAGCAGCTAGAACCTGCGGATAATGAAGAAGAAACTCTACAAATCTTCAATGGCCCCATTACCCGATCCAAGCAAGCTGAACTTAAGACAAATCTACAGCACCTTCTCAACACCATTCAGGCCAGTTTAGTGTGTGTTAATCCAACCACATTGGTTGTGATTCAAGCCACCTAAACCTCACCAAGAGAGGTGCCTTGGATTGTACTTTTTTTCCCTATTCTTAGTTTTGTCCCAATGGGTTTTCTAAGATAGGTTTTTAATGAGGCAAGCCCAAGGTACTTTACCACAGCCTCTTGGTGAATCAAGGCCCATTCTATCTCAGTCATGCACGAAATTGGAGTCAAAGAAACCTTTCATATTGTGTTTAAGTCTTAGTCTTCTTTATTTATGAGTTTGTAATTCCCTAGTCTTTCATAATTGTCTTGGTGGAATCCTAGGAGTCATTTGTGATTCCTATACACCCCTAGACTACTATAAGTACTCTCTTGTATTCACTTTTATAAATCATCAAACATTTTATTATCAAATCTTATTCTTAAACTCGTTTGATCATCCTCTTGAACAAGGAATTTTGGAACACTTTCCCATTCCACTCAAGAGTCGAAAGTCTAAGGGAATCTTCGCACCCCTTGGAAGTTTCACTTCAATTCACCTCTTGTCCACCGTGTCTGGCCTTTGCTATTCACACAAAGCAAGTAGATAGTCCAAGGATCTTCCACCATCCTTGAGAAGTATCACTCATTCCACCCTTTGTCTCGGATCCCTCTACTTCAAGTTTCACAAATCCGCAACTTTCACCACCATAACTTCACTTCCGCAACCTTAATCATTACACCATCACTTTCACAACCTCTTGGAGTTATTCAGGGACTAGATCCTACCTTGGATCACATCAATTGGCTTCTCTATTACGTCGAAGTTAACGATTTTGATTGTTCCTCCAACCGTTACTGGGAGTTGCACTATTCCGAGAGTCGGAACAGTTTCACCACTGAAGGTTATTAGTGACTTAAGCCCTGGTTTGATCCTTGTGTCCTTTGACCATAATTCTTTGAAAACATCGATACGTATGACATTCGCTGCGCTTCCGGTATCTATTAATATTCGAGGAACTTCGTAATTCTTAACTTGTAATTTTATCACCAAAGGGTCGTTATGTGGGACTTCGACTCCTCCTAAGTCTTCGTGAGTAAAGATGAGCTCCTTTTGTACAGTTAACCTCGGCTTCGTCTGCTGCTCGACTTGCTCCTGTGTTTCCCTAGGGAATTCGAAAATAACGTTTTTCCTTCTGTGACAGTATGAGGATCCTTCTTGAGGAGATTCTTTCCTTCTTTTATGATTCTTCTTCAGGAGTCGCTCCTTCAACTTCGATTGGCATTTTTTGGTGAAGGTTTCTCTTGGCTGCTTGGGAACCCGTTCCAAGTATTTTTTACAAAAGATACTCTGGTAGGTTACGTCATTCTTCTGTGTTATGTCCATAGGTGGTATGGTAACAACACCACACTGGAGGAATTTTTTCTCTTTTATTCCTTGCTTTTTTCTTCCGTTCTAGATACTTATTGGTTAGGAATGTGATTTTCGCTCTGGCTCTTCCTTTATGCTCGAATGTTTTGTTGTAGTGCCGGCAAGGTTCTTTAAACCTTTTCCTTATGTCTTCATCTTCTGAAGTAATTTTATCGTTCTTGGATAACCGGACTTTATTCTCATCCGCCCTGATGTATACGCTTGCTCTGTAAAACGCATCTTCTATGGAGTAAGGCCGGTAAGCCAAAAGTTCTTCCCAAAATCTTGTCTCATACCACGTTCCATTAGTTAGAGCATCAATGGCTAGTTTGTCCGAGATATTTAACTGGAAGTATATTGTCTTGAATCTCTTCATGAAATTCTGGAGTGACTCGGTCGATGTTTGTTTTATGGAGTAAAGGTCGGAGATCGTTGCTGGTCGTTCGAGGTTAAAGATATATTTCTTTATAAATTTCTGCCGCAGTTCGTCGAAACTTCTTATTGAATTAGGACGTAAGTTGGTTATCCAAGTTTGGGCGTTTCCTCGTAAGCTTTCCGAAAAATATTGGCACTTCTTTCCTTCCTTCTCAGAAGGGTGAATTCGAGCTTGGTTGATAGTGATCATAAATGTTTTAAGGAAAGTTCTCGGGTCTCCTACTCCATTATAGGTTGGTAACTCAAATTTCCTTTTTTCGAACGAATTGGGTCCGAACTTGGTTGTCTCAGATGGGTTGTTATCTGTATTCTCGAACGCTTGGTTTAGGTGTGGGATTTTGACCGGAGGATTCTGGAGCAAAAATTTCATGTCCCAAAATTCACGGTGCAATTCTGCTATCGAGTCACTTGTTATGGACGTCGGCTCGTCATATGTTGACCTTCTGCTGATAATATTTTCTTGAGTTCTTGTTGTCTCGTTCTGCTTTTCCTCTATCTCTTCTGTACCTTATTCCGCTTCATCTGATGATTGAAAGTTCGATAGAGGGCTGCTTATTGGATTGCAATCCTGATTACTTGCTTCCTCGTCCTCCAGAAGACCATTTAAGGGTTCTTCACGCCTTTGGTTTGTCCACCGAGTCGGTAGTCCAGATTTTTGATCTAAAACCTCAAGGGGCGGTTGATCCCATCGAGTCATCCGTGATCTTCCGCGAGTCGCAGTTATCATTGGTCTTTCTTTTTCCGAGATCTCTGTTTTACTTTCCAAAAGTCAGTTGCCCCCCTACCTGGCGTGCCAAATGTTGATACTGGGTTCAACTTCTAATTATTTATAATTAGAGAGGTTCGTTTTTGGAAAAATATAAAGTAACAAAACAAGAGGAAACCTCGGAAAAGGATGTATTATTGATTATTTTGATTACAATGTTTGTTAACTCGGAATGCCGAGGTAACTTTATCAAAGAGAAGTAAAACCTAGACAATCTAGTTCATCTTCTCCCCGATTATGAATGAATCTATTAGTGAGGGGGGGGGAGGGTTAATATTCCTGTTGTCGGGACTTATAACCTAATTAGTTATCAGGGAAGAGCTCGGCAGGGACCGTACTTCAATTATTGCCAAACTATCGATAAGGGGTAGAACCCCACCATCAACAGGCCCCAATTGAGTAATAGCAATTCCCAGGCATTTGCAAAACTCGACCATCAGAAGGGGAATCGGAAACCAAAGACAAGCTTCGGTAAAGAAGTGAAGGTATAAACACATGATCGAGATCCTCTGGATTTGAAGCAAAAGATCGAAGAGTTTCAATGTCACTTTTTAAAAACGAGGAATCTCTGAAGTCTTCCGATAATTCGTCCCCACCTTTCACTACTTGGTCGGAGATGGTTTTCGAACTACCACTCCTAGTTGGGTAATTGGTCGGGATCGACAGGTTTGGAATCGGATTTTTCTTTTCCGCGGAAGAAACGTCTTCAATATTATTCAGAGAATTATTGGAGTGATGGTCCTCGGAGGATTTCTGTTGAGATTCGCTGGATCCTGACGAAGATGAATCAGTTACGGAGTCGGACACGAGAGAGTTTTCTTTGTCAGACGACATCCTAGTAGGGTTACGAGATATGGGAGGATTTAGGATTTTTAGGAGAATATCGCTAAAGAAGTAGAGAGATTGAAGGCTTGAGGATACAATTTTTCTAAATATAATGGCTATTTAAAGGGATTTGCGATTTTTAGGGTCATGGAAACTCAACCGACGTCTTTGTGAGACACGTCATTATTGTCAAACAAAAATTGGGGGAACCTAGGTTCAATTAATGATCTGATCTTTTTCGTCTTTCCGCCAAGAGATACATCCGGGGTTTTGAGCTACAAGTCATGTGGAAGGTGAAAGGGTTTGAGAATACCGAGAAATCAGCACGTGTAATTAAAGAGACTCTTCATTTTCCGTATATTTTCCCGCCAAAATTTATCGGCAAAATTAATAGAAGTAAGAAGATTCAAGATTTCAGAAGACAAAGATCGAACAGTAACCGAGTTTCATTTATCGACAAGCTACATTATTTCGAAATTCGCCAACTCTGCCCTAGGTATTCTCGGACGAACTGGGGGGAACTTACTGTTGATGGTGGGATTAGCACCCCTTATCAATAGCTTAAGTCCCTTCAATAGAATTAGAGCCATCGAACCCGATGACTGAGGGATACCTCGACAATGAATGATCGGATTTTGGTGTCCGAAGCGGGGGTATAAACTACATCGTCTAAGCTCGGGCAGAAGAAGATCAAATCTTATCACAGATTCCCTGATTCCGGAAAATGGAATATTTCCATTTTTCCGAGATTAGATAACCGACTACTAAGATATATAAATACATACCCCCAATTCACTTAATTCATTAATTCAGAATCGGAGAGCAGAATTACTAGCAAATTTAGGCTTAATACTTCTCTTTGATAAAATTTAACTCGGCATCCCGAGTTATCATTCTTGTAATCGATAATATCAATAAAACTTATTTTTCGAGGTTTCCCTTTTGTCTTTTTACTTAACTTACTCCAAATATGAACCCCTCTAACTATAAATAATTAGAAGTTGAACCTAGTCTCAACAAAAGGTAAGACGGTTTAATCCAACCATGACACAATAGAAATAAAATATATTCCTAATTGACTAACCCAAGTCGCAGACCAAATTATTACTCAATGATTTTCATCACCAAAGGTCCAAGTCCAAAAAAAACTTCACTTTGATGACAATATCTTCACAGTATAACATCTTCATCTTTGCATTCATGTGTCGCTCCAGACAAATCAACACCTTATTGTTCTTCTAAGTTGAGAAAACTTAAAGCCTTCTCAAACTTATTCACATGAAGAACTTTGGTCAACATATCAGCCGAACTCCTCTCAGTCAGGATCTTTGACAACTTCACTTCACCAGAAGAAACAATATCCCTAATGAAATGAAACCTCGTGTTAATATGTTTTGTCCTCTCATGATGAACGTTGTTCTTGGCAAAACTCAAGACACTCTGAGAATCACACCAGATCTCCACCGTGGCTTGCTTGAAATCGAACTACTCGGTTAAACCCCTTAGCCAAATTGCTTTTATTTTGCAGCTTCAACCAACGCCATATACTTTGCCTCGGTTGTAGACAGGGCGACGACATGTTGAAGACTCTTTTTTTTGCTAGTAGCCTTTCCCCCTGCAGTGAAAACATATCTCGAAATCGATTTACTTTTATCCATATCCGATGCAAAATCTGAATCAAAAAGCCCTTCAACCTTAAAGTCCTTGTTCTTTTTGAACACAGTCTTTCAATCCTGGGCACCCTTCAAATACCTTAGCACCCACTTCATAGCAGTCCAGTGTACCATGCTCGGCTTACTCATGAACCTAGTAACCAAGCCGACAACATACGCACGATCACACCTAGTTCCTAACATCGCATACATGATACTCCCAATAGCATTTGAGTATGGAATATCATCCAAGATTGTCTTAGGTTTATTATCTTTGACAGATGAAAAATTGAAGTGTGAACCAATAGGTGTATCAACAGATCTAGACTCATCCATATTAAATACATGCATGATCTTCTTGATGTAACCAGATTTAGACAAAGTGAGAACTCCACCTACATGATCCCTCGCAATATCCATTCCAAGAATCGTTCTCGCAGCTCCTAAATCCTTCTTCTCAAAACTATTGCTAAACAGATCTTTTCACAATATGTATATCCTTCATATCGTTGATGAACATTTCTACAAGAGTAGGTAGATAAAACACTTACCTTTGCACTCATTTATGTAAATACAGTGATCAAACTCACTCTTTTTAAACCGATGACTAACCACAAATTGATCAAAGCACTTGTTCCACTGCCTTGGAACTTGCTTAAGTCAATACAACTCCTTTTGCAACAATCAAACATGGTCCTCCTTCCCCTTAACAACAAAAACTTTCGGCTGCTCCATATAGATATCTTCTTCAAATAAACCATGAAGGAATACAGCCTTAACATCAAGCTGCTCCAATTCCAGATCCATTACTTGTAACCAATAGAAGAATTTATCTCAACTGCTTCAGTGAAGGCAAAACTTGCCAAATAATAATCATTGAGATAACCATGTAGTATTTTCACTCGTTTCGAAGGAGAACAAGCCAATTCATTATTATCCTGAGTATAACATTTGTTTCCAGACCTCCAACAACTCCACTTGAAGGTAAACCTTGATCATTATCTTCAGAAATAGGATTTGTCATTGCAAACCCTTCATTTCGATCAGCACACCCTCTGGATTTGAATTCTCTTGACGATTTTTCATCTCGTGTCGATCGACATTCCTGTTGGTGTCGATTGACATAGTCTATGGATTCGGGTTCTCCAGCTGAGTTTTTGATGTAGAAACTTCATTCTTGAAGTCTTTCAATACTTTATCTTTCACAAAGACTACAATCTTGGTAATCACTAGAGATGTCAATTTGAGCCCACGTCCGCGAGTTAGGCCCAAATAGGCCCATTGCAGGGCGGGCCGGACTGTATATATGTTGGAATGCGACCCGCGCAGGCCGGCCCGCCGGGTTCCAAACAAAAAAATTGTCCGGCGTGGGCCGGACAGCTTGGGTGCGGGTTGGCCCGAATAGACCGCATAATTCATCTATGAGTTTTGGTTTTTGGGTCATAGTTGAATCAACGTACTCAATCAACCATAGATGTGTCGGCCAAAGTTAGAGGAGCAACTCAATTTTCCGACGAAGACGAAATGGACGAGGAAGAAGTGATGTTGTCGAATCAACTCCTCCTCAGCAGTGGGTAGGCAACTTGAATTAAATTTGCATAGCAATGGGGATGCTGATTCTAGTGGGCATAATGGCCAAAATTCAAGAAGAAAAAGAATATATGATAAATCTATTGGCAATGAAAGCTCAAAATTTGATGATGTAATTGATGATGTAGCGGAATACGAGATTTTGTGGGAGGAAGTCATTGTGCCTGAGCATATCGGACTTGGTACTAACTTGTACTACAACGATTAAGTATTTTAGATTTACCTAATTTGATTCAAGATCATACAGAGACGTGTATATTAATGTGACTATGTGTTCATAACAGTTGAGCTTACTAATTGGCTACGTGATAGAAAAATGTTTACAGTCCTCAATTTCTCATTTTGATTTATTCGATTCATAGCTAGTAAGATCCACTAGTTTTTTTCACAAAATTCAGATTTTTTCATAAAAATTAACAAAAAAAAATGGAATCTGCGGATCGGCCCGCAAACCCGTAAAATTAAGCTGGTCGGGGCGGGCCGTATATATGTTAGACCGTGGGCCAGCCCGTCGGGTTCCAAAAATAAATTTGTCCGCCGTGGGTCGGGGTACTTGGGTGCGGGTTGACCCGACTGACACCTCTATTTGTCGGTAATTCAACTCGCGGATTATGGGGTCATGGTTCTCGAACAAAGCTCTTGCTGATTCTCTGGCCTGACGAGGATTGTTCTGAACCCCTGTTTTTCCTCTTCATCACTTACCACAGCGAGCTCTCCATCCATACGTGCTTCCGAAGGTGGTTGCTGCATGTCCACCATCTTGGTTTTTCCGAGGTTTCTTTTTCTTTTACTCAAAAGTAGCACCCCCCCTTCCTGGCGCGCCAAATGTTGATACTAGATTCAACTTCTAATTATTTGTAATTAGAAGGGTTCTTTTTTTGGGCGTAAGTTAAGTAATAAGAAAGACAAAAGATTCCTCGGAAAGAGATGTTTTATTAATGAAATTGATTACAATGGTGTTAACTCGGAATGCCGAGTTAACTTTATCAACGAGAAGTATTAAGTCTAAGTTTGCTGGTAATTCTTCTCCCTTATTCTGAATATCTATTTTAGTGAAGGGGGGGTATGTATTTATATGTCTAATTAGTCGGTCTTCCAAACCCATGGGCTAATCTCGGAAACTGAAAATATTCCATTTTTCCGGAATTAGGGAATCTGTGATAAGATTTGATCTTATTATGTCCAAGCTTAGACTTCGGTCTTGGACGAAGGAATTTATACCTCCGCTTCAGATACAAAAATACGATCATTATTTACCGAGGTATCCCTCGGTCATCGGAGCCGAGGGTTCTATTCCTATTAAAGGGACTTATGACCTAATTCGTAATTTAGGAAAAATCGGTAAGGACTTAATCTCAATTATTGTCAAGCTATTGATTAGGGGTGTTGATCCCACCATCAACAAAGATCAAAATACTTCTCAGGATTTTCGTATTTCCGAGGTAAATTGTCAAAACCAACTATCGTCTCCGTCTCCACTTGTGCTTTTTTTTTGTTTTTTCCGAAGCTACTCCTTCTCTTTCTCTTCTACATTGTCTTCTTCGACCTCTTCTTCTTCTTCTAATTACTCTTTCCTTTTTCTTTTGCTTGATACCGAATGATCCTTTTTTTTTTTTTTTTTTTTTGAATCTTTTTGGGAGAGAGATACAGTGAACGATCTCGTCGGAGAGGGAAGAAAAATTGATCAACAGAATCGGAATGATAATGGAATTCAGACTTTGATTCCGATTTTAGAAAGTGACGATGACGGGATTCCCAAGCTTCAATTGGCAGCGGCATCACTGTATCTCGGGTCCAAAGGTGAGAGACTCGGACTCCTCATACCAAGGAAAGTCTTACCATGTCGAACTCCTCTGATAAGATTTGTATAGATCGGATCAAGCTTCTTCGATGGAATGATTTGGCCAAGTTTCCATTTTTCTGTGCGGGATTGAATCTTGGTATGCTCCTCTCACTTATTCCTTGATTTTATCTCCACAATCTCCAAAGAGAGAAGCTTCTGGTCGGGAATAAAATCGAATCTGATCTTATTCCGTTTATTTCTGATTTCAGATTTCGAACTCTTGGTGTAGGCTAGGGATGTTCTCCGAGGTTGAGCTAGAGATCTTATCTTGGCTTGTCTTCGTCAAAGTTTTCTCCATTTTTATATATTGCCAAGTTGATTCCGAGATTGGGTAACTTTTTTCAAGTTAATTTTTGATATCTCGGTGCAGCCTTTTTCCTTTGTGTTTCAGGATGGGCTGGTAAACTTGCAGTAACATTCTCTGGTTTCCGGGTCCCCCTTTTTTCGTAGTCGATATAATAACGTTGTTTTGATATTTCTCTGTTTCTATGCTCTATAGATAATGAATCTCTTGTTTGTGTTGCCGTTGCTTCAGAATTATAATCTACGGGGAAGGATTCTTATCCCCGATTAATCAAACAACCGAAGCTCTAGCACCAAAAACTCAGAATTCTCAGGAACGACCGAGTGTATCAACAATACCTCGACCCATCACTCGATCAGTGAACAAACTCTAACAACACCATCCTCGAACAATAGGCAGTAATAGTCGGCAGCCAATCAAATTCACTACGAGGTAGGGATAGCAACCCCCGAAACAGGAAACGAAAGAGCATTAGTAAGAACGCATCAACAACGCGAGGATTGGTTGATAAAGCAATTTAGTCACCAACAGCGAGTTAACCGAAGCCTAATTGATCAAATCGCAAGTCTGTCGGAAGAACTTCAAGCCTCAAGAGCTCAAAATTATAATCGATCTCCTGGAGCAGTCCAAGTCCGAACTTTGTGAATTGCTTCTCAACGGGTAACATTCGAAGTGGAGCTAGAGAACCTAGGACACCAACTTCAACTGTACGCCGAGGATCAAGGTCTGGAGATAATGATGTACGGGCTTTGAGTACTGACCAATCAATTGTGATCTTAAAAAGAGAATTAGAAGATATGCGTTCGCTGGTTCATAAGGCAACAAGCATAGCTCTGGAAGTGGATCAGTTGTCGACAGAAACAGAAAGAAGTCCTTTCACGTATAACATCACGTGTGCACGAGTACCACTCAATGACAAGTTAAAGCTTCCAACTTATGATGGAACCGGAGATCCAGCAGTTTACATGAGGGCCTTTTTGGTAAAAGTCGGAAGGGCCGAGTTCCAAAGAGGAGAGGAAGATGAAGAAATATACCAGCTTTTCCTCGAAAACTTAAGGGGGGGGGATGCCCAGGCATGGTTTACTAGTTTACCTCTTGATTCAATCAGTTGTTTTGCCGAACTCCGGGAAGCTTTCTTTAAACAATATATGTTGCACTTAGAGCAACAAACCACCTCCTCAGATCTCTATGCAGTAAAACAAGGACCGAGGGAACCGCTTCGAGATTTTATTAAAAGATTCAAGGCGATTTACTTGCATTTAAGGATAGACGATGATTTGGCAATTGGAGCACTTAGTGCAGCAACTTGGCACCAGTCGAGGTTTTGTGATGAGTTATCGTCCCATCGTCCTCAGTCAATGAATGATGCGTTTCGCCGGGCAAATACACATATAAGGATTGAAGAAAATCGTGTCGAGCTTGCGAAAGTACATGGATCTGCTAAGGTGAATAAAGAAACAAAACCGGAGGAGAAGGGCAAAGGACGACGAAATGAAAGAGATCAGCCTCGGAAGGATAAGCCAAAGTCATAAATATATTTTTCCGTAACTGATCCACACATAAAGAAGTACACATATACTCGAGAACCTAACACTCCAACTCTTCCGTGGTGCGAATATCATAAAAGACCGGGTCATAAAACCGAGGACTGCAGAAACCTGAAGAACCATTTAATGACTATCCGATTTGACCAAGACCGAGAAGAAGAGAAGCGTAAAGCAAAGGAGATAGAAGAAAATCAGCTTCCCGAAGAAAATAACGAAGATACGGAAGAAGGGGAGATCTTGCCCCCACCTCCACCGACTCAGAGAAGAAGGATCAATATGATAATTGGGCGGACTTGTGAATTGTGAAGATTCTGTTCGATCGATTCAACGGAGTATCTTTAAGTCATCCGCATATCAGATTCCACGAAGCACTACTCTACAAAGGGATTTGATGTTTACCACCGAGGATCTGAAAGGAATCGATACTCCTCATAACGATCCACTTGTGATTGAACATTAGATTGGCGACTGAGACGTCTAAGGAATTCTTGTTGACACAGGAAGTTCGGTAGACGTAATATCTTTAGACACACTTCAGAAGATGGAAATCAAGGACCAAAAGATAAAAGCTCGGGTAAAACATTTAACTACTTTTGGAGGAGATACAGTTTCAACTATTGGTACCATCAAACTTCTAGTATCGGCTGGAGGAGTGACAAAAATCGTGAAGTTCGATGTAGTAGAGAGAGCCACCATTTACAATGCAATCGTCGGAACTCCATGGTTATATTCTATGGAAGTTGTTCCATCTACTTATCATCAATGTTTGAAATTTTCGACTCCAAAGGGATACTTTACGATTCAAGGTGATCAGAAGATGGCCCGGAGATGCTTCGTAAAAGAGAATAAACTTCGTCGAGGAACCTAGAATCAAACAAAAACTTCGGATCAATCTCTCATAGTAGTTTCTGCTAACAAGAATAAACCAACATCAACCGAAATCTTGGCAGACTTTTCGAAAGAGAAGAATACTTAGAAAATTCAATGAAGAAAGGTCGAAAAGGACACACTTATTTTCTTCTCGTAGGCAAAAAAAAAAAAAAAAAAAAAAAACGTTGATATCTCGGATAAAAAAAACGTTGATATCTCGGATTTCCGAGATAGTCAACAAATATCCAAACGTCGGAACTACGTTTGGCTTGATCCCTTCTGAGGGTACGTAGGCGATCTTTCACGAGGTTCACCTACAACATCATAATAAATTTCGGTTCTATAGTCAAGAAATTCATACAACTCAACTATACTTTGACTGAAATTCACACAAATCAATATGTCAGAGCCTTGATCATGTTCTCAAGAAAAATTAGCACAGTTTTTCCTAATAAAAAAAAAAAATTTCCTAAGAGAATCTCGAAGCCCGATAAAGTAAGACCGAGAGATTAAAAGGTATGAAATTACAAAAATTTACTTACACATTCTTTACCGAATGCAAAAGTTCGACAATTAGTCTGTTAAAGTACTTTCATTTAAGCAAATGAATAGTGAAAGCGTGCCTTATTTGTTTTGCTCTTTCCGGATTTCAAAGTTTTAAATTTTGAAATTTCGAATAAACATTCCGAGAATAAAAAACATATTATTATTAACAAAGACTCGGTCCAATAAGAGTCATTATAAGAATATTGGGATCAATTCGGAGATTTTAATACAAGACTATCGGTTCGGAGATTAAAGTCTTCATCTTTAAACTCCGGAACAGAAACAACACTTGCAAGGGCGAAAAATTGATCACGTTGTCTTTCGGCTTCAGCAACGTTCCCCTCCGAGATAGCGATCCCTTTTTCAAGAAGAGAACGAAGGTTTTGAGCAACAACAGCAGCTTGTCCATATTCGTTAGCCTTGTCAAAAGCCTCTGAATACTTGTCAAGGGACTCGCGGACTTTGTTCAACTTCCTTTGGCAAGCGTCGAAAATTGCACTTCGCCCATCCAACTTTCATTTTTGGAAATATTTGGTACATTTGAAATTCAGAATAGCCCGACTAACGTATCTCTCTTCCGAAATAGCAAGGATTTGACGTTTAGCTTCGGCCAATTCAGTGATTAGCCGAGAACTTTCTTCAAAAAGATCGAAGTTCTCGACTCTTCTTCTGCAAAGTTCGTCTTCAGATTACTCAAACTCTTATTCTAGTTTTCAATTTTGCTTCGCACTTCAGCAAGAGCTCTCTCGGCTTCAAGAGATCTTCGCTCCAGATCATTGTTCTCTGATGAAAGAGTACCAATCCTCATAATAGAATCGGCTAGTCTCTTCTTGTATCGTAGAAACGTTTGACCGATGTAGCCCATGGACTAGGGAGTATGGTAAAAAAAACAGTTCAGTATAAGGAAGATAGTTAAAAAAAAAAAAGGAAGGAGGATTTTTAGATCGACTGTTTACCTTGAACATAGAGCAGGAAAGGGCTTCTAACGTGTCTGATTCATGGCAAGCCTCGGACATACGGCTATCATAACCACTCGCTTTTCGAATAAGTTCGGAGCATTTTTCCTTGTTTCTACAAAGAATATCTGCACCATGAAATTTGAAGCGGAATGCATGATGTTCCTTCACAGGCTTCGGATAGTCCGTAAGGACGACATTATTCTTTTTGGCGGTTTCGGCATTCTGCTTCTTGTTCGGAGGAAAATTTCGGACGCTGCCAGAAGCTTCCTCGGAGTTAGATCTCTTCATTGTGGGAGATGGATCACTTTCTTCCCAGTCTTCTCTTCCTGAAAAAATGACAAGTTTAGGATTGGTTTGGAGTATAGTTTAAGAAGTTCAAAAAACACAGACCTGTCCAGTCGATGGCTCTACGGATATAAGTAGGATGAATGTCACTCCACCGAAGTTCCCCTTTTTGATTTTTTCAAATTCTTCGGAGAAATTTTGTAGAAGAGGTCTGAAGCTGCTTGATTTAATTGAAAAGAAATAATAATAATAAAATAGTTAGAATTCGGATGGATAGAAAAGGAAGAGACCTAGTTTTCTACCAATTATGGTCTTCCAGTTTCGGTAAATCAGAGCGGAGGGTTTATAAATCAAAACTTGGTTAATCCGAACGTAAAAATAACTTCATAACCAAGATTTGGTGACCGGAGGAAGTCCAGTGATTATCTTCCTCTTGGGTTTCATATCAATCTTGAAAGTTCCTTTCCGGTTTTCGACAGCAGTGAAACTCATTAACTCTTCCAACTTCCAGGAACTCATGTTGATTCTGCATCTTGCAGCAAGGATAAGAAGTTCGGTAATGATCTTGACCGAGTTCGGCGTCAGTTGTAGGATTTCTAAGCTCTTTCAATTGCTACAACTCGTTTTCCCGATCTGCAATGTGGTTTTTGTTTCGATTTATGGTATGAAATTTTCAAAATATTGAATCTCTTGCATGTCTTGGATTTCGAGTTTAATTTTGGCAAATTCGGTTGTAGAATAGTAGATTATAGATGTTTATACTGGAATGTGGTTGAATTATTGAGAACTTTGAGCTGAATTGATCAAACGTGCGAAGAACGCGACTGCAGCTAAGCGGAAAAATGTTCCCTTTGCTCGAGTCGATGCAATCAGGAGATACAGATTTAATTTTCATCATTTTGTTTCTTTTGCAGATGTCTAGCAGTGATTCTAAGCACAGTGTCTACGAAGAAATGTGGATGAAGGACAAGAATGAACCTTTGCCTCACCCATTTGAAGGCGAAGAAGGGTCTCAAATAGTTTCAAGACCAGCATGCAAGAACCGACGCAACCGACATTGGGATGATTTCAATATGGTTTCTACAACCGTTATCTGTCGATTTCCATGGAGCTATTGAAGATGCTTGAAATGACCACCATGAGGAGCCTTGGTCTGAAGACGCAAATCAAGAAATTGATGAGTAGCATCGGGATGGGGCACATCGGTATCCGTCACTATCCCACTTATCCCGATGCAGTGAGGAAATTCTTGGTCTCTTCCTATTTGTTCCATCCGCGTGGTTGTGAAGATGTCAACCAATGGGGACACCGCTTCAAAATACGATGGGTTTGCTATACCATCTACATTTCCGAGCTGTGCGTTGTCTTTAGTTTCCAACGAACTGGAACCAAGCATAACGATATGAAGAACTTCACAGAACGCCAGCAATTTCGGAGTTTGATCGGATGTGGATCTTATGAGACGACCAAGACGAAGCAATCACTTATTCGTCTTCCCGCTTTGAGGATTTTGTCGCGGTTAATTAGCCACACATTGTTGAGACGGACTGAGGTCGGACGTCTCTATGAGCAGGAGCTTACGCTGCTCTACTACGCCATTGGCGATAATTTTCTCTTACCATAATCCCCGAAGGAGACTGATTGGAACACCGGTGTACTCTTAGCACGTTATCTAGTTTCTTTGAGCAGCCATGCATTTTCTAGAGGGTCTGGCAAGAAGGAGATGGTGGGGAGTCTTTTGACTACAATTATGAGATTTTTTGAAGTGCCATTTGACGGATTCACCAAGGAGGAAGGATCGGAGTTTCACCTCAAGCTTGATGATGCTTCTCTAGCTTATTTTGACATTGTTTGTTTTGGGAAGCTTTATAAGTTTACACGTGCTGATGGAGCTGTTTGTTTGCTCCAATTGCCTAACAAGGATTACACCAAGATTGTGGAAGCAGATTCCTTGAGATTTACACCACCTACAGCGCTGCTATCCATTGTTGATACTGGGTTCAACTTCTAATTATTTGTAATTAGAGGGGTTCATTTTTGGGAATGAATTAAACAGAATACCAAAAGAGAAACCTCGAAAAAGAGAACTTTATTAATTATATCAGTTACAAGGGTGTTAACTCGGAATGTCGAGTTAACTTTATCAAAGAGATGTATTAAACCTAGGTTACCTAGTAATTCTTCTCCCCGATTTTGAATAAATTAAATTAGTGAAGGGAAGTGTGTATTTATATATCCTTAGTAGTGGTCATTTAAGTCCATGGGCTAACCTCGAAAAAATAAAAATATTCCATTTTTCCAAGATCAAGGAATCTATGATAAGATTTGATCTTATTCTTTCCGAGCTTTAGACTTCGGCTTGGGACGAAGTTGTTTACACCCCCGCTTCGGAGACTAAAATCCGATCATTCTTCACCAAGGTATCCCTCGGCCATATGGGCCAAGGGTTCTAATCCTGTTGAAGAGACTTATGGCCTGATAAATTATCAGGGAAAGGTCGGCGGGGACTGAACCTCAATTGTCGCCAAACTATTGATAAGGGGTAGTAACCCCACCATCAACAGTAAGTTAACCCCAGTTCGTCCGAGGATGTTTTCGGGCAGAGTTGGCGAATTTCCAAATTAAATAGCTTCTCGTGAAGCTCGGTGTTGGTCTTTCTTTATCTTCAAAAGTCTTAAATTTTCATCTACCTTCTTGATCTCGATCCTTCAATATGGCGGGAAAAGGAGCAGTCAATGAAAAAGCCTCATATGTTTCACGGGCGAATCCCTTGATTGTCGCAAATCTTTTCAACTCCCCATGACGTGTCGTTCATACACCTTCCAAACTTAAGATGTGAATTTTGGCGGGAAAAAGAAAAGGAGATTATTCATTAATTGACCCTTTGTTTCCCCCAATCTTGGTTTAACATATCTCACAGAACATCGGTTGAGCTTCCGTGACCATAAAACCGCCTTCCTTTAAATAGCAATTTAAACTTCTTATTTCTCAAATCCCTGATAAAATCTTTCTAAGATTCCTATGTCTTCCTTCTCTTCTTAATTGTCCTAAGATGTCGCCCGATAAACAGTTTTCTCTCGGTTCCGACTCCGAAACCGATTCAACTTTGTCTTCCTCTGGATCTAGCGAATCTCAGCAGAAAACGTCCGAGGACTACCAATCAAACAATTCTTTTATTAACATAGAAGATGTTTCGTCTCCCGAAAAGAAAATTGAAATCTCAGATCCGTCAATCCCGGCCAATTCCCCATCCAAGAGACACTGTTCGAAAACTATTTCCGACCAAGTAACAGGGGGAGAAGATTTCTCGGAAGACTTCAGAGATTCTTCCTTCAAAGAGGGTGATATTGATACTCTCCGATCATTCGTCTCAAACCCAAAAGACCTTGAAATTATGGTTCTGAAAACCGGCGATAGACCGTGGAATCCTCTAGAAGGATTTATGTGTCTTTACCTCCACTTTTTTTTCGAAGCTCGACTTTGGTTCCAAATTCCCTTCCTCTTAATTGAATTCTGCAAACAGCTAAAGATTGCCTTCACCCAATTAGGACTCTGCGCCATCAGACACATGGTTGCTTTCCTAATTCAGGCCAGCAGGGCCGGAATTATCGTTCCATGTTGGAAATTCTCCGAACTTGCCAAACTCGTGGATAACCGAGATGGAAATACCTGGTATACCATGGTTAAAAATGCTGGTAAACTAGGTACAGGGTGCACTTTCAATGCCAAAGGATGGAGCACTAACTTTTTCTTTGTTCGGATCAATGAGGCCTCCATCTTTGACCCTAGCACTGTGTCTCCGAAAAACTATCACTGTGGCTCCGAAAACCAAGCCTTCAAAGAATAGATCCGCTCCTTCGGCTATTGAAACCCCTTTAACCAAAAGACAGAAATCTCAATTCGAAGCTGAAGACGCCCCGTTTAAGTTTAAATTCAATTCATCACAACTTCTTTCAAGTGATGAAGAGAATAGAGTCAAGCTGTTCTGGAAGATGGCTGGTTGCGAATCTCTAAGGCCGAAGGGTGACTTTGTCGTGAAAGAGCACATATCTGCTCTAGCTAGGAATTCCATTCGAGTTTGATGGCCTTTCTCTATTTTATCTCTTAATTTTATCCGAACCCTCTACAAACTCTCTTTCTTTTTCAGGGGGCTCGGAACACCTGCCTCATTGTCGGCGAAAATGAAGGCTTTTTTAGGGATACCAACGAATACATCGACAACCTTGAAAATAAAAACGAGGCTTTGGAGGTTGAGCGAACTTCGCTTGCTCACCAAGTCGAGGCGATGAAGAAGGAAGCTCGGATTGCTGGTGCTTCGTTAGCTCTGAAGGCGCAATCTACTAAGAAGGCGATGACTGAGAAAATCCAATATAGGCTGAATTCTATTCAGAAAACCGTCCAGGCTCGGGAGGACGGACTTGTGAACACCATTGATGTGTGAAGTTATTTACCCAAAATTAACTGCAAGTGCACAGTGTACAGTTTTAGTATTTAGGTTGTCGATCCCACAGAGAGCTTGTGGTTGATTCAAGAGTGAAATATCTTAAGTAAACTTCTTTGTAACCAAGAAAACTTTTAAAACGTTTGGTGACTTCAAATTCGGGGAAATATTAGATCTTAGGAAATTCCAGTTGGAAACTATGAATTTTATGAATTAGGAACACAATCAATTTCAAATCTCAAAACTCTAGAACTCTAGACACAATAATAGCTACGATGTTCTAATGATGTGTTAGAACAACGCCTTTGTTTAGATTCCTAAATCTCAAATCTCTTTGGATTGTCGCTGAAAATAAACAAGCATGAGAGTGCAAGCTAATTCTGTTCACAAGGTGTCTAAACAAACATTCATTTGAATTAGAACGCACCTTGCTCACTACAGAACTGTCTACCGATCCTCGGTGTCTCTCGACTACCGGATCTCGATTTATGATTGAATAAAACGGTTCGCGAGTCCGTTTACTCAGTGAAGAACAACTGTAGCGAAGAATTTCGTGATTGAAAGATTGTTTAAAAACTATTTTAGCAATTCATAGCAAAACTGTAAGAAAACCCTAGATCTAATAAAGTAACTACTCAGACATGAGTTTGGTAAAACAAGTCATCTTTTTATTAATGAAAAGAATACAAACGAAATAGACAATAGAAGATCACAGGCTCACAAGCTCACAATGAGGAAGAACACTCTCTAACCTTCTTTAGAGTCTATAACAGTGATAAGAACAATCTCTCTAGAAAGCTAAAAACAATGGAAGCAAAGGTAAACTTGTGTTTTTCTGAGTTCTTGTGGGGTGTGTGCCTCTTCTAGTGCTTATATAGGTCGTGAATGAGTCTTAGGGTCTAGGGTTCCGTGAAAGACCCGATAAGAAAAGCTTCTAAATTAAGTCGGCGTCACAGTCGGTCGACTGCAGCTCTTCCAGTCGGTCGACTCGGGGCTCGCAACATTTCTTCATTTTGGCTCCAAATCCTCTAAGTCTTCTCAATTCACGTGGAAACTTCTATAAAACCTTCTTTCTAGCTCCTTTTGTTCCAAAGTGTCTTTTGCTAGTAAATCCTGCATAAATGCTCAAAACATGCTACAAAGACTCCATAAAACCTACTATATCATGGTAGAAAACCAGTAAAATCCATGATACATCAACCATGAACCTTGGGCAAGCCCAAGCAGTCTTCGATGTACTAAATGATCTTTCTTCTCAAGGCATTAATATTCATGCTGATCTTTTGGAAACAAGTGGAGAAGGATGCATGAACAGCCGAACAAGAAATGAAGGACTATACTTTTCCTGATTTTGAGCCTAACGCCTTTTGTTTCAATACTTGATTTGTACTGTTGTTTTTATTTCTTCTTTAAGTATCTTTAAGACTATTTGAATGATAATCCTCGGGGTTTTCCTAGATCATACTTTGTACGTCCTTTTAATTAATCTATCTTTCCTTGAATTCTCAATTAAAATTCCAGGAAAGAATTTTCGAGTATTCTGTATGTTGGTCTTTTTCAAGAATTCCTTCAACAGATTACCGGATATTCATGGGCAGAGCATAAAATTTTAGTGAGTTAAACCTTGACTATTTTGATCTCTAATCCTCAGATCCTAGTTTATCAGATCCTTAGATTCTTTGGGTACGCGTTTTTATGTTTAATATAAACATAAGTGAGAATAACCCGACTTTGCCTTGTGATTCCTCGGCTCTACTTTATCAAGCTCCGGAATCTCCAGCTGCATTTGGTAAAGAATGTGTAAAGGGACGAACCCTGTTATCGGGTACGTGATCAAGGCACCGATTTTTTTTTTTTGTGAATCATGGTTAAGTATAATTGAGTTATAGAAACTTCATCACTATAAAACTGAGATTTATATTGAAGTTGTAGCTGAGCCTCGTAAAAGGCTACCTACGTACTCTCAGAGGGGATCAAGCCACACATAGTTCCGAAGTTTGATTATGTGTTGACTATCTCGGATAATCCGAGATATCAACACCATGTTCTTTTTTTTTTTTTTTTAGACTCTACATTCGAAGATTTTTGAGTCTCAGTGCTTCGTCTCCGAGGGACAGATTGATTTCCTTCCCTTTCTTTGGGCTCTCACGGAGGCAACACCTTGCCTCGGCTTGATTTCCTTTTACCGAAAAGATTCCGAGCGGGGTCGGAAATTTAAGGCATTGATGACATGTGGAAACCACTCCTTTCATTAAAAACAGCCAGGGAGTTCCGAGAATTATGTTGTAGAGAATCGGTTTTTCTATCACGTCGAAGCTGACAATTCTGATTGTTCCTCCAACTGTCACTGGGAGTTCACTGTTCCGAGCGTTGAAACACTTTCGCCACTGAAGGTTGTTAATGATTTGAGCCCTGACTTGATCTTTGTTCCTTTCGACCATAATTCTTAGAAAACATCAATGCTTATTATATTCGCCGAGCTTCCGGTATCTACTAATATTCGAGGAAGTTGGTAATCTCCAACTTGAAATTTTATCACTAATGGGTCGTTGTGGGGGACCTCGACTCCTTCTAGATCTTCGTGAGTAAAGACGAGCTCTTTAATAAAGTTAACTTCAGAGGAGTCAACTCCGTTTGAGACTTATCTCCCTCTTGTGTCTCGGTAGGGATTTCTGAAATAACGTTTATCCTCCTGCGTCGGGGTGAAGAATCTAGCCGCAAGAATTCATTTTTTCGTTCACGATTCATTTTTGAGATTCGTTCCTTTAATTCTACTTGATACCTCTTGGTAAGAGTTTCTTATAAACTTGGTTGTTCGGGAATCTGCTCTAGGTATTTTTTCAAGAGATACTCCGGTAAACTACGACACTCTTCCGTACTATATCCATAGGGGGTGTGGTAACGACACCATGCCGGGAGGATTCCATACTTCTTAATTTTGGCTTTCCTTTTTTTGTTTCCAAATTCTAATCTCGAAGTTCGAAGGCTAGGAATGCAATCCTCGTTTTGGCTTTTTCCTTTTTTTCAAACCCTTTGTTGTAATGTCGGTGAGGTTCCCTAAAGCTTTGCTCTATTTCTTCCCCTCTTGAAGCATCTTGATCATTTTTGAATAACGGAGCTCTACTTTCGTCTGCTCTAATGTATATGCTTGCTCTGTAGAATGCATCTTCTATGGATTGTGGCCGGTAAGCTGAAAGTTCTTCCCAAAATCTTGTCTCGTACCAAATCCCATTAGTTAGGGCGTCAATGGATAGCTCGTCCGAGATGTCTAACTGAAAGTACAACAATGAATCTCTTCATGAAGCTTTGGAGTGGTTCTGTTGATGTTTGTTTATGGAGTAAAGGTCGGAGACTGTCGCTTGTCGTTCCAGATTGAACATATACTTCTTCAGAAATTTTTGTCGTAATTCATCGAAACTTCTAATTGAATTTGGTGGTAGGTTGGCTATCAGGTTTGGGCGTTTCCGTGTAAACTTTCCGCGAAGTATTGGCACTGCTTCCCTTTCTTTTCTGATGGATGAATCCTAGCTTGACTGACCGTGATCATAAACGATTTAAGAAAAACTCTCGGGTCTCCCGTTCCATTATAGGTCGGGAATTCCAACTTCCGGTTTTTAAGTGGACATGATCCGGCAATTGCTGTCTTTGGTGGGTTTTCATCTATGTTCTTGAACGCTTGATTAGAAAGTGAGACGTCGACGAAAGAGTTCTGGAGCAGAGCTTTCATATCCCGAAGTTCACGATGTATTTATGCTATTGAATTATCTGTTTTCGAAGTTGGATCATTACCTATCAACTTTATATTGCTAGTCATTCCTCGGTTTCTTGGTGTCCTGTTCTGATCCTCCTCTATTTCTGTCGAGTTATGGAATGTATCTCGTTCCTCTCCTTCCGATGATAAACAGTCTATTGAAAGCTTTTCTATCTGTCTGTGGTCCAGATTACTTTCTACTTTGTTCTCCAAAAGACCACTCGAGGATTCTTCACGTCCTTGGTCTGTCAACCGGTTTATATCTTGAACTTCTGGTTTGTAATCTCGGCGGGTCGTTGGTCCCAACGAGTTATCCGTGGTTTCTCACGAGTTGTAGTTATCATTGGTTTTTGTTTTTCCGAGGTATTTCTCTTATGTTTCTTAAAATAGAGAAAGCCCCCCCTACCTGGCGCGCCAAATGTTGATACTGGGTTCAACTTTTAATTATTTGTAATTAGAGGGGTTCGTTTTCGGGAATGAATTAGACAGAAGACCAAAGAAACCTCGGAAAAGAGAACTTTATTAATTATATCGGTTACAAGGGTGTTAACTCGGAATGCCGAGTTAACTTTATCAAAGAGAAGTATTAAACCTAGGTTATCAAGTAATTCTTTTCCCCGATTCTGAATGAATTAAATTAGTGAAGGGTGTGTGTATTTATATATCCTTAGTAGTCGGTCATTTAAGCCCATGGGCTAACCTCGGAAAAATGGAAATATTCTATTTTTCCAAGATCAGAAAATCTGTGATAAGATTTGATCTTATTCTGTCCGAGCTTTAGACTTCGGCTTGGGACGAAGTTGTTTGCACCCCCGCTTCGGACACTAAAATCCGATCATTCTTCACCGAGGTATCCCTCGGTCATCTGGGCCGAAGGTTCTAATCTTGTTGAAGGGATTTATGACCTGATAAATTATCAGGGAAAGATCGGCGGTGCCAAACCTCAATTATCGCCAAACTATTGATAAGGGGTAGTAACCCCACCATCAACAACTATTGTTTCACCCCCTACTATCCGCCTATCTGGCGCAGTGCATGGCCCACCTCGACGTACCTGCCGCACCCAACCACCGCGTGCTTCTACTTCTCAACCTAAAGATGATGTTTCTGAGTTTGCTGGAACTTGATTTTTGACTGGCGATATATTTCTTTGAACTACCGGTTCAACCACCATTTGAGGCGTCTCCCGAGGTGAAATATGAGTACAAGATGGAGTGCCATAGAAGGAAGAAAAAGGTGTCACAGTGGTTCTGGTCTTTTTCCACTGGTTATTCATGTAAACCAGACCCACATATTTTCACTAGGCAAGCACCTGACCCTACACCCGAGGAGGATGATAGACGTCGAAATGATGATGAGGATGCAGACACCGAGTCAGACAACCTTTCAGGCGGCTGGTCGACTGCTGCCGAGCGAGGCGATTCGCTGACTTATTCAACTACCCCGGTCAACCTTTCCAATTCCCGGTTGACCCTATGATGATGCAATACCTGCAACCTGGTTTCTATGGAGGTACATGATCTTCAGCTGGTCCTGATATCCCGAGACGTTGTACCCGCAGTCCACGATAGTAGTGACGCTTCTATCCTTTTTCTTTTCTTTTTGGATTATTGGATTTTTCTGTGTACTTTTCTCTTTTTGATTTGTTTCAATGGGGACAGTGAAATTGAAGTCTGGGGGAGGGAGTGTTACTAATGATTTTTCATTGATTTTTCTTTTAGATTTTGATGGATTGAGTTGATGGTTTATCTTGAGATTTATTGTATTGTGAAACTATTGATTAATGATCTTATTCTGCTTTAACTATCATTGAGTAATTTTACAGCATTGACAAAGAATGACTGAATGGAAAACCATGGAGCTTGATAGACATATTCAGAGTTAGACCAATGTTTTTATCAGATATTCAGCAATGTCGTAGCATTATTCAGTTAAGTCTGTACCATACTCTCATTATAGTTAGTATTGCTGTTTTGCTAGATAATAGATTTTTTATGTGTTATTATGGCTCTCAGCTCTCCCCTTAGATGATTTTAAAATGATGAAATGATTTCACAAGACGCCAATTTTTCATCACTAAAAGCTCGGTTTCAGTACAGTTAGGAAAATTTCTTATAATACCACTTTATGCTTGAAACCTTAGAAACTTGATTTAAGTGAGGTCTCGAAAATTTTTCCGTGAGACCATTATTCTCTTTAATCTTGTAAAATGAAATGAATAAATGAATTCTTAAGAGCTGTGGAATGAATAAGTATGGGGGAGAGGGAATAAACACGTATGCTTTAAGACAAGCTTGTATTTGGTAGACTTAGAGATGAACCTATGATGATAAGAGACAATGCTGAGACGGTATCTGTATATGGTTCTTCACTGTGGATTGGATAACTCTGGTGTGTTCTAGAAAAGTTTCTTTTGATTTACATTGAAGTTTTTTATTTAAATGGTTGCTGGAAAGATCACAGTGATAGAAGTGGTTACTGAAGAATGTTGGTTTGAATCATGGTTGCCGGATATTTTTAACATCACGAGTTAGCTCTTTGTTTGCTCAAGGTGAGCAAACTCTAAGTCTGGGGGAGTTTGATGTACTGATATTTTGACCGGTTTTCGCAAGCATATTCAATACAGTTTTGGAGCTTTTTCTACACTTTAAGTAGGATAAACAGGAGATTTCACGAGATGGAGCAATTGAAGAAGACTTAGATGATTTGGAGCAGAAATGAAGAAATATTGTTTCGATGACGAAATTGACCGACTCGAAGCTGAAGTTGACCGACTCGTTATGGTCGGTCAGAGGAAAGGAAATTACTTTGGAAACCTAGTGCCGGCCAAGAAGCTCATTCCCTGGAGATATATAAGCTACCTTAAGCAGAAGGATTAGATCAAGCCTTCAAGTTATTAGGAAGCAAGTCTCTCAAACCACCAAACTCTTACTTTTGCCTCAAGGAGCAACTTTTTTCTTAAGGTTTCTTGAGTTTTGTTCACTACTTTGGATTAAAGAGAGAAAGACCCACAAATTTGTTTACTCTCTAAACCCTACTCTTTACTTTTATGCAAGCTTTGATATTAATATTGATGATGGTTTTTCTTGCTATGTGTGAGTAGTTTACTTGTTAGATCTAGGGTTTTTCAATGGTTATATAGATCTCTACAGCACTTAACATGATATGATCAGTAATGACTCTCTACTTTAATGGTATCTAATACAATATATTGACTTGATCACTTAGGATATTGATCTCTAGGTTTTGCTATCTTATACATCATTCTATAGTAAGGTCATAACATGGTTTTTAGTAGGTAATCTCGTCTTTGTTCAAATCAACATTTGGCTTGGAAGGTTATGAACAATCAGATCTAGGTTTATTGCATGTTCTAGCTACCTTAGGTTGAAAAGCATCCTTTCTGATCTAGTGGTTAGTGCATAGGTATAGTGCCTTGGGAAACCGGGTGTTATATATCTACGCCTTATGTGTTTAAGAGTCTACTGGTTGTTGATTTTGTGTTTATCTATATCTCCTGCTATACTTCCCTTGATCTAGCGCCTTTAATCGATAAGTTACAACACAACAAATACTAGCTAAGTTACTTAGAATCATTCAGCTTGCTGGTTAGAATTAATACACGACATAATCCATGTGCGATCGATAACCTTTAATACTAGAATTGTATATTGTGCACTTGCAGTCATGTTTAGGTGAAATAATTCATGCATCAATCTATAAAACTAGGGCTGGGATTTCGGTTTTTCGGTTCGGTTTCAGTTCGATTTTTCGGTTTTCCAGTTTTTCCGGTTTTTGAAAATTATGCCGAAAATACCCGAAATTACTTTCGGTTCGGTTCGGTTCGGATTCCGGTTACTTCGGTTAATTTATTTTTCACCGAAATTAACCAAAATTTTTGGTTATTTACCTAAATTTCGGGTAAATTCGGTTTAAATCAGTTCGGTTTGGGTTTTTTTTGTAATTTTTTTGTGGAGGAGGAAATCGATCAAATTCAACATGTATGCTCAGAAGAAATCGATCAAATTGAACATGAAGGTGCAGAGTAGGAGCAGAAAATTCGGATAAGATCGAGATAAAAGGAAGATCCGAAACGAATCTAAGAAGATTAGAATCAAATTGACAAGAGAAAGAAGAGAAAAAGAAAAAGATCGAGAGAGAAGATTATTTGAATTGGAGAAGAAGAGAAGTTCGAGCAGATCGAAGAGAAGAAGATTGGAATCAAATCTGGAGAGGGGAAGAAGAGAAGAATAATCAGAATTGAAGGGTTAGAGAAGGAAACCAGATCGATGGAAATAGAGAAGGAAATATATGTTGATAAATATATTGGACTTGTCTAACATATGAGTTAAAATGGGGTAAAGCCCAATTTAATAATAAGTTAATGAAATGCAGAGCTTAAGTCTTCTCTTTCTTTGTGTAATTGTAAACCTAAAAATCAAAATAAAGAAAAGAAAAATAGCAGTACGACGGTGGCCGTATTATCGCGGATGTGAAACAGAGAAATTAACAGCGATGGTTTTGCAGAGTTGTTGGGGATGCGATAACAGAGAAAACGACAGCGGCTCGAGGTGACTTCGGTGAAGATGAAGACGACTGGATGAAGAAATGTAGACGATGATTTTTTACTCGGTTAACCGTTCGGTTCTGATGGACCGAACCGAACTGGTAACTTAAGCAAATAATGGAAGTTGCCGAACCTAACCGAACCTGTGAACCGGTCCGAACCGGAAACCGAAAATTTCGGTTCGGTCCGGTTCGATTTGCTCGGTTTGGTTATAAATCCCAGCCCTATATAAAACTATTGAAAAATCCTAGATTCAATAAGTAAATTACTCACACATAGCAAAGAAAACAATAATCAATATCAATATCAATATCAATATCAATAGCTTGCTAAAAGTAGAGAGTATAATTTAGAAAATAAAACAAGTCATGACTATCTTTCTCTGTAAAATCCTTAGTGAGTAGAAATTCAAGGAACCTTAGGAACAAAGGTAGCTTCTTGAGGCAAAAGGAGAGTTTTGGTAGCTTGAGTGCTTTGCTTTTTGGGAACTTGAAGGCTTGGCCTAATTCTTCTGCTTAGGAAAGTATATATAGCTCCAGTGGTCGTGCATGGGTCGGTAATGAGTCCTCAAGACTTAGGGTTTTTATAAAAAGCCCGTGAAACAATTTCCTTTCTTCATTTTTGCTCCAAATCGTCCAAGTCTTCACTAAATGCTCCATCACGTGGAATTTCCTGTTTATGCTGGTTAAAATGTGGAAAAGAATCCAAAACCATATATAATATGCATGTGAAAACCGATAAAAATATCAGTACATCAAGTGTCACGGGTATCAGACTTATCCATGTGCTATCTAAGATTGGGAATATGACTCTGGTTTCTAGTAACTTCAGACTTCCCTTCTTCACCACATACTTTAGGGTCAGGTTTAGCCTCTTTTGCGTCTCGATTGACGCTTTTGATTCATCATCGAGGTGAATCCTATATGCATACATAGATCCGGAGAGATTCTTATAGTATCATCCAAAGAATACCCAACAGCTTTGTGATACTTGCGCAGCATGCTTAGTAATAGTGTGGTTTCAAAATTGTTCAAATTAGCATTCACTATAACTGGGTAATAGAATTATGTCCAAGAAAGGTGTACCCTAGCCCTGATGGTAATGGTTTGAGTTCGAGTTTTGGTGCATTTTCTGCACTCATGTCGGCTACCTTGACCTTCTTGGTCGGTTCTGGTGATAACTCTAGGTTGGTCACTGATGTATCATGGATTTTACCGATTGTTATACCATGATAGATGTGCTTCTATAGAATCTTTCTAGTATGTTTTATGTGTTTATACAGGCCTAATAATCAAAAGACGATTTGGAACAAAAGGAGCTAAAGTAAAGAGATTTGGAACAAAACTAGCATAGGAGCTGCAGAGGCGGAAACGGAGGCCAGGAAGTCGGTCGACCTTTGACCCACTTACCCGACGAACCAGGACACGATCTACATATAAAATTGCAAGCACAAGAGTTAACTTTCATTTGCAATTGGAATGAAGCCCAAAAGATGCCTGGAGCCTAGGATATTGTTGTTTTACTAAAGACATGTCATTCTGACGGAATTTACAAGACTGGACCGATTCACTCTAATTAAGCCCGACTCAAGTTTTAAGGAGGTTCTAACCTAGGGCTAACCTAAGGATCTATAAAGGAAGCTCTCAGCAGCAGAAGAAGGCACGACCCATACATCAATCACAAGCAATCATAAAGTTACCTTGTTTCCAATTCATTGTTATTGATTTTTCATCTTTTGTTACTAGATCTAGGTGTTTGGCTTTGAGAAGTTAAAAGGTTGTCATTACTCTTTGGAGATCCACGACCCTCTGATCTTCCATTGTGTATTTCATCTTTGTATGCAATTCATTAATCTAATAATGATTTGTGTTACCATAGTCATGTTTGAGTAGTTTTCATATTAGATCTAGGGTTTTCAAAGGATTTTCAATGGATTATTAATTCGGTTTTCATTTGTGGACAAAGCCACGAGATTCTTCACTATAGATTGTGTTAACACTTAGAGGTGACGTAATTAACCACATCTAGGTCATCTAGGTCGATTTCTCTACCGGTGACGGATTGGAAGAAACCCGATAATTCTGTAGTGAGCAAGGTGCGTTCTTTGTCATAGCCATCGCTTGTTCAGACACCTTGTGAACAGATCTAACTTATTTAATTAATGCTTGTTTATTTCCAGCAACAATCCAAGAAGACTTGAGATTTAGGGTTTTAAGCAAAGTCGATTCGCTAATACACCATTAGGAATTTGAAAGTATATCGTGTTTAGAGTTTAAGAAGTCACCTAATAAACCGATATCCATTGTTGCTCATAGATTTCCCCTAGATATAATGCTTTAAAGTCTTCCATACAACCAATCAATCAATTAGCTTAATTACTAGATATTTATTCATTCATCATAGTGGCATTAATCCGAATTAGCCCTAGCTATCTGTGGGATCGATAACCTAAGTACTACATTTTTACACTATGCACTTGTAGTCTTATTTAGGTGAATTACATCACACATCAGTCACCATCTTCTTCATTTGCTCAATTGAATCTAGAATCTTTAGAAATCATTTTCCATAACATCGAGATATTCTTCCTTTCCACAAGCAATTGTTAAAGCTTTCTCCAACGGGTCAGTTATATTTATTTCTATAAAAACCTCTTCTCTAACATCAGATATTACATCTGCAGCGAACATCTGCTCTTCCATTAGTGGTCTACCCATGAATTTATCCATATAAAAATTCAGTTGTAACTCTCTAAGTTGAAGGAAAATCATTCATCTTTTCACGTCAATAATGGCTCATGCAATGGTAAAATATGATCTCCCCAATATGATAGGATCGAAAGGTTCCTTGTCGAACTCCAGGACGATGAACTCAGCTGGTATAAAACATCCTTCAACCAGCACCGGTATAGCAACTAGAAATCCTTCAGGGTAACGAACTGAACGGTCTGCTAGTACAAGACTCAAATGCGTAGGAATAAACTTATTGTATCCTAGCCTCTTAGCTACTAAGTGTGGCATTAAATTCACAGATGAACAAAAATTGCATAGACTATGATCAAATTTCACATCATTAATGCTTATATCAAGAACAAATGCACATGGATCTTCTTGTTTCTTTGAAATTTTGTTTTAAAGTATTGTGCTCACTCGCTTGTTAACAGCATAACTCCTTCTTCCAGACTTGCATGATTGGATATTATCTTCTTCACATATCGCTTAAAACAAGGTGACATCTTACAAGCATCACCAACTGTTCTACCAATTCCTTGCATCTAACATCCTCCATCTCTTTTCTTAGTCTTCTTAAGATGGGGTAGGGTACTATTTTCATGTAGAATCGTTCTGCTTCAATTGGTACTTCCTTGCTTTTATGTAGTATGCGTCAGTCGACTGGAACGGGGTCGGTCGACTCTACAGCTGGCTCCTCTAGGTTGGTCGACTATGCTCCAAGGTCATTCGACCATTCCTCCGCAGCGATTTCCTCTTCGATTTCCTCCAAAACAAGGTGATCATTAGTTGTTAATCCCTTTCTTACCACATGATCGAGTTTCTTTCCACTCCTTAGATTGATGGATTGTATGAACAATTTTGTATTGCATTCGTCTTTTCAAGTAGAATTCCTTCGGATCTTTTACGGCTTCTGTGTTTTGTTCAACTTGGGTTTCCAGTTCCCTCATATGAGTGTTTACATCATTGATCTTACTATCCAGCTCTCAATAGATGGAGTCCATCTTTCCAGTCAGCTCCATACTGCTTGATGTTTTGGTGTTTTCAAGATTAAAAATTTATAAACACCTCAATCTTATTCCAAGTATAAGCTATACTCGTTGTAGGAATTGAGGGATCGAACCCAAAGGAGC
This sequence comes from Euclidium syriacum, assembly GCA_900116095.1. Lineage (NCBI taxonomy): Eukaryota > Viridiplantae > Streptophyta > Magnoliopsida > Brassicales > Brassicaceae > Euclidium > Euclidium syriacum. The sequence continues at coordinate 2,283,345 of FPAK01000019.1, forward strand.
GCGGAAGTTATCAAGTTGTATTTAAAACCAAGTTGAAAGCCTAAATGTAAAAAGGGGGTTTTGTAGATGTTGGTTTGAATCTTTAACTAACTAAGATAGGAATCTAAACTATTAGGAAGGATTAATTAAGGTTGATTGGGGTTTTAGGGAGCTGAATAATCAAGGTTGTTAATTCGGGTTAGGGACTTGTTACTGTGGTTTTACTAGCTACCCGATCATTCGATCAAAGATAACCGTACCACTAAGCATTTACTCTATCAACGGGCCCATTGAATCAAGATAAATATCTTGTGGCCTTAAATACTACAAGTGCTTTTGCATTTCCTAATGTGGAAGTTTGATTCTAATCTCATTAATTGATCCAGCAATTTCTTAGGAATTCAACTAATTCTCTAGATCGCTCTCCTAGCATGTTAAGCCAATTAAAAGGATACAACTGTGAATCTAGGTTATAAGTGTGCAAAGGTTTCCACAATTCAAACCCTAAATACTATTTCATAGATTTATTAGGGTAAGAGAAAGCCTCTCAACTAATCACATAGAATCATCTACTAACCACTAGGAGGTGTAGAGGTTAAGAAGAATGATAGGAGGTATCACTCATAAGAACCAACTAATTAACCCTAATTAGGAGACCCATAATTACCCTCTCTCTCTTAATTAATCTCCTTAATTAACTTTAATTAATCATAAAAGGTTTTACATAAATAAAATTAAAAGAAAAACAAAGAAAAATAAAAATATTTACATAGCTACCTCCTTTGGGTAGCAAAAGAAAACCTAGAATGAGGTAAAAGTGGTATGTAAGAAGTTGTGTCTCCCATGATGGGACACGGTCTATTTATAAGGAGACTTGGTCGGCTAGGGGCATTTTGGTCTTTTGTTTTTGCTTCTGGATTCTGGCTATCGATCGATATGGGTCTCGATATTCTTCATCCCATATCAATCGATATGTCTTCGATACGGGTGAGACTTAGGCAATCAATAGTAGCTTCCTTGTCTTTGCTTCTTGACTTGCTTCCTCCCTTTTAGAGTGCTTGTCCTCTCTTATTGACCTCAAATTACCTGAAATACACAAAACACGCAAATGCGGACTCCTGGGACTTCTAAAACGGAAATCTATCCTAAATGCATGAGAAATGAAATAAAGATGGGATAAGTTGGATAAAATCTTGTAGAAATCAGGTGCTAAAACACTAAATTTCTCATCTCATCAATTCCCCCGGACTTATCTTTTACTCGTCCTCGAGTAAACAAAGGCTCGTCTTCAAGAGAAAGGTTTGAAATCCTTTGGTATAGATTAAATGGTTTGTTGATTATTAATTCAAGAGAATGGCAACAGAAAGAATGTTCCTCCTTAAAAATATATTCTCCATTCATTCAAGTGTCTTCATCCACCAAACCCTATTAATCCACATTGGAATTTACTTACTTAACCTCTTTTAAATCAAATTAAAGATCAGCGGTGAGATATTGATAAGGAAATTGATCAAAACAAAATTGATTGGTTTGGTAAGAGAAAGGTTTTGGGGATCGTAATAAGAAGGTTTATTTAAGAACATGAATTTTTTCTCAAAATGAACAGTATTTTCGCAAAATACTAAGAGCCAACAACAATTGGTGCATACAAGGTTTAGACTGCCATCTACCCTTCTATCTCCCATTTGTATCATACTCTAAGTTTGTGTATTTGATCCAAAGCAAACCTATTTCCCATCCTAATCTATCCATGATAAAAGACTTTTTGCCTTGATTTCTTCCTTTCTTAATCTCTTTCTCTCCCTCTTCTTATTATTTTTTTTTTTTATTTAGTCATAGAGGGATTATATATAGATAGAGGATCATGGTCTCTCTTTTTTTTTTTTTTTTAATTAGTTACATACAGCTCTTCTTTTGATTTTCATCCTCTTAGCAATTTTCTTTCTAGACTAGAGGATCAATTAAAAACTTAAAGCTTTCTCTCTTTCTCATTTTTTTTTTTGAAGACCAAGTTTCCCTTTATTTTTCTACTCATTTATACACATTTTCCACTTTCCTTCCCAACTGGATTCATCCCAATCCCATCCTATCCTATCCTAGACCTACTTTTTAAGCTCAAAATTGAGTGACCTTTATCCTTCTTTAGCATCTGCTCCAACATACCTTTCAATTCAGCTAGTTGTTGAGGTTGAAAATCGTTTGAGTCACCTTTTCCATTTTTAGTTTGGTTGGCACTGCCATTCTTTGAAAACCTCTCAATGACCTTGAGATCATTAGTATGTTTTTGTCCTCTAAAGTTGCTACAACTCGTTGAGTCGAGTGCGCACTTGTGCTCCCATTGTTATCTTCTAAAGAAAGTGCTTACGTTTTATGACTTAGTGAATCCGTGGTGGGTGCACTCCTTCAAGTATTGGCTATATCTCTCCCAAATATCATTAAATGTTTCTCCAGTCTCCTGCGAGAAGGTGGAGATTTGCTTCCTTATCTCATTTGACTTGGCTTCGTCGATAAACTTGTTTAGGAACTCCTTTCTTGCTTTGCACCAATTCGTCAACGATCCAGGTTTTAGTTGTTTGAACCAGCTCAGCGTCTTGCGTGCAAGTGAATGGGGGAATAACTTGCAACAGAACCATTCCTTGATACTCCTTTAGCCCTCATGTTTTGAACGAGGTCTTCAAGTGCCTCGATATGATCCATTGTATTTTTGCTCTTCAATCCATTGAACTGTCTGTCCCGCTCAAAAAATATTGTGTTGTTCTTCAATTCATAGCCCTTCTTTCCGACATTTGGCAGTATAACTGGTGACTTATTTGAGAAGTACTCATCGGGTTTCAGCTCATCTTCGAGATTCTTTATCGCATCTCCATTATCTTCAATTTTATTTTTTCAACGTCGAGTCGATGTCCCTCATCATCGATCCTTTCACCCTTGGCATACAGTTATATGTCGGTCATCTTCTTTCTAAGTTTCTTCCTTTTGTTCTTCCTTGCCGACTTGCTAAGTTGTGTCTGATCAGGATCTAGGTCAGTCGACTCAAAGTTGGGTTGGCCGATATGTTGTTTGCGTCGGTCGATTTTCTGCTCTTTCTCCTTTCAATTTGTCTCTCCTTACATGCACTAAACAGAGGAAGATTTGCAAAAAAGTTAGACTTGAGTAGTCAAATAAAAAATAAAACTGAGATTTCCTAATCTTATCTAATTTAATCTAATCTAAGCTAATCCAAAATTAACACTGAAGCTCCCTGGCACGGCGCCAGAAAAACATGATATGTGAAGTAATTCACCTAAAACTAACTGCAAGTGCACAATGTACAAATTTAGTATGTAGGTTATTGATCCCACAGAGAGCTAGGGCTAATTAATGGATCTAAGAAATATTAAGTAAAATTATCAAACCAGAGAGCGTAGTAAACGTAGTAAGTTGTATTCAATGATGTGAAAAGTATTAGATCTAGAGAAACTGAAAAGGTAACTATGAATAAAGATTAACCACTTAACCAGATTATATCTCTTAATTCTAGAACTCTAGGCACATGATTGTATAATGTTCTGATGGAGTTTCAACAACGCCTTTATTTTAAAACCTGGATCAGAAAAAGACTTTTGGATCTTCGCTGAAATTAAACAAGCAATAGAGTTCAAGCTAGATTTGTTCACAAGGTATCACGGATCAGCTAAGCAATGGACTCGAGAAGCACCTTGCTCACTACAGAGAAATAAGACGAATATTGATGCATTACTGCTACCAGATCTCGACTGCGTTAGATTAAAAACGGTTTGCAACTCCGATTAACCAGTTAGGAACAATTGCCGGGAATAATCAAATGATAAATCCGGTTGAGGAAAAGTATTTTAGCAATTCATAGAAAAACCATATAAAAACTCTAAATCTAATAAGATGACTACTCGCACATAGAGATCAACTCACAAAACATGTTTGATGAAGTGATTAGCATAAAATCAAGAGTAGACAATAGAATATTAGAGGTTCACGTGTCTCACATAGCAAAGAACAATCTTTTCACTTGTCAAGTGTCTTAAAATCAATAGAGAAAAATAGTACCTAAGAAACTAGCAACAAGGCATGAATTGGAAACAAGTAAACAAGAGCTAAGTATTTTGATGGTTGATTGTATTGGACGTGCCTCTATCTGCTGCTGAGAGCTTCTTTTATAGTTGTAGACGTCGGTTTTAGGGTAGAACCTCCTTAAAACTTGAGTCATGCTTTATTGGAGCGAAACGGGCCAGTCTTATAGATCTCGACATAATGATATGTCTTCAGTAAAACGGCTATGCCTTGGGCTTTATATATCCAATGGGTTTGATTCAAATTAGAAATGAAAGTTAACTTCCATATATTTGTTTTGGTATATGGCTCGTCTCTTGGATCATCGGCTAAGTGGGTCAATGGTCGTACGACTTCTGGAACTCAGATTCTGCCTATGCATCTCTTTTGCTAGTTTTGCTCCAGATCCCTTCACGTTATCTCCAATTACTCCAAAACATCTTTTTCTTGTAGAACATGTATAAATACCTAAAACATTCTAGAAAGACTATATAAAAGCACATATATCATGATAGAAAACCGGTAAAATCCATGATACATCACTATGTCATCCTTTTTGCATGACGAGCTCTCCACGTCTCTTGAATGCCGACCTCTCCACGTCTCTTGAATGCCGACCTCTCCACTTCTCCTCGATGGAGAACCTATTAACTTATCCCGAACTGCTTAGCTCGTTCAGAGCTTACGAACTGCTTATATGATAAGGTGGCCAGCATGTTGAAATGATCGACAGCCTAGCTGAAGAACCGCCCATAATGATGAACTCATGCTCACTAGCAACATCTTAGCCAATTTCAACTCACATGCTCTCAGAGATCCGATAAGAGCTTCTCAGCTTCCTCTTAAACCCCGAGGTAAACCAAACTACGAATGCGTTGATCCCCTCACGGGGTATTTAGGAAGTATCTTCGGAGGCGCAACTTCTTCTCTCTTAAACATTCCTTATCCTTGCTAACCGTTTCTTGGAATGCAAACTCATTACACAAATATTTGGGACCTTATTGGATTATTCAACCCGACTGACTACTTAGACTGAACTTCACGTTCGACATGGTTTAATACGAATATCGTTTTAACAATTTTTATATGGGTTAAAAAAGAATTATGTCTTTACAAAAATAGGTAATTATAGAAATCATTTTTTTTTGGTCATGAAAGAATGTTATTGCTTAACTGTTCACGAATACAAGGCCGACTTAGCAAGATTATCGACTTCAAAATTATTAAAACGTGGAATAAAAGAAAACTTTATAGAAGAGTAGCGAGAAAAAGGTCTCTAATGTCTTCTAGGAAGGTATGAATATCGTTGAACGATGATCTATTCGTTACGAGTTGAACGAGAATGAGGCAATCGAGAGTGAGGCAATCGAGAGTGAAGCAGTTTGAGTAAACATTGACATCATCTAGCCTCTACTCGAGAAGGGCCCCAAAAGCTTCAAGAAATGTCGAAGGACAAGTGAGGTGATCGGATATCCAAGCCATTCCTCCACCTTTAGAAGTCTCATTCCAAGCTGCATCCACATAGCAAGCATAGCAGTGAAAAGGAGGTGGGGGAGTCGATCACTCGCGTCGATGGTTGCTTCTGCAGAGAAGCTTGTGCTGCACTCCATCTCTTTACTTCTACAATAGCCTTGAAAAACTACCTTCTATCATTTATATTTTTTAGTTAATTTTGATAAGAAGAAAATTAGATATTGAGATTAAAATAAACTGTTATAATGTAATTTTTAAAATTGAACATTTAGAAGAAAAAATTTCAAATGGAATGGAATGAGCAAATACTTGAAATGGTAGATATTCTTTCAATTTATCACACCTCGTCTGTCTGATTAAATTAGAGAAGCCATGTGAACAGGACAAGTGTAAACAATATACAATAAAACCTCAGTAAAATAATATTCGATAAATTAATAAACTCGATAAAATAATAAAAAATTACAATCCCAAGTTGGACTAGTGTAAAATTTAACAAAACTAGATAAGATAATAATTTTTTTAAAAACTCTTATATAAATATATGTTTCCAATAATATCATAAATTATATGATATTATTAATGATGTATATAAATTTATGTATACATATTTAAAGTTAATTTTGTAAAATAAACCTCTAATGTTGTTTGTTTTATATATAAATTTATGCATACATGACTAAATCAATTTTTAGTAAAATAAAACTCTAGTATTATTATTTTATTGATAAATTAATATTTTTATAAATTAATAAATGTTTTCATTGAACCTTATTAATTTATAGAGATTTTATTGTATACACAAAAATGATGACTGGGAGGCGCATTTTATAGTTCTGGCTTTCAATTAATTTCATGCCAGCTAAAGTTGTTCCTTTTCAGCAATATGATATTTTCTGCGCAAAATGAAGAAGAAAAGTCTAACATGTATTCCAGGCATATAACATGTTCCTCGTGTACAAATTTCTTATCGCCTATGGTATGGTTTATAAATAAAATATATAAAAATTGTCAATTGACATGTGGGAGTGCACTCAACGATAGATAATATCCGACGCCTGCCTCTCACGTAATTTCCAGCCACGATCTTTGTACATGTATTAAATTTACTTTTATTCTGAAACTAGTGGATAACCCGTCCTTCGAACGGTTTTTCTTTATGAGTCAGTTTAAAAAAATGTTTTGTTTGAGAATTTATATTTTTTCTTCATTGTTTAGAAAGAGATTGAGTTTCTGTTGTTTTTATATTTTACAAAATATATTGTGTATTTGTCATTTTCTTTTAGTTAAACTATATTTTGGTTATATTTTAAAAATCTATATTTGTTTTTGTTTTGTCTAGTATGAAATCTAGTTCTTCTTTATTTGTTTTAAATTTGTACTTAATGTTTTTTTTTTTGTATAGTATGATTGTAGTTTTTTTTTTCTGGTCGATTCTGTTTTTTTCCCTCAATTATTGATTTTTTTTGTTTATTTTCGTAATTCGTAAATTCAGTTTTTTTCCTTAACATTTTTTGTATATTATATAGTCTATCAAACCCTACAATTGGATATCTAATACTCATTGCTAAACACAATCCAATCGAACTACGCAAAACCCAATTTTAAATTCTAAATCAACATATTCCTACAACTATTTCCATCATTTTCATGATAAAGAGGGATAAAACTCCAATTATATACAAATCCTACATTAGAGAAAAATTCATATATATACTTATGTTTTTTGTAATCTGAGTTGGATGTTTGTTTATCAAACATGGATCCCCTTATGGAAACATCCAACCTTCTTATAGACCTTGAGCATTTTGTAATCTCTTTGTATACTCCCAACACAACATGTTGAATCATAGACACCACTTTTGACTTGGTTAAACCTAACCTTCATTCTCATTTTCATATTTCTTATTTCTCTATCTAATATTATGGTATCATTTCTATTTCTCGCTCGTGATCTCAAAGATATTTCCTAACATGTTATCAATTAAGGATATTTTAGTATATGTTTCCCGTAACATGCACTTTTGCATATAACATGAAAGGCTCGAGGTCCTTCTCTAAGTTTTTCAAAAGCTTCTAGAAGCATCCCTTCATCAAATGAATCTTCATCAAACATGGTCAGATGTAGAAATTTTACCATCCAAATGAATAGTTTTTGTATCTCTGAATGTTGAACCACTCATTCGTGACTTTTCTAAAATCCTACAAAATTGACGTCCTTGGTTGAATATTTAAATCAGCCACCGAGTCTCGAAAATTTAACTGAACAATGACCAACCAATTTTTTTTTAACTTTTCATCTTTGAATATCTCTAATAGGACATGTACTTCCTTCTTATTCAGGTTATGAAAGCCTTTATCCAAACTTTCAGTACCCCATTCTTTTTTTCAAAGGTATATTGGTTTCCAAAAGCGACATCTAAAGCAGTCAATACTACATGGAAACTGCTACTACCATTTTTCTACACCTTTTCTATGCATATGTGATTGACCATATAAGCTACTCGACCTTTTTAGCTATTAACGTCAAGTCACGTAGCCAAAAGAACCCTAAAATCGGTTATCTAATGTTCATAGCTAAGCACGAACCAAGCTAAGTACAATCCAATCCAACCAAAAAAAAAATCTAATTTAAGAATTTTAGTTAGTTCACTCCTACAACCCCTTCCCATCGTTATCATAATACGGAGAAAACTCTCAAGAGATTCAAATTCTACTTTAGAGGAAAACCCATATATGGATCTCCAATCATATTCATAATACTTACAGTTATCTTTTCTAAAATTTAAGTTAGATGTATATTTATCAAACATGGATCTCCTATGAATGGGTCCGGCCTTCTTTCCGTAGACCCTAATCATTCCTTACTCTCTTTATAATATTTAACTTCTCAAGATCCAATAGGACATCTAATGTTCATAGCTAAGCACAATTCAATCGAACCATGCAAAACCCGATTTAAAAATCTAAGTCAATTTACTCCTACAACTATACCCATCATTTTAATAAGAAAGAAGGATAGAGCTCCCAATAGATTAAAATTGTACGTTAGAAAAAAACTCATACTTACACTTATCTTTTCTGGAATCTAAGTCGGATGTCTATTTATCAAATATAGATATCCTTATGGAAGCATCAAACCTTCTTCCAGTAGACCTTGAGCATTTTTTTTTTTAGTATACTCCAGACACAACATGTTAAACAATATACACTACTTTTGACCTCGTTAAACCTAACCTCCATTCCCTTTTCATATTTCTATATATGGTATTATGGTATCCTTTGTACTTCTCGCTCGTCCTTAAATGTTATCAATTAAGGATATCTTAGTATGCTTCCTGTAACGTGTATTTTTTGCATACAACATTAAAGACTCGAGGTCTTTATCTAAGTTTTTCGAAAGCTCTTAAAAGCATCAAAAAAAAAAAAACTATTTGTATTATCATAATCATAAAAATTTTGTTTAATAAGTGCATGATAAACCGATTAAGTTCAACTTAATATTTTATTATTATTATTTAGATGAATATTAAGTTGCAGTCATAAAATATATGAATTTTAGTGTGTTTTTAAAGTTTGTTTTAATCAAAAAAAGATTAATATTAGACTTATGTTTCTAATAATATTTTTTAATAGATTGAATTACAAATTCTCTTTATTAATGTATTAATGAGTCTAGTGTTAAGAAAAATGTATTAATGAGCCTAATGAATTTTAATAGACTAAATATTAAAAATTAAAATGGACTTGATGAGGTGTCATAATTTTAAGGGATGAATTGATGATGTGGCTTCATAAGAAGAGACTTCCAAAAACTTTATATATATAGATATGTTGTTAGTGAGAGATCATATACACGATATTTAACCAAAAAAAAAAACAAAAAAAGTATATATATATATATATATATATATATAGTCGGCTTTTAAGTTTTGAAACGCAAAAAGCGAAGAAAAAAAAACTTTGTTATTCGAAAATTCTCCAACTCTCAAATCAGTAAACATACCACAAGATTGAGGTCAGAAATCGGAAATGGTATCGGGAAAACGGGAATTTGAAAAAGAGGTATGTGGACCTCTACCTCTTTTTAGCTTTAAGGGGCTATTTGTCGGAACGAGAGGAAAAGAAGAGTCAGAGGGTGAGGCTTGGTCGAAAGCAAACAGAAAGAGCCAAGTCTCAGAGGGTGAGGCTTGGTCGAAAGCAAACACTGGGTTCTTGGAACCGAATCTCGTCAAACACAGAAAATGTACTTATCGTGTGGGAGGAGAGATCCTTTGTAGTGATAAGGTTTGAGAACAATGGTCTTTGAACCAAAATCTCTTCTTAGATCTAGCCCTGAAGATAAGATTTTCAATGGTTTTGAATGGAAGGATCGAGACTTTTAACGTAAGCTTTGAATATTTAACCACTAAATCATGGTCCAAACTATGGAGAAAGGCGACTGCTCTCGAGAAGTACTCAAGAGCCGTCTGAATCCTACGATGAGGAGTCACGAGTGAACGAGTGAAAATCGAATGAAGCTCAAAACAAGAGTTCTCCAAGAAAAAACAGAGGAAAACGGAAATCTCATCTTCAGCTTTGAGAAAAATAATGAATCAACCCATTTCTCGTAGCGAGTCATGGTTATATTTATAAAGAACACTTGACTTGAGTAAGTAAACCAGGTAAACATTGTTGGCTTGGTTTAGCTGGTTTGATTATGGTTAGGGTGCTTCCATTGGCTGCAGGCGGGGTCGTTTTATATAGTCGAGTGATTTTTACCTACCACTCATATCTTTTGGACAGTTGGCATATTGTCCACTCCCGAGGTGTCTTCATTACATATCAGAAGATATGGGTGGCACTCCGTACCGTTTTCTCCTGTTGATGTAGTCCTTCGGTGTGCTTTTGTATTATTGAGGTACGCGTGGTTTCCAAATGCATCATGTGGGTACCTGACACGTAGAAACGTATTAAGCATTACCAGCAAGTTTCCGGTTGCCAAGGTAAATCTCTTAATTTTACTTGAGATAACTTTAGTGAGTAGATTCTTAGCTGGCAGGGTGTGCAAACCAAGCCTCCTCTATCGCATCCCAATCCCCTGGCTCTTGGTACCCTTCTTCCATACTCGATCAGGTTTATTTTATTGGAAGGAATGAGAGAAAAGGGTTAGATGTTTATGACATGCTCCAGGACGTTAAATAAGGACTCAGTCCTACTTATCTTATTGGGCCCAACTGAGGCCCAGCCCTCACTTTACCTTGCACCTTCAAATACTCTTTCTGAGGTGATTGAAAACAAAGATCCAATTCTATGTGATCCCATTTCAATTTTATATTTAAAAGGTTCAAGACCCAAACATGATTGTTTTGAAACTTGGAGGAGCTTTTAGTTTTTTTTTGTATGTATGGTGGGAGGTTTACCCCCAACAATTAATATTACAGATTTTGTAATGAGTTAGTAACTTATAAAATCGAATTAATACTAGCATTGATTTTCTCATTACCATAAGACACTAATATTATCGATTTGTATGACAATGTTTTGACCAACATTGAGATTTATCAAACCAAAATTTCTGCAAGTGTCTCCTAATCTTTATTTTTTCTTACATAATATTTTTTAACAAATTTTTTTATGAGTATTCATTTCATATATAGAATAATTATGACTCTCATAAAAAATTATAAAAAGTAATAAATAAAAAAGACAAAAAAATGCATTGAACAGAAGAAAAATCATTGATGATAACATTAAAAAATATAGGAATATTTAAGAATTTGAAATAGATCGTGCTTAAATTTGGTTTCAAAAAATACAATATGTTTCTTCAGGAAATGAAAAAATTGATAAGGTGATTTAATTCGAGTGCCATCAAATCCAAATGTTGTTAATATGTTTTTAAAATGTGTCCTAGTACTTAAATATCAAAATTTTCTCTGCAAAATCTTATGTTCAATATGCTAGCGGACCTTATGGAGGAAAACTATTTAAAAGAAAAAAAAAAGTCCACGTTGTTTCAGTTACAAAGAATGATACTATAAAAAAATGACTTGATTATTTGAGATCTCAGAAACTCTTGTACCTTTTGATAAAGGAAGTTGTGAGGAGTAGTCCATTGTCCAAGAGATGGAGAAGTTTATGGCTTTTGATTCCTCGGTTGGATTTGGCCTCTTCTGAGTTTCCAAATCCAACCCAAAACAATGCTCAAATCTTCACGAACAAAGTAAAATAAGATAAGAAATTTTATAGCCACATCAGTGCATATATATTTTCTTCTAAACACATAGTCTTGAGACAAGATAGTGAAACAGACTTAAAACGACCCAACACTACATGTTGTAGTATTAAGTATATGTTGGGTCGTTTTCAGTCTGTTTCACTACCTCTTCTCAAGACTATGTGTTTAGAAGACAATGTATATGCTATTGATGCGGCTCTGGAGTTTCTTATCTCATCTTGCTTTGTTTTGTAAGATTTGAGCATTGTTTTGGGTTGGATTTGGAAACTAAGAAGAGTTCAAATCCAACTCAGGAATCAAAAGTTAGAGACTTCTCCACCTCTTGGAAAAAGGATTAGTTTTCACGGTGTCCTTTGTTCGAAGATGCAAGAGTATATGAGATTTCAGAGAATCATGTAATTTTCTTGTAGTATTTTTCGTTTGTAATTGAGAATAGTATTGTCATTTGTAATTGAGAAACATGGACGCCGTTTTCGTTTGAATATTTTTCCACCATAAGATTCGCTCGCTAAATTGAACCAAAGTTTTTGTAGAGACAACCTTGATATCTAAGTATGAGATCACATTTAGAAACAGTTTATCAACATATAGATTTGTTGGCACGTGAGCATTATCGATTTTTTCATTACTAAAAGATATTAATATTATCAATTTTGTACAAAAATGTTGATTTATCAAACCAAAATGACGTGTGTCTTCTAATCTTTATTATTTTGGCATAATATTTTTTATGAGTATTCTTTTTATAGATAGAATAATCATGAATCTAATAAAAAATTACTAACAATAAAAAATGAAAAGACAAAAAATGATCATTCAAGAAGAAAAATCATTGATGAAAACATTAAAAAGTATATGCATATTAAAAAATTTGAAAATATCATCTTTAAATTTGGCTTTAAAAATACGTTTTATGATTGAGTAAAATTTAAGAAGTTTTCTTTTACGCGATTAAAATTTCATATACTTTCTATCGATCATAATCCAAGCTTTTAAATCATTTTATTCTAATAAATAACTCTAAAATATTATATTAGTGAATCAAATTGGAAAAATTCGTTAAAGTATTCGAAGGGGACTCATATTTCTCAAAAAAAAAAAAGACTTTTCCTAAAAGATATTCCAACTATTTTAGATTGTGAGTTTTAATATATGAACAAACAAAGTAATATGTTTAACATTACGTCTTTAACAGATGTTAACAACTTCGATTTAACACCGTTTATTGAATTAAATTGGGAATGAACAAAATAAATCCCACCTATGACATTAACAATAAATTAAATTGCAAACCACAAAAATACAAAAAAAATATATGTTATTGTAAAAATAGGGTCATTTAAGTTGAGAGATTTATTTTTTTTTGTTCCAATGGTAAATGAGAAGATTTTGCAATAAATTTAGAAGCACTAGCATTACTTTCATTAGATTAAAAAACTTTTATCTACCTATATTTAAATGATTTTTTTTCTTACCATACCTATTCTTTTATCTTTCAATCTAAAACTTCACGGATCTAAATCCTAAACTACTAACAATATATTAAAATATCAAACAAAGAATGGAGAAAAAAAGAAAAAGACATAATCAATATATTGATAATATATAGGAGCACCAAACATTATTCAAATATGTGAAAACTTCTTGTAACTAACATACCTTTATGTGAATGCTTAACCGAATTTGAATTTTCTTCTTTATGCAATCATCTCACACGAACTCTAATGGAATATAATGGACGTTTTTGAATTTTTTTTTGTTGCGGCTGACACAAAAAAAAGATAAGCTTTGAGAGGTCGAGAGACTTATATAGAACAAAAGATTAACCTAGTTATGTCAAAACGACAGCGTATTATCTATTTTCATTATAATTAAAATAACAACTTAAATTAAAATATAACAATATAAAAAAACAAATGCATTGAAAAATTGATCTCACTTTTTGGTTTTCGAACTAAAAACTATAAGAAAATCTAAATGAAGAAAATAAAACTTAAAATCTTTTTCTGACATTCCTTTAATAGTCACTAAAATAAAAATTACATTCTCTTTTCTTAGACATTCATTTTATAGTCACTAGTGATTTAAAGCAAATGAGAAGTGTGACTAATGGCACATGACAATACCAGATCCAAAAACATTAAATCAGTTGTTCATATTGATTTTGTGAGATGGAATCGCCGTACATCAATCATGTATAGTGTGTATGTGATGCTATGCTTCCTTTATTGTTGTAGAAACCTGAAGAGGATGTGATTGGATTTATTGGGTTCTTTTGGAAAGGCATTGCTTCTCCACTAAGAAAAATGTATTGCTTGATTCTTATATGAATTGGTCAAATTGATTGGCCTTTTGCTCGAAATTGGACTACTTATCTTACTTCTGGATAAATTTTCCAAGTTTAGCATAGTTTTTTTTCATACATCGATCATCTAATATTGATGTCTTTATAAAAACGACAAGAACACAAAATACCTTTCTTTTTTCGTCATCTATATATAACTAGTTTGGTTTTGGTTTAACTCTGATAAAAAAATTTTATGCTAATATTTTTTCTGTCAATTTAGTTTTTGTATGGTATTTCGATGTTAAAAGAAGAAAAAGAAAAAAAAGTAGATTAGAGAAAGCTGTGGAATCTGTTTAAAGTCTCAATGCATTGAGCCCTTTTCTTATCCAAAGAAAAACAAACGGTTAATTCTACTTTATTTAACAAGTAACAACTCACAATATATGGTTACAAAAGACTATAAGTCTATAACCATAGTGAAGTAAGTAATGTGATATTCTTTAGATCATAATCTGGAAAAAAAAATCACAAAAAAAACTTCTCGGAGAAAATCCATCATCATAAAATCCTCATTCTAGTGATGCAGATACATGGAAAAAAAATGAATTGAGGAGGAAAAAATCACCATCACCACAAAAAAGCTGAGAACGATAATTTTCTGTTGCTATCTTCCAGAAGTTGCTTCGGTAATGATGAATATGCATTTACCCCACAAGAACGAGGGAAGTCCACTAATCACTTTATGCCTTGAAAAGAAATATATATATATATATAAAAGGCCGCCATTTTTTTGTTTTATGGTGAGTCCTTGTAACTTGCTATTGTTGATCCATCTCTTTCACCACATTACTTTCCAATTTATCTTTGCCGCTCACCTTTTTTTTTAACAAAAAATATTTGTTCAGAGAAGCTAATACAACAAATGAACCTAAGGGAGGGATGTGGCCTATGCATATGCTTGCAAAGCCTATAGTGTACAAAACAAGAAATATTTCACCAACCTTAAAAGAGGAAATAGTTCCTTGAAAGAGGAACTGAATTGACTGGCGCACAAGCAAGGGCTTCACCGTTTGCTGTGACAACGTATGTCTCTGGATCCACGGTAATGTTGGGAAGCGCATCATTCAGCTTCATGTCCATTTTTGTGAGCTTCCTCACGTTGGAGACCGCTACAACCCTCTTTTTAAGTCCATATACTTGTTTCACTCCGTTTCTCAAGGCAGCCTGAGGTAGATCAGAACAAAGAAACTATCTTAATGTTAATAAATCCACAAAAATCTATTGGAGAAAGAAAGCAAGATTTAGAGTTATCAACGTTCCCGTGCCTTGCTAACAAATGCAACAGAGTTTTCACTTGCGGCCTTTCCAAATGCTCCAAACATAGGTCTTGATATGACCTACCGCCATTAAATAAGGCAGAGAGTGTAAGAATTAGAGACTTTTTTTTTTGAAGGATAGGTCAGGTAAAGTAAGATTAACATTACCGGCTCAGGAGTGGGTATGCTAGCATTTGCATCGCCCATATTGGCCCACGCTATATTGCCACCTTTAATTATCATTTCTGGTTTTGCTCCGAAGAAAGCTGGCTTCCATATAACGAGATCAGCCAGCTTCTTCTCCTGCACATGCAATGCGTTATGCAACTTAGCCTAAAAATTTGCAGCAGGAAAAGAAACCGAAAATAGCAACAGATGAGATGTGTGAGTGTTGGAAGATTAGAGCATACCTGAACCGAGCCAAGTAAGTCAGCAAACCCGTTGGCTATAGCTGGGTTTATAGTATACTTTGCAATGTATCTCTTTATCCTCAAGTTATCATCATCAGCTGTGTTAGGATCAATCACTCCCCTCTGAGCCTTCATCTTGTCAGCAGTCTGCCAAGTTCTGCTTATTACCTGCAAAGAAGAAATGGGCACTGCTATTAGTTTGTATAAGTATTGGATTCACAAAATGTTTATGGTTAAAGGAACGGACCTCTCCGATGCGACCCATAGCTTGTGAGTCTGAGGAGATAATGCTGATTGCTCCCATGTCATGCAATATGTCCTCTGCTGCTATTGTCTCAGCTCTTATCCTTGATTCAGCAAAAGCTACATCTTCTGGGATGTTCTTGTCAAGGTGATGACAAACCATCTGCTTGTATTTGCAAATGTGGCTATCAACAGGAACCAAAGTAAAGTAATTCACCATCACTCCTATTACATTCTCATTACCAGCATGTCAAGATGTTCATCTACTGTATTCTCCGTATATGGGCGTGTTGGGTTGGTTGAAGACGGGATTACATTTTTTACACCACAAACTTTGATGATATCCGGTGCATGTCCACCACCAGCACCTTCACTATTCACAAGGATTTCACAAACAAGAAAAACACTTCAATATCAGTTACCTTTGATTTTGTTGTTACATATTCAGTTTTAACACCCAATTGCAATTTATAACTAGCCTTAAGATACTGATACTAAGTAGATTAAAAAGGCACGCGTCTGAGAGGATAAACCTGTGGTATGTATGTATTGTTCTCCCTCGGAATGCGTTTATTGTGTGCTCCACGAAACCCGATTCATTCAAGGTGTCAGTATGAATGTTCACCTGTCAAAACAAAACAATTGGTTACATTAGAAAACTGCTGAACGGTTTTTTACTACAAGAGAATGTTAGGGAAAGGAGAAGAACTTGGATATCATATTCTTCTGCAATTGTTAAACAATTGTCTATAGCAGCAGGCGTAGTTCCCCAGTCCTCATGCAGCTTCAATCCCATTGCTCCAGCCTCCACTATTTGACGAAGCTCTAACGGTTTAGATGTATTTCCCTAACAACGATACCGTAAGAGCTCTAATCAGCCATTAGTTTATATGTATGAAGAAGTGCAGACTTTCAAAAGTGCCCACCTTCCCTGTAAATCCAAAGTTTAGTGGCAGGCTATCTGTGGACTGCAGCATCAACTTCATATCAAATGGAGACGGTGTGCAGGTAGTAGCACGTGTACCATAAGCAGGTCCTGTCCCTCCTCCAACCATAGTTGTAATGCCTGCACAGTTTGAAGCAAGTTATGTAAATCAGTATAGTTAATCCAGACAACAGAAAATATGAGTATTTCAAAATCCATAATCTGTGGAAGGAGAGTATATGCTGCTCACCACTTGATATTGCTTCATACACCAATTGAGGACATATGAAATGCACATGACAATCTATAGCTCCTGCGGTTACAATCATTCCTTCTCCAGCAATAACCTCAGTCATACCCTAAGAAAGTACAAAATAGGAGATAAGTAAGTAGCCCACAGTACAAAATATACTGTGCTTATACAGTGAATGAAATTTACCCCAATTAGCATATCGCTCTTGACACCATGCATGGTATCAGGATTGCCTGCTTTCCCAAGACCGACAATGTGACCGTTTTTAATGCCAATATCTGCCTTAATTATTCCTGAATAATCAATTATTACACAATTGGTAATAACAGTATCCAAGGAAGGAGCATCACATTGCTCTATTCCTTGACCCATGCCTTCTCTTATAACTTTTCCACCTCCAAATACACATTCATCGCCATATACAGTATAATCTTTTTCGATTCTTGCGTATAAGTTGGTATCACCTAGCCGAACCTTGTCACCAGTGGTAGGACCATACATATTTGCATACTTTTCACGAGAAATTGTCGTCGTAAACCGAGGATCTTCCCCAGCGATCCCTTCACTGCAAAGAGACCGATTCAAACCTGATTTTGTTGAATATCACAAGTGACGTAACCATGTTGAAACCCAATATTGGAACATAAAAATGCAAAATAACCTAGCATCTTCATCTTCCAGGTTCTTAAAGCCTCTCCTCTCCATGGTTTCCATCAAAACTGTCCAGTTAACATCATCAATCAGACCGTCAACAATTCCATTTCCTCCCCTTATCACTTTATGTCCACCAATATTCACAAGTACAACGCTTTTTCCTTCTCCTGGCTACAAAAGGCATAAAAAATTTCACTGACAGGACTAAAAGCTGAGGAAAATATCTCAAGATATAAAGTTAACAGAGAATCCCTAAGGGCTTTCAAACCTTTCTTAAAAACAATTTCAGGATTTATAAATGTTTATCTTGGTTTCTCCGTATTTCTATTCCAGCACAAACACCGTAGATAAGATGCAAAAGAGCTTTTTAACTGAGGCCAAATCCGTAAGGTATATATGAGAAATGAAAGTAGAGCAAGATATATTCAGAAATGCAACCTCAAATCGAACGGCTGTTCCAGCTGGTATGTTTAGACGCATACCCAGAGCTTTACGTCTGTCAAAAACCAACAATGGATTCACTTCAATGAAATGGTAGTGACTTCCAACCTGAAAAGAGACTCTTAAAAAGTCAATATAGCAGATTTATCCCCATTTACAAAACCAGTGAGAAATTGAGAATAAAGATATATTAAGGTAAACTGAAACATGGAAGAAGCAAGAAATGAACAAATTAACACACACCTGTACGGGTCTGTCTCCAGTGTTTACCACTTTCAGGACTACTGCTTTCCTTCCATGATTTATAATTATACTTCCATCTCCATATATTATATTGCCAGGACTTACTTCCTCATGAACTTCTGGGAATGCATCCAATGAAGGGACTACAAAACTAGCCATTTTCAGGTCATAATCTATCAACATAAGATATATTACTACTTTGACTAACCCTTCTATTTGGCATGAAAAAGATATTTTAAGATGGTTTCTCCTGAGCTTATCATTAAAGCTTGATGACTAAAAGTAACCACTATGTCTCAGCAAGTAATACATCGGCTTAAATCCATATAAGAGAACGTGTGGATGATGTAACGATAAAGTAATGGCAATGTATAAGCTCAAAAGTATTCACTCTCTAAGCAAACTAATCCAAAAGAAAAAATTAGAATTGAACTGTAGAATGCAAAGATGAAACTGAACCTGGAAGAAAAGATCCATGCAAAGCTAGTTCAAGGTTCCCGTTTTCAGATGAAATCGGTTCATGAACGGTGACTAACTTGGTACCATCACGAAATGTCCCTTCGACCTACAAACACCTTAACTAGTTATGGAAACCTGACATGCCGTGAGAAAAGGCATAGAAAGGAACATAAAGCATTGACCATTTCGAAAGCTAAAAGAAAATGAACAAATTGATGAAACCACCTGAACCGTATATAGAAGATGTACAACAGCAGGAAGAACCTGTCTCCTGTTAACGAACAAGAAAATGCCATGGTAGCGAAAGTTAACAAATGAACCATATAACTCGAGTGAATCAACTACATAGTTCATCTTATCACCTTCCTAATAGATGTCTCCCAATCTCCATCAGCTCAGCCACGCTTTTCTCACCATCACGCACAAACTCAAGAATCTACACAACGCAGAGAACCATAGAATTTAGTTATTAAGTAATCATGAGGCAGCACGATACGAGTAAAAGATATTGACTTATCTCCGTGGAACGATTGGAGACCCGAATCACAAGCATAATGGACCATACGATACGAGAGCAGATAAAATCGAAGAATAGATAACCTGAGTCGCAATGAGTGCTACAGCTTCAGTGTAGTTGAGCCTAATACCACGAGCAAGACGCTTCTGCGCAAGGAAACCTGCTTGATGAAGACCTAGCTTCTCGATCTCCCGCGGCGTCAACATCATTTCTACGGTTTCCAATCCAATCCAGTAACCGAAAATGGCAGAAGCTGGGAGTCAGTCAACGGACGCTGGTTACCACGAAGCCTTACAGACCGATTAGGAAGGAGAAGAGGTGTTGACTGGTGCCTTCGCAGTCAACATGTGGTCTAATTGTGTCAAGAGATAGATAATCTTGTGGTCTAATTGCATCATCCTTGTGTCCGATGTCAAAACGAGTCAATAAATTTATGGATCTGTCTGTCTTATTAATTTTAAATTACAAACTTAAACACTTAGTTTTCTAAGAGATCCCCTCCTATTCCTATTGTATATAATTAATTGTGAAATATAATAATCTCTAAGACTATCTATATTATTAGTCACTTCCTATTTAAATTAAAAAAGAAATTTATTATTAATCTTACAAAATTTTCAAAAAATTGATAATTAATATTTTTCTTAAAGATAAAAAAAACGAAATTGATAATTATTTCTAAAAAAACGAAAATGATATAATTAAAATGTATATCTTTAAAGAGAAAAAAAAATTAACCAAAAATTTATAAATAATATTTTCTAAATGGAAAAAAAAAATCTAAATGTATATTTTTTAATTTAAATATGGAATTATTCTACATTCTTATATTAATATTTTTCTTAAAGGAAAAAAACAAACGAAAATGATATAATTAAAATGTATATCTTTAAAGAGAAAAAGAAAATTAACCAAAAATTTATAAATAATATTTTCTAAATGGAAAAAAAAAAATCTAAATGTATATCTTCTAATTTAGATGTGGAATTATTCTACATTCAACATATAAAGAAGGAATGAAATTTTTTGAAATCCTCTATATATAAGGATTGGGCATTGCACATTCATAAACAAAAAAAAAAAAAAAACACACACATATATCTTATATGTCTCTTCCATCATTTCAAGAGTCTTAGCTAATATGTACAACATAATTAAAAAATCAAGGGTTAATGATTATTCAATCAACAAATAAGATCATGTGTTGGCTAAGATGAGGCGGTTCAACACACTTAAAAGAAAACGACAAAACGAAAAACGGTTCGGTATGCAAAATCTTCTAAATTATTTTATCGTTTTAAATTTGTGTAAAACTCTTCGTATCTTTGAAGTTCTTTTTTTTTTTTTGAAAAATGCAGGGTCGGCTGATCAAAGTTATAATAACAGTAGCTTTGACCTATTTGGAAAGTTAGGAGCCGTATATGGTCACGGTTTGAGAGTTAGGGTTGAAAGTGAAATTCATTATCTTGAAATTCTACTAAGTTCTATTCCTTCTCCTAAAAGTTATGAATCTATTAGAACTGTATGTGGTATTGTCTACACTTCTTTTAAAGATGTTTGCTATACGTGGAGTCTCTTCCATGATGATGGAGAGCAAATTGATGCTATTAAGGAAGCAAGCACATGGTGTTCAGCACCTTCTCTTCGACGACTATATTGTACCATGTTACTAACATGCAGTATTAGTGATCCAATCAAAGTATGGACTGCAACTTCTCATTTGTTGAAGGTCGATTCTTATTGCAAACCAGGTAATTCTTTGTTATTATCAATTTATTGTGTTTGAAATTTTGTATAATAAAGTTGCTTAATTCTTCATATTTGGAAAATATAGGTACAAGAGAAAATCCTATTGTTTTTGTAATAAATTGAAGGAAAAAAATAAACGAAAAATTCCCAAAAATTAACAATTAATATTTTTCTAAAAGAAAATGAAATTGATAAAATTAAGATATGTATATCTTTAAGGAAAAAAATAAAGAATTTCCCAAAAATTGATAAATAATATTTTTCTAAAAGGAAAAAATATATATCTAAATGTATATCTTCTAATTTAGATATGAAATTATTCTACATTCTTATATAAATATAATCAAATAAAATAAAAATTCTGAAATCTATATAATTAAGATATATATATCTTCTAATAAAGATATGGAATTATTCTATATTCTTAGTTAAATATTATATATAAACATATAAAAAAGGAATGATACTTTTTGAAATCCCCTATATATTGGGCATTGCACATTCATAAAAATAAAAAAAAATAAAAAAAAACACACACATATCTTAAATGTCTCTTCCATCACATATCTATTTTTCTGCCTCTTTTATAATCTTTATACATTCAAGAATAAAAATTCTTTCGTTCTTAATGCTCATATTAAGCATACTAGATTTTTGAACTTTATGAATATAAGTTTTGATTTCAGATTAATTCACTTACAAAAGAACTCTTTTATTTTCAATTTACAGTTAAAACAAACCTTCTAGAGAGAAGAGGAGAAAGGCATCATGAAAGTGGGAGAAGTGATATAATTATCGTCGATGTTTGCTCCAAAACAGACTTCCTAAACACCATCAAGCTATAAGAATTGTCTAAGCATGCTTTGAATTAAACTAAAGGTTGATATCCCAGTTATATTACTACGAAATATATTTCCATAAGATGGTATATGGAATGAAACAAGATTTCAAATCACACAAATAGGTGATCATTTTTTTGAAGCTAAAATTATAACAAATGATAAAGAAGGTTATGTAGTTCATATTGATAGGCTATTGATTTTGTCATCTGATACGAAATACCTATTCAAACTGAGGCGTAGGAAATGTCTATTATCCATTGATTTTGTAATGACCATTAACAAAAACCAAGGCAAAGTTTAGAGAGAGTTGGATTATAATTCCCTAGGCATGTATTCGCACACTGACAACTATATGTTGTCATATCAAGAGTGATTTTAAAAAAAGGTTTGAAAATTTTGATCTTGAATAAAGATGGGAAGCCAACTAATAAAATGATGAAAGTGGTATTCAAGGAGGTTTTCAAAAATCAAAAAGCCAACTTTAATCAATACTCTTAGATAGTTTGATAATTTATATTTTTCGCAGAAACATCTTTATTTCTTATTTTTGCTCATCTATATTAGACAAATTATTATTTCATTCATTTAAATAAAGTGGACACAGTTTTCTGCAACCTAGATTTTCAACAAAAGTTTTTTTATTTTTTTTTCACAAATAAATGAGTTTAAACTTACAATATAGACTAACCTTAGTTTGAATTGGCAAGTTGTTTTCTCTAACTTTTCTTTCACCTTATCTACTTTCACTTCATCAAGTTTCTCACAAACAAATAATACAAGTATCTTTTGTGTTGTATAATCTATTGATTGTTGATAGTTGATCTATATTTCTTGCGGTTCTCTCTATGATCTAGCGTTTTTAATATAATAATTTTACAATCTATGTTTGATTAATAAGTTATCGGATAATAAAATTGCATAGAAGAATTTCCTAACTAGAATTGAAACTCGACATAATTTTTGTGGGATTGATAACCAAAGTATTACAATTGTACACTGTTCACTTGTAGGTAGTTTTTAGGTGAAATAATTCATGTATCAAGTTTTTCTGCCGCCCTTACTGGGGATTAAAACAGTGTTATCGATTTTTATTAGCTTTAGGAAATTATGATGAAAGTTGTTACTAATTTCTTTTCTTCTTTTGTTTTTGATCAGTAGAGAAAGATAAAGTGGGAATGGAAGGCTGCTGAAAAACTAGATGTTGATTTCATGAAACCTACAAGATACCATAATGGATATTCAGATCGAGGATCGTTTTACAGACCTTCACCACCAGAAAATGGGATGGAGCACCTAATTAAGAATATGCACCTAATTGAGAATATCCTAAAGATTCAGAACAAGACATACAGTTGCCCCTCAAGGAAGATGTAGAATCTCTTTTACGACTTTGATACGAAGATAGGTTACCTCAAGCACGATATTGGAAGATTATATGTAACGAAAGATGTGCTTGAGAGATTTGTGGAGGTCAGAAGAGTTGTTTTCCGTTATCTCGAGATTACCGTTACTGAAGTTTTTCATTATTGCAATTTGGCAAAAAAAGATAACGGAGTTTCTAATATATATCTAAAAAACAATGTCAATGCTGTATAAAAAAATAAAATAACGGTTGATATCTACAAATTTGTTTTTCTTATTATGATAATATTGTATTTTGGAGATTTGCATTGTATTTGCTATATTTTGGTAATGGATAATGATGAGAACCTGCTAACGTATATCTCAAGGACTTTTGAATGGAAATTTTACATTATATTTCTCCTTTTTTATAGTCGGTAAGCCTAATATGCATGATTTTTTGGATGTGATAATGTCAATTTCCTATAATCGAGCTAATCTATAAAATGAATTATTCCAGCAAATGGTATTACATAAAATCTGAAAACGTGTTTAGATGAAGAAGAAGATGATTTTAAAGCGTGTTTAGAAGATGGAGAACCAAACAACTCTTATTTAGAAGAAGAACAAAAAGATCTACTTTAGAAGAAGAAAACGTGTGAAGAAGAAGATGGAAAGAAGATCTGAAAAATATGTTTTAGAAGAGAAGAGATCTTAATCGTGTTTAGAAGACAAAGAAAAAGCTCTTATTTAGAAAAAGAACACGTGAAGAACAAAAAGAAAAAAGCTCTAATTTAAAAGAAGAAAACGTGAGACTAACATTGAAAAAAATCTAAAAGTTACCTTCTTAATGGCACGGTGGAAGAAC
Organism: Euclidium syriacum; assembly: GCA_900116095.1. Classification (NCBI taxonomy): domain Eukaryota; kingdom Viridiplantae; phylum Streptophyta; class Magnoliopsida; order Brassicales; family Brassicaceae; genus Euclidium; species Euclidium syriacum. The sequence goes on from FPAK01000019.1 coordinate 2,307,630, forward strand.
GTTAGTGAAATATATTTATTTTTGCAACTTGACCCCATATGAAGGTTAGCGTAGAAGAAGATGGGTGGAGGAAGAGGAGGATAATGAGCTAGCATTTTTATTGTTTTAGGATCTGATTAGGCTAACGTTATTGTTGTTTTAGGATCTTATTTGATTCGTTTTTAATATATTGCATTATTAAGAAGAATATATAAGAGATTGGATTATCTAAACTGCACCTTCATCATATGGGGTGTTTTCCTTCTTTTAGTTAAAAGTTGAGTCTGAGATAATCATGTTGATGTTCCAGGTGTACCGGTATCATCACAGACGATGAAGATGCGGAACTTGGTGCGTTTCAATCAGAATTTTCCCTTAAGTCGACTTTTTTTTTCGCATAGTACATGTACATCAAGCCATAAGACTTTATCTTCAAGAAACTAAGGTGGTATATCTTTATATTTCAAACGTTTATATGGTTTTATTCTCATTTAAACATCTTTAGTTTAAGGAGAGATATCACGGGTTAAACATCTTTAGTTTAAAGAGAGATTTCAGGGGTATGGACCAAGCACAGAAGAGAGTAAAGCAAAAAAATTCACAATATCGTCACGCATTTTATTCCCTCATTTTATAAGGATGACCTCTAACGTTGATCAAGGTAATGAAAGAAGGATTAATTCTCTAAGTGCTGAATGTGTGTTTGACAAGATTTTTTTGGAAGAAATAACTGTAAGATCAATCTCCACATTTAATCGTATTTCTATTTGAAGTTTTGGTTATTCCTCTTTTTCACCTTCTACATTTTTTATGGTGGCGATGTCGATTTTCGTCTAAATATTCTTGCCAGAGACGAAAGGGATTCCTGTAGAAGAGATGGGTCAAGTGTGGAGATCACATTGGTATTGGTCAAGGTTCGTGGAGGTTCGTGGTTATGAGAATGGGCTTGAGATGGGCAAGAACAACAACCAAGGAATTAAGCATGTTTAATTGAGATGGGCAAGAACAACAACTAAGGAACTAAGCATGTTTTTTGTATTTTTTTTACATAGAAAAATACAGGTTTGTTTTCATCGACCAATAATCCTAGAGATGAAATATATATTTGGTATGAAACTTTTTTGTTTATCTATTGATTTATATAAAACAACATTATTTTGAACAGCCCAATATTGATTCTTTTCAGTCTGATATATATTTTCCGTAAATTCTTAGGGTCATACTTTTAGGGTCATATTCCTTTCGTTTAAAGAAATTCCAATAACTATGTTTAGCTTACTATTGACCATATAAAAAAAGTTTACTTATTACTAATTAAAATTTTTTTTTTCCGGCCATCTTGCATCATTCATTTTTGTACATTTTTTAACCAGCAATTTGTGGTAGTTTGAAACACGCAATAAATCCTAACAAACATCGAGGAGACTTTTGTACTGTCCATTTGATTGTTAAGAAACCAATTTGCGAAAGAGATATCTACGTACTACTCAAGAGGAGGATTGAGGGAAAGTTTGAGGGATGTTGAAGACAGTTCTCGAAAGTCGAAAGTTATCAGTTACAAAAGAGGAAACTCCAGAGGAAGTTAACGGGGAAGCTCGAAAGGGATATGAAGATCCATCTACTACTCAAGAGAGGGTTAGAGGGGATGTTGAAGAGGGTTCTCGAAAGGCACATGTTATTGGAGAGAAAACTCTAGAGGCAGTTAAAGGGAGTGTTCCTTTCGCAGGGAAGCTCGAGGGGATTTTGAAGACGGTTCTAAAAATACACATGTTACTGAAGAGGAAACTCCATAGGAAGTTAAAAGGAAGCTTAAAAGGTATAGTTAAAGGAGAAGCTTGAAAGGAATTTGAATATTCAACTACTATATTCGAGAGGAGGTTCGAGGGGAAACTCAAAAAGGATTTGAATATCCAACTACTATTCAGAAGAAGGTTAGAAGGGACACTCAAAAGGTATATGAAAATCCACCTCCTACTCAAGTGGAAGTTCACGGGGAAACTCAATGGGATGTTGTAGACGGTTCTCGAGAGGCACCTACCATTGAAGAGGAAAATCCTTAAAAAGTTAAAGAGAAGATCGAAAGGATAGTTAAAGGGAAATCTAAAAAAGATTGGAAAATCCACCTACTACTTAAGAGAAGGTTCAATGGAAAGCTCGAAAGGGATCTGAAGATTCATTGTTACTCAATAGGAGGTTCGAGGTGAAGCTCAAGGGGATGTGGATGACTGTTCTCGAAAGACACATTATACTGAAGAGGAAACTCTAGAGGAAGTTAAAGAAAATAACCGAAATGGATTTGAAGATCCACATACCACTCAAGAGTAGGTTTGCGAGGAATCGAGGGGATGTTAAAGACGGTTCTCGGAAAGCATCGGATAGTGAAGAGGAAACTCCAAAGGAAGCTAAAAAGAAGCTTGAAAGTAAATCTGAAGATCTACCTACTACTCGTGAAGAGGTAAGATGGAAAGCACAATGGGATGTTGAAGACTATTATCAAAAGACTTTTGTTATTGAAGAGGAACTCCATAAAAAGTTAAAGGGGAAGTTTCAAAGGGATCTGAAGGTCTACCTACTATTCATGAGGAGTTTCGAGGGGAGGTTTGAAAGTGATATGAAGATCCACATATTAGTTAAGATGAGTTTTGATCAGATGATATATGTCGATAATATACAAATACGCAATTACGATAAATGTGAAAATAAGCAAATAATTTATTACAAAAATAACGAGGGACGACGAATTCATCCCCGCGCGATGGCCGCGGGGGCGAACCACCTAGTATTTATTTATTTTTTATGGATCTGATTATTATCTGTATTAGTTTGTGTATTCTTATATCTATAAATTTAGTGATTTAAGCTGACATATAATAATGAAAAATATAATGATAAATACTTAAATAGTAGTTTTTTCTTTTTACTAGGGTAGTTCTTTAACCAATAAAAACATTTCAGCAACAATTAATCGGATATACCTTGGTCATGTCAATTCTAACTACAATAAAACTTGTTCTCACATTCCCATGTGTCCTTATTTCCATAAGATTTGTATTAGCCACCACCCCCATTTGTTTTGATATAGTAACAAGAAGTTACACTTGTCTTTTAGAAAGTTAAATATAGTGACACTTCACCACACACTTGTTCCTTCATGGTAAAGTTTATATGTTTGATCAATCCTATATAAAGGGGTTGTGTGTGCAATGTAATAAGTGAATTAATAAGAAGTAGAAAGATCTCTCACTTTTCTCTACATTTTCTATAGTGTATCTCTTTTCATACACACTTAGATCTTATATATCTTCGTACAAAAATAGCAATACATATCCTCATGCAATACTATGTAATAATTATAATTCACAACACGTTATCAAGCACGATCGTCTCGCCGCACGAGCGTTTCTTTATTTGATTGTGTCCGTTCGGTTCTGTGCAGTTATTCGGCCTGCTCGGTTTCGTACAGTAATTTGCCCGCTCATTTATGTGCCCCGTGCCATTATTCCGTCCGTTCAATACGGCGCCGTCACTTTGTCTGATCGGTACCGCACCGTCATTCTAACTTATCGATATCGCAATGTCATTTTATCGGATCAATTCCGCACCGTTGGACTGTCCGTTTATAATTGACGGTACGTAAAGGTAAGCTTTCGTTTCCTCCCCGATTTATTGTTTACGGAGTGGTAGGTTTTTAGCCCACCTAGATTTATTTTCGGAGAAGTTTGTTATACCTCCTCCTATTGAATTTATGCCGAATTAAACGGAATAGAAGGTAATGCTTCTTCCGGAATTGCATAGAGTGGTAGATTATATATCCTCCTTAATTGAGTGAAAGGCACTACCTCCTCATAATCGCATGGATGACGATACTGTCCTGAGACGAATCTTTAAATTATTGTTTTTTCTATTATGTTTTATGCTTATGTCAAATTTATTATTTATGAAGTGGAAGATTATCTCTCCTCCTTAATCGAGTCGAAGGTTAAGCCTCCTCGAAATAACATGGATGGCGCTGCCTCCTCACAATCACATGGATGGCTATGCCATCCTGAGATGATTGTTTTATATGTTATTTTATTGTGGTTATATTTTTCATTATGATATTTCTACTATTATTTTATTTAGTTATCATGTCAAATTTATGTTAAAATTTAATAATATCAGTCGAAATGACATCAGATGAGTTGATATTTTTACGTCACCACTTACATGATGATTTTTAAAGATAGTAAAACATCATGCTCGTCCAACTCAAATTGCTCCATTCTCAAAATTGAATGTTGTAGCAACCAGTAATTGTGATAATTTTTGATGACGAGAATGCAGACACGGTAGAGTCTGTGGTCTCGCTTGTAAATATGGTGGTGGACATGGACGTGGAAAGGAATTCCAGTCTCACAAGTTAAACGCGGAATTTCGTATTGAAAAGACAAACAAAAAGGTTTGTTACAGATACGACATAAAATGGATACGTATATAACGTATGCCAAAATTTTAGTCAATCTGTATGGAAAATTACATGAGGCAAAAGGAAAGAGATTAAATCAATTCATCTCGGATGAATATTTTTTCTTTGATGGCCTATGTAATGATACTCATCTTGATGTCGTGAATATTCTTCTTGATTCAGAAATATCAACAAAGAACTTAAATCGGTAAATTGATATGGCATATATAATAAATTGGGATTTAAGATGGAGATATCAGTCTGGCAAGTAATGCTAAAACACACATTGTAGATGATATTTATACTATTTCAAAATAAAGGACTCCGCCGAAAGTGTGAGTGCAATACTAGGTAATGCAAAGATCATGATAGGCCTAAATGAGGTGGTTTTTCAATGCTGAAGGGAACCAAAACTTGTATTCCCATAAAAACTCGCGGAATTTTGTTAAATTCCGGAGATATATGCAGAAATAGATAAAAGCATTGAAAATCTTTGCATTACACCGTAGAGGAAACATAATTGGAAGAGCGCCAATAATGTCCTCCGGATTATAAATATGATTGAATCATATGACTTTTGGTCAAATCACTATTTTTGGTTGAAATAGCTCATTGACTATAATGGTATGATGAAAATGAATTCCCTAGGTTAGGACGAGGATTAATAGAATCACCAAATGATATCACTTAGTGTATACGCTCTTTGGCTTATCTTGATCCTCCCACTAATCAATGTGGTGGAAATTCATAATGAGATTCATTCAAGATGGATGAACTATAAGAGTTATGATCTCGAGGGGGAGAATTCAAGATTCCCACATCGACAGTAAGTTGATAATTTTGGTAAGTTGACATCCTAGACTTGATTTCTCTGGTGAGTTCACGTTACGCAATTTGTCACTTATCGTATGTCAGTTAAGATAAAGTAGAACATACAAATGGTTATGTTCACACTCAAAATGAGCTTATAAAGAAAATCCATGAGATTGCAATGATCAATTATGGTGAAATTTAATCTCCATGTTTTAGCAATAAACGTATGAGCTGGGGATGAATCTCGCTTTAATAATGATTGAGCCATCACTCAGAGATGTGCTTATTGAAAAATTTGCATATTATCATGTTGGTAAGAATTTCCTCCCATTATTGTAAGGAGAATCATGAGTAGTTGGAATCCTTGAACAAATGAATGAGAACTTGAGGTTCAAAGAATTCAAAGGATCGCTATTCAAAAATATTGTAAATCTAATGCGAAAACATTTATGAAAATATACAGCTGATGGTTGAGATGTGATCCTCGCACAAATGAGTAATGAACTCAAAGTTTTAAAAAATCTCATATTCCAGCTGAGAATGCTCTAATAAAAAAAAATAGTGAGTCTAGTCTATGGCACGTGAGAAACGTGATAGACCCATTTGGTTCCAAAGATAAAGAAATTCCTCGAAAGAAAAAAGGAGCTTATGATTATTGAAAAGAGGAATAAACTCCTGAAAAGGAGTAATGAGACCGTTGACATGGTATATAAATAAGATCAGGTACTTGAATGAAATCAATGATATTGATAAAGAGTTCTCAATTAACCATGTTACTACAGGGGGAAAATATAGAACCAAAGAAAGAAACGATTGTCGAAAATATGAATGATATAGCGCGCATGAATCTCCGCTATGCAGTTAAGCGTAGAGAGATCGTATCCTCCACTCCGAAGATAAGTGTCGAAGGAAAATGAGGATCACGAGTCTCCACTCCGAAAATGAGTGTATAGAGAAATATTTGTAAAGAACCTAATATATATCATCCCTGTTATTTTTGGGTGTGCGGTCTACGTTCCGGTAGTGCCACCACAAAGAATAAAAATTGGGCCCTAAAAGAGATTAGAGATATATGTTGGGTACACGTCACCGAGTATAATTCGATATCTTGAACCACTAACTGATGATATGTTCACGGCACGGTTTGCCGATTGACACTTTGATGAAAATAAATTCCCAGCGTTATGGGAAGATTGGGAGAGTCACCAAAAGATAGCACCTAGTGTATGCATTCTTTGGCTTATTTTGATCCTTATACTAATCAACGGGAAGTGGAACTTCAGAAAATTATACACATGCAAAGTTTGGCAAACCAGTTACCAGGCGCGTTCACAGATATAAAGAAGGTGACCAAGTCTTATATACCCGTTGCAAATGCTCCATCAAGGATAGAAATCTCATGAGAGTAATGATGGGAGCAATGCAAGCGAACCCAAGTTTCAATTGAAAAGGGGGAGGCCTATGGGCTCGAAAGATAAATATCCCCGAAAGAAAAAAAAAATTGAGAAGAAGAAATGAAAAGGTTCCAGTTGAGCCACATAAATAGAAATGTCAAGAAAACATATATGAAAAGGCTCCTGAAGAACCATATAAAGAGATTCGTCTATAGGACGAACATGAAACAAAAAAGTGTGAGATTTCCATTAATTACACCCAAGATAGGAACGTATGGGTAAAAAATGAAATAGAAGATGATAATGGAATATTCTCCTTTTCTATATCCAAAGAAATTAATGATGAAAACAATCCAGATCCGTAGTCCGTATCGGAGTGCCCGAGATGAATTGCTCTCCCTCAATAAGAAAAGTGTTTTTGAACTTGTTGTTATTACACCTGGTGATGTAACGCCAGTCGGATGTAAATGGATCTTTGTGCGAAAAAAATGAAAATGAGCAAAATGAGGTCACGAGATATAAAGTTCGCCTTATAGCATAAAGTTTTCTCCAAGACCAGGAATTGATTATGATGAGACATATTCTCCGGTCATGGATGCAAACACATTCAGGTACTTGATGAATCTAACTGTATCTAAAAATATAGAGATGTACCTTATGGATGTTGTGACTGCATACCTAAATAAATCACTTGAAAGTGATCTACATAAGAATCCCCAAAGGATTTAAATATATCCAAAGATATTTGTTCGGTCAAGTTACAACGATCACTTTACAGATTAAAGCAATCCGGACACATGTGGTATAATCGCTTAAGTGAATTTTTGTTAAAAAAAAAGAAAAAGGTATATATCAACAACGCGATATACCCTTGCGTGTTTATAAAGAAATACTCATTAGGATTTGTGATCATTGTTGTTTATGTTGATGACCTGAACATCAACGGGACTCAGAAGGAAATTGATGATGCAAGAACTCATATGAAAGAAGAGTTTGAAATGAAAGATCTTGGAAAGAAAATTTTTTGTCTCGGTCTTCAAATAAAACATCTCCAAGATGGTATATTTATGCATCAATTGGATTACACCACAAAGGTGTTGAAAGGCTTTAACATGGATAAAGCAAGTCCATACCTCATCATATACAAGAAGCTAGTGGGATAATCAAGAGTAAAGAGCCAACAAAGGTGTTCAAAGATAATGCTGCATGTGGTACTAAACTCAAAGAAGGTTACATCAAAAGCGATGGGAAAAATCAAATTCATCCGAGAGTTCTCCTATCCCTTCGAGTTTGAGGAGAATAAAGAAGTTGATATCTAGTGGATCCACTCAAGTGATAACGTAGCATATCTATTCACAAAGGCGCTTCCTACTACAATGTCTAGAAAGCATCTTTAGATCAAAGATTGCGCCATCTACGATATTTGTGAAGAAAATATCATATCCATCTTTCAGGGGGAGATTACGTTACTGTACTCTTTTTCCCTTGTCATGGTTTTTATCCCACTGGGTTTTTAACGAGGCAGTACGTAATGCATCCACAATAATGGATATTCAAGGAGAGTTTACGTCGTTGTACTCTTTTCCTTGCCATGAATTTTATCCCATTGGGTTTTGCTATGATAAGGTTTTTAACGAGGCAGTACGTAATACATTAATGGTGATAGATACTCAAGTGGGATTGTTGTGAAATGGTGTGATTCTCCATCACAATAACACTTGTTTTCACATTCCCATGTGTCCTTATTTCCATAAGATTTGTATTAGTCACCACCCCACTTGTCTTGATATAGTAACTAGAAGTTACACTTGTCTTTTAGAGAGTTAAATGTAGTGATTCACCACACACTTGTCCCTTCATGGTGAAGTTTGTATGTTTGATCAATCCTATATAAAGAGGTTGTATGTGCAATGTAATAAGTGAATTAATAAGAAGAAGTAGAAAGATGTCTCTCACTTCTCTCTACATTTTCTATAGTATATCTCTTTTCATACACATAGATCTTATATATCTTCATACAAAAATAGCAATACATATTCTCATGCAAATACTATGTAATAATTATAATTCACAACAAAATAGTAGTTTTTTCTTTTTAGTAGGATAGTTTTTTAATAAAAAACTATTTCAGCAATTAATCGGATATATCTTGCTTATGTCAATTTTAACTACAATAAAAACCTTTATAAATTAATAATGTTGGGATTAGAGTATTTTAAAAATATTATTACTTTATAAAATTATTAATTTATCGATATATTAATTGGTTCAAAAATTAATTTGAAACTTACGAAATATATTTATTTATAGAGGTATCAATCAATCTAATATTAATTTATTGAAATTTATTATAGGTGTTAAAATTGGAGTCTAAAGTTAAAAAAAATTAGAGTTGAAAAAAAATTAGAGTCTTTACGTGAAATGCTAAAAGAAAACAAAACATTACTAAAATTTCAAGAATGACATGTATCAATTTTCAGCGTAACGATTAGAGATGGAAGAGAAAAAAAAAGGTAACCGCTAATTCAGAAGGTGCCCAGCTGAAATCGAGATTTACCGCTCGCTTATTCCAATGGCTTTTTAAAGTCCCTATGTATATAAAATGCTAAAACCAATACAAGAAAACAGATTTTCCCAAACTTTCCGGGAGAAATTTACAGGCGAAAGAAGAAATAGTCTCTTTTCAATCTGCTAGAGCACCTGCATATAGATGGTATGTAATTTGATCCTTCCCTATAGTATTCTCTTCAAGATAGTTTAATGTAAGATGGACATTGGCAGGAGCAACCGGCGAGAAGGAGGCCACGACGCCGTCCTCTTGAGACCTCTGGTGCTATGATACTTGCGATGGTTCGCCTTGTTTACAAAAGAATTGCGACTCTGGAAATTCCGGCCTCTTCCCGTGTGCAGAAAATCCTCGAGGCCATTTCTGCCTTCACAAGTCCCTTTCATTGCCACTTGCTTGCGTTGCTCACTTTAGCCGACGATCACATTCTCGCGGTGCAAGACTCAATCGTGGCCTACTTCCCTTCTTCCAGCTTCGCCTTCCTCAAGATCTCCAATCTGCTGGTCATCGCGGAGAGTATGCCTGAGAAACTAGACGGATTTCTGGAGAGAGCTCCGAGTTTGATGAACCGAGTGGCGTGGATTGACTGGATTCTGATTCACGCCATTCATTGGCTGGATTCTCTTGTGAACATGTTGGGCCGTTGGAGAGATATGAACAAGGGTATAAAGGAGAAGGAGATCACGGTGGATAGGAACTTTGTCAGATCCGGTTCCATGTCAGAAGAAGACCAAGAGAAGATGAAATCGGGGAATGAGGAGATAAAACCAACCTACAAGGAGGCATTACAGAGAGGGAGTAGCGGAGAAGATGGCGGGGGAAGCAGCGGTCGCAGTAGCAGCCGTGGCGATCCCATTCTCGAACTGTTTGAGACCGGTTGGATCCAGAACCCTATCAAAAGAAGAAGTAGCAGAAGCGCCGATTCTCTCACTTTCTCGCGTTCTGATTCCTTCTCAACCTGACGACCTCTTTCAATGTTCTTCTCATTCCTTTGTATATATTATTCATTGTTATATTGTCTATATATAACCTAATGTCAAGACTAGTCAATCTTTTAATAAAACCATGAGAAGCCACAATTATATGAATAAGTTAACGTTAAAATGTTGTATCCTTTTATTATATTAACCTCATATACATCTGTTGGCTAACCAATAGACCAGCAAAAAAGAAAATTCGAGTGTACGTAATGACAAAGGGGCCCTGTACATATCTTCTTCTCTATGAGATGACTTTTGTAACTTTTGTAAAAAGTAAAAAACAAAATCAAAAACAAAACAAAGCTTTACATACAAAGGCTGAGAATGTGTTTTTCTTTCTTTCTCACTGGCGAATCGAGTAGCTCTTCTTCCAGAAGAAGCTGAACGGCCTTGTCAACGACTTTCTTCTCGACATAGATTTCGACAAGGTTCTTGGTTCATAGTCAGAAGCTGAAGCTGATGCTGATCCATGGATATACATTGGCGCTGAGACTGATTTCCTGGGAACTTCCTTTTGTAGCGGTTCATCTCTGTTTGGAGATGGCTGGTCATGTTGCTGCCTCTGTTCCCTAAACAGCATCAGTAGCTTCTGAGACTTCTCTCTTCCTCGTGGAGTTCCGTTTACCGATATCGACACTAAAGATGGTATCACACCTTCTTGTAACACCATCTGGATACAAGACTCCCTCCCATTGCATAATATCAAAAGACATGAAACAGCTTGTTCTTGTTCTATCGTGTCACCCATGTCTAGCACTGTTGCTAGACTACTGATCATGCCCTGTGATGATACCACCTCATCTCGACCTTCTTGGCTCGAAGCTAGATTTAACAATACAGCTAATGACTTCTCTATCCACAAGTTTTCACCTGTTGATGCAAGAAGACCTTGAAGGCTCTTGACGATGTTCGATGAGAGTAGAGCAGAGATATTTGGGGAATATGTAGAAAGGTTGTATAGTGCGTGAAGAGCATCGAGCTTGCACTGGGTTTCTGTATCCCCCTGAAGAAGACGGACAAGGAAAGGCACTGCTTGGGTTGAACCTATCACAGACTTCGCTTCTTCGAGACAGGAGAGATTTAGATAAAGCGCGGTTGCTGAACTTTGGGACACAGGAGAAGATATCATCTTCTCCAAGAGTAGAATCACCCCAGAAGTCAACATCAACTCTTTGTTCCTGCAAACCATCGAACAGAACGAGGAATCACAATCACTGTCAAGCCTAAGAACTTGGAAAACACACAAGTTAGTTACTAACCTTTTATTATTGACGGCTAAATTGAAAAGAGCCATAGCTCCACTTTCTTGTGCTGCCGTATTGTTTTCATCAACAGCTGATCCTAAGAACCGCAACAAGGCTTCGACAAACCCGTTGGCTCCCATGAAGATCCTGGCTTCTTCATCATCCTTTAGCAATACCCTGATCTTTTCTACAACCTTGCATTTTTTATCCAAGTCCTCCTCTTCGTTTAAGACAGACAATAAAACTTGATACCTCTCAGTGACATCTATATCATCAGAATCTTCCTCCTGATCATCAGGCACAAAACTTTCTTCTGTGTTTTGTCGATCAGCATCGGTAGTACCATTTTCCTCGAGAGGAACAACTTTTATGCCCTTCAATTTACACGAGCCTATACTGTTGACTGACTTTGAGTTGACAGACTCGGAGTCAGAGAGACCTACTCTATAGTAGTCGAGGTCTAGAGATTCGGGCGGCCCAGTAGGGATTTGGGTTCCATTCTGCTCACACCAGCTCGCAATAAGACCTTTAACGCAATTATTGGGAGTTAAGGAGAGATGCGGGAGCTGTTGTTGCGTCTTTAGGCAAGTATTATGCCCATCACTGAACCATTTCTCAATACAGACCCGTTCATAAGTCTGCCCTGAAGCAATAATAACAGGATCACACATAAGCTGCAATGATATGGGACATCTCAGTTCTTCGGGTGGAACCGGAATCTGTCCTGATTTTATGCTGTTCATGGGCTTATAGTTCAAAGAACCAAACCTAGACAGCTGACGCCCAAATCCATTAACGCTCCCACGATCTTCAATAAAACCCTCAACAGTGGGAGAAGATGGTGTTGAGCCCTGAGAGTCACTCTCATCCGAAACCTCACTTCTAAATAGCTTGGAGCATTTTCTCATAAGCTGCAAAAGATAAGCCACAATTGATTCCTTACGCTTGTCTTCTTCCGTGCGTGCCTTGTCAATGAGTTTCTTTAGAGCCCTTCGTTCCGCTAGAGCCACTCTAGAAGAAGTGATTCGGAGCCTAGTAGCTGCCCGGTGGAAAATTTCAAGCTCTGTGTTGTCATTAAAGTTGTCAAATTTTTTCCCTTGTTGGAGCAGTGCAATTATCTGATCACCGACTTCCTTTTCTGATGGATCAAGCAAGAACTTAGTGTTCTCTAGTTCACCCACAATTTCCAAAATCTGAAGAGAAGAGATCGAAAATAAGATAATCAGAGAACTAGGAAGCTCATAAGAAACTGTACTGATAAATTAAAAAACGAGGCTTATTTTTGAGACATGAGCAAAACCCTGAAGAACATAACTAACAAACAATGTGCAGCGAACTGAATAAAAAAAAACCTGTGAGCCAATGAAGCTAGGAACAATGTCTTCCACACGTTTAAGACTGTCGATGAGAGCAATTTTGGCTTTCTCAAATTTTAAAACAACGGCATCCCCAGTTATGGCCTGTGTAGATTGGAGAATGGAAAGATTTAAGATGCGGAAACGCAAAAGAGAAATTATCCAAACAGAGAGAGAGGGGGGAATAAAGAGAAACCCACCAAATAAAGTTTACTACACTCCGAACAGTGCTGAAGAATATTCTTTGCCTTCTCAATTGCAATATGTAAGGAGCATAAGGCCTGAATTCCTGACTTACTCCGAGGTCTTGCTCCTTCCAAGGAAGGGAAGATTGAGAGTACCTTGCAAAGAACTCCAGATAGTTCCTTGCACATATCTCCATGTAACTGTTTTTACCATAACATAGCTTTAGGAACCAAAACAAAGCATAATAGATCACATAACACAGAAGAAGACGAAGATCAAAAAATCTCCGAGGATAACTAAACACAAAATCCTCTATCTCAGATGATAAATAAATGGTTCTCTAAGATACCCAATTACTATTTGAAATAGAAGCTTTGTTTGCAATCAGAGATGCAAAGTCTACGCGTATGATTAAAAGTCCGACAATCAAAACAGGAACCCGTTTAAAAGTCACATTCGATTTTCTGTTTCAACCCGAACGTTTCATTTGAAAGCGAACCTTGGCATCGCTGGCCGCGAATAGATTTTCCTCGACCTCGCTTACATCCATGATCCAACCTCTCAGCTATAAAATTTCCCAGGAACCTGAAAGGGAGAAGGAATCAGTACCGAGAAACACAATATTATTAATATCCAACGCAATTTCTTCTCAATTGAACGGAAAATCATCATGCTTGGGGAAAACTTGAATCAAACAAATTAAACCAAAATTTATGTTTTCTATTACCTTGTTCGAAGAAAGAATCTTATCCCAGAAATGAAAAAGGAAAAATAAATCAGAAAAATTACTCAGACATGGATCCTGAAAATTGGAATAACGGTACAACGACGAAAAAAGTGGGCTTAGACGGAACTGTCAGCTCCACAAAAGCCGGGAAATCTACGATTAATAGAAACGCGAACAAAACACGAAGTTTTCATATTAAAAAAAAAAAAAAAGAGCCACTAAAAATAAAGCTGGTGCGAACACGTGTGTAACCAGCAACAACCAAAAAAAAAACGAAAAGGGGCAAAATTGAAACCGAAGAACGGAACAGATAAGAGATGGCTAGTCTGCAGATGGAACATACCGGAGGAATTGGGACCGACCTTGGAGGCTTCATAAACGATGAACAATCGATGCGAATCAATAACAGACGAATGAGGAATTAGGGTTTTGTTCTTCACAGCCATCCATGGATTGAATGTGAAAGGGAGAGAGAGAGAGAGAGGGAGATTTGCGATGTTCGAGTGGTGTAATTTTAAAAATATTCAGAAAGGGCATTACCGCAATATTTTTTTAATATTTTAATTGACTCATGAACGGTTCTTGAGTAAATATATATATTTAACAAAAGAAAAAAAATCTACTTTTAGGAAGTTTTCAAAAATATCATATATGCAACGACCTACATAAATCCCACAAATGGAAATGAGAGTCCAAGTGGGTGATAGATGTGACCAAACCACTGAAGAAATTCAAGTGATCTATGTGAGGTATGGAGCATCCACCATTGCTTACTGCCACTATGAGATAATTTAAAGAAGATGCATCAACTCCCAAAAGGCTTACACATATTAAAGAGAAAGTATCCTTTGCTATTCAAAAACCAAAAGACAACGAAGAGTGATAGTCAACAAGATTCTACTTCCATTGTGAAGATCAACTTATGTAGGAGGTGGGTTTAGCACATCCCTTACCCAAATTGCAGGAAGACCGGAGCCCATTAAGATTATGCAATTTTTCAAAATTATCCGGTTACTATTTAGACCCACTATGTAGCAAAGAATTTTGTGGCTTTAACCCACATATAAAAAACCGTTTTATTGAACCATTGAAAACCCCGTAACCATAGATCTAAATAAGAGAACTACTCAGACATAGTAAAACTAACACAAATCATTATTGGATAAATGAATTGCATGCAAGGGTGGATTAGACAATATAATATCAGAGGTTCACAAATCTCAGTTGAGCAAAGAACAATCTCTTAACTTCTCCGAACTCAAAAGAATAAATCTCAGAAAGTAAACCCTAGAAAACTAGTAACAAGCAAAAAACAATTTGGAAGCAAGTAATCTTTTTGGATGATGGTAATGGACGTGTTTTCTTCTGCTTCTTAGAGCTTCTTTTATAGATGTAGAGGTCAATCTTAGGGTAGAACCTCCTTAGAACTTAAGTCAGGCTTGATTGGAGCGAAACGGATCAGTCTTGTAAATCACATCAGAATGACATGTCTTTAATAAAACAGCTATATCTTGGGCTCCATATATCTAATGGGTTTGATTAAAATTGGAGAATAAATTTAACTTCCACGCCTACAAATTGATATGTTAATCATCTCTTGGATTGGCGGTTAAGTATCGCATCAGCTCACTAGATTAGTTTTTTAATTGCATTCATGTACGCATTAGCATTGGTCCACTTGGATTTGATAACCTTCATGCGACGATGGAAAAAAGTTTGCATTTACATTTAGGAATAAACGAATTTAAAATTTGAGACGCATTCCTACACACCATGATAAACTTAATAAGCACACATTTATCTTACTTATTTGCATGTATGATTAAGATTATACTAATTCAAATACTTCTTCCTTTTCTAGTAAGGATCTCATCTTGCCGAGTAATCGATTTTTTCACTATCCAAGGATAACCAAATCATAAACCGATACAAATATTTAATCTTGAAATTCTATCATCCACAAGTTTTTTTAGGTGATTTGTTAATATTATACTCTTATTAGCTTATCATTTTGGTAGGATTCTCTAGAATAATGTCATGATTTTACATGTTTTGTTGCACTTTCATTGCATATCTAATATCATAACCATCTAGGAACAAAAGTGTTTTCAATTGTACTTTGAGGCATTTGTGTTTATCGTGTAGGCTTTGAAGCACACTGGAACATTGATGACGGTCTGGAGAACCCAATGAATGATGAAGTCAAGAAAGGGAGAAGAGAAGAGAAGAAACAAAGGAAAGAAGGCCCACATCGTCTTAGACTACATCAGCAAGGCATCGACGATGTTCTAACCCATAATTTATAGCCGCAAGAGCATTGACGATGTACACCTCAGGCATCAACGACGTCTACCCTTGAAAAATATCCTCATAAAATGATAAATCAGACCTTAACAGGGACATCAACAACATACAAACCCAGACTCACATCGAGATGCTCATCGAAAATGTCCAACACTACCTCATTTTTTTTTGTTAAAGAGTCAACCCTTGACCTAACTACCCTATCTCATTTTCCCTATAGACACTTGCCAATTTTAGTTTCTGTCATACTGAGCATCTATTTTCTTTTCTATGTTTATGCAAGTTTGAATCTTTGAAGATATTTATGAAAGTTTGAATCTTTGTTTCAAGGTTTTGATATTGCTCTTCATTACATTTTATTTTCTTTTGTTTCATGAATCTCACAATGGATCTCCATAGATCTATGTTTTGAGTAGAAACTCTCTTTGATTCAAAGGATGTCATGATTTGAGTTTTTCATTTCTAAGCATGAATCCATAAGATATATTCATTTGATTAGTTCTTAAAGCTACAAAGAAGGAATGGCTACCCAAATCTCTAAGAGCTCAACACTCACAAGGTGTTTGATGAAAAGTCTAAGAGATATCAAATAAAGCTAATCATTCATACCTATTGAAAGATAGGTTTAGGTTGTTTAGTAAATGTTTTTAGGACAAAAGCTTAAAGATTTCTAGCTCCATTACCGCTAGGAGAAATCTTGATGGTGGTTGGTTGGTAGCAACTAAGCTATGATTATGGAAATGACTTAGCATAGTCCAAGAATGATCCTAAAAGCTTCTCGGTAGAGCAAATATGTTGCCTAAGGAGATGAAATCTCAAGTCTTTGTCATTCTTATCAATTGATATTCTCTTGAATCAAAGCCCCTAATCTATCAATCTCCGCAAAGGAATCACCATTAAGCTTACCTCTTGATTTTCTTTAGTTTATGCTCTCAAAGTTTGCATCTTTACATTATTAACTATATTATATGAATGTTGTTTGTTAAATCTATCTTCAAGACCCAACTTTTATCTTATATACTTAGCACTAGCATTCTTAATAATCTATTACTCTTGTTTATCTTCCATGATCACTTAGGTAGTAGTAGCTAATCAAAACTTACTCGTTTACATTTCCAACTCTTTATTTGAAACAGCTTAATATCAATCATTCCAATCCTTTTGGTTTGATAACCTTAATGCTATAACCTCATTATCTTATACTTGGGTTTAGTGTGTAGTATCTTGAAAAACTTATGCAACAATCGTAAATCAAACCACACACGCATCAATAGAATATTTAGTTAAATTTTATTCCTAGGATATTTAGATAAAAAAAATATGTCGATATATTCTAGTTGATTACTTTTATTTTCATAAGTTGTATTCTTTTGGTTGTCGCTATGACCGGCGGCAACGATACAAAATTATAATGCAAAATAAATGTTTTTTTTTTCTTTTCAACCGTTTTACAAAATTTAATGACATCATCGGCACAAAATAGTACACTTCAAATGAGAATGATTGCCACTTATTTTTTTTTTTGTTAACACTTAATTTTTCTTTGATGTTTAGTTTATCATATTCTTTGATGTTTGATCTTTGTGTCACTACAATCTCTATTTTAAGATCTGGAGGGGGAAGATGAAAAAACTAAAGGAAAAACAAAAATATTTTTTTACTTTTTTTGTTGATGCCACTAGTCTCGGCGACAGCCAAAAGAACACGGCATATTAGTAAAGTTATTCCGCAATTCCCACACCGGCTTGGATAGCTCACGTCGAGGTAGCCTAAGTTTAGTTTGACTGACCGATCCCGACATGAGCTCACTCCTTGAGATGATAACTTAATCACTACTATGGACACCCTTTTTCCATTAGAGCGCTATGGTCTAGAATTGGTAACTTGATCTAATTAAATAATGTTCGTAGTGGGAATGAACGGACCGAAGGGATACCTTTTGTCGTTAGTTATTGCATCACTAAACCGATACACAATTACATTGAGAAGATATTAATAATAAGAATCTATTAGTAAAGACAAAATAATGGCTACCAACAGAGAGAAGGAAGCTTAAAGGAGAAAGAAGAAGGCAAGTGACCGCTTCTCCTTATATAATCAGCCCTCTCGGATGTCCTCACTGCCTTCTCATTCAGCTTCGCCTCCGCATTTGCCCTCCTCTCCTCTGCTATCCTCTTTGTTGCCGCAAGCTTGTTCGCCAGCTTTTCCTCTGCTCTCGCTTTTATCCTCTCCGCCTTCACCTACACAAATTCATATATTTTTCTCAAATCTTTTGAGACTATTCAATCTAAAGATAAACCATGCTCTGATCCAAATTGAACAACGAAAAACCTATCTAAAGAAACACGTTTACTCTTAATATGGTTGCTATGCTTTTATTTAGTAGGGAAAAAAAAAAGAACTAAAATCAAATGGAAAGTTTGGCTAAGTTCTTTTGTCTGATTTATTTTAATCTTAAACCGATCCATAAAAACCGGAAAACCTTAATTAATATTGAACACGTATAGTATAGTGTAACCACTTGATTATTTGATAATAATCCTCCTTCCATTAAAGAAGATCTTCTTACCTCCATTTTCTTCATCTCCATCTCCGCTTTTCTCTTCTCATGATTCTCCCAAGCCTGTATTTTCACCTCCTCTCTCTTATACCTAATTCCACTCCAACGAAGAAAACAAAAACCCAATCCCAATCAGGTCACGTTAACACCAACTAAATGAGACATTAATTAATTGTTAATCACCTAGCCATGAACTTAGCGCGTTCTGCATCGTCCCAAGCGATGGCTCGAGCTTCCAGAGCATTCGTCGCCTTCTTAGCATCCCCAAAGCCATTCTTCTCAGTACTCGCTATGTTTCTACTCTCGGTCGTCGTCTCCACTGCCTCGGCCTCCTTAACTGTCCTGACCGGAGACGTCACAGGGCTTCTCCCCACCGGCGTTGTGGCTCGCACAGGCGTGGCAGTTCTAGACGGCTCTTGGCTACCGATCGGAGTCATCTCGGTGCCCATGTCCCTTACACACACGGATCGAATCACAGCCGTCGGATTAATACTCTCGTTTCTCCAATTCGATTCTCCGCAGTCTACGTTCTTGGTCTCCACCTCCGGCCTTCCCGCCGCGGTCTCTTCGTCCTCGTATTGATCTTCTACCTCCCTTTCCCTCTGCGAAGCTGACGCTATGAGTCTTAGATCATCGGCGTTCGAGTTTCTCGGTTTAGCATTCCTCGAGTGGTGGCTCTTCCCCATGCCTGAGAGCCATTTCTGAGCGTCGTCCCATTTTGACGGCGCGGGCTTCCCCATGGTGGACCGGTGGTGGTTTGGTGTCCGGTTCGAACCTTTCTGAAACTCGAAACCATGCCCGTTCGGATTCTCCGGCGTCGCCGGTCCTAGCCATCCCTTGCTATCTTCTACCCCAGATCTCATTATCCGTAATAAATAGTTTTTTTTTTCTAAAAACAGAAAGTGAAGAAAGAGAGATGGGTTGGAGAGATTAAAAGGATAATCGAAGATGTGGCGAAGCAATCAAAGGGTCGTCACTCTCGTAGACCCACTTGACGATAGTGAGAGATTCAGCACAAATATTAATGCCAGATGGGTTGTTGTAGAGACGAGAATGATAACTTTCTAACTCCAACTAAACTCTGTTTTTTTCTCTCGGAATGGCATTCATATACCCCCCCACACTTCTTTTACTAGTATTTTATTTTGTTCGGAGAAAAGTATTTTATAATCATCTGGGATTTAATAATTCTCAGATCTAGTTCGTGTAAAGACTGTATCAAAATTAATTATTTGTACTCAACTACTACTACTATCATTAAATAAAAGCAATAACAATTAACAAACAAAAATAAATAAAATAATACAGATGCAATGAGAACAATCACACACGATTACGAGGAATCTCGTGAGAAGCAAAGAGTTAAAACTTGATATGCAATTCCCGAGAGCGGTATTTGTAAAATACAGTTGTACTTTTAACGGTAACTTTAGACTAGATTTTAGGAAGGCAGTTTCGCATCGATCACGACACGTGTACGGCTAAAGATCTTGGAAGGAGCGGCGAGGTGTGGGTTTTGTCTGTCTGGGTTTGTGAAACGCGGGTCCGAGTTTGACTGACAAAGTCACGTGGTCTTTGACAGGTCCCCCTACTGCTTGTGGACCGTCTTTTGGTTTTTTATGGATTCATTATTATGCTACTTCTTTACTTGCATTTTCTGGTTTTGTTAAATTTTCTTGAGAATATAGAAATTAGAATAGTAATGCCAAATGATGTATTTAGGAATCTAACCCCTTGTTCAAGTATACTAATCCGACGGTTGGGTTAGATCTAACACCTAACGAAAAAATTGGAGATCGCGTAGGAATTAATTAGGATTTAGTTTTAGGACATTGTAATCATATATCTTATATACTTAGTAATTTTACATAAAACAATAAATCAAAGTTGGTAAAATCTCTAGTTTGGATTTACTTAAATTTGTTTAGATTATATATAAGTTATTATAGGGACAACGACCTCAATATGAAATAGTCTACTGGTCAGGAACGGGTTTATAGGTGGGTAGATCACAAGTTCGATACATAATTATTGATTTTTTTTTTAACTTTTCTTTTATGAAAGACAATATCATAATTTTCTTCAATCATTTTCTTCGTCGAGTTATTTTTTACTGATATCTAATTTTTGCCTTTTTTTACTATTTTTAACATAATTCTTCTTTTTTCTTCGTGATGTTCCGTTTTTTTCCATCGTTTGTTCGTTGTTGATAACGTGATATGGTATATTTGTAATTTAATCATCTATTAAGAAGTTGAAAAGGCAATTTTTTTATTAAAAAAAGAATTATGATTTTGTGGTCGAATATGACCAAGTCGCAGCGGAGCTCTGCTGTCCATCGACCAGTCTGCGCGTAAAAGGCTTTAGGCATCGCGTTTTAGAACAATGATCTAACCCAGAGAATTTTTAGCTACTGTTGGGATTGAGCCTTCTTTTGTTTGATGATGAAAATCATTGAGTAATAACTTAGTCCGCAACTTGGGTTAGTCACTTAGAAATGAATGGAGTTTATTTTTATTGGACCATGGTTGGGTTAAATTGTCTTATCTTTATATTGCCTTAGTCTATATACTTATCATGTGTGAGATTTAGGTTGAGAGTCTTATGAGTTTTTGAGAGATCTTTCTTGTTCTTTGAGAGATTGTGAGAAATCCTAAATTGTTGTAATCTATGGTGATAGTGGATTACTGGAAAACTCGAAGCCGAGACGTAGAATCACACACTGTGATCTAAACTCGTTAAATTCGATGTGTTCTTTATTTTATTGCTCAAAAATCTATTCCATGATTATAAAGAGGGGATCAGATCTCTACAATTTGTATAAGAGTTTAGGCTTGATGTTCCGTGAACAAGGGTTAGAGAATTTATGCTCGGATCTAGGTTTCAGATCAGGCTCAATACCTGGGACAAAAGCTATTAACGGTTTTAGGGTTTTGTGTTGATTGTTGGGAAAACGGCAATTAGCGGCGTCGCGAAGAAGAAGAAGAAGAATCTTGATATGGGTTTCCTGTCGATCGATGCACATCCTCTGTCGATCGACACGACGGCTAGGGTGTTACGAGAATCGGTGTTAAGGTTCTCTTCCGATCGATACATCATCTTTGTCGATCGACACAGTAGCTGTAGGGAAACAATAGTTTCATTTGGTTGAGATGTCTCATGAATATAAGAAGCCGAAGGTAAAGATAGCCATCTTTGATGGAAAAGGTTACTTCCTTATGTGGAAGAGAAGTATGTTAGCTTAGATGAATCTTCAGGGTTTGAAGGGAGAGTTATTACCACTAACCACTGAGCTAGAAAAGCTGTTGATTAAGAAGGAAGAATCAGTGGAAGTTTTGGCAGAAAGACTTAAGGCAAAAGAAGTCAAGAAGGTAGAAAGAGCAAAGCACACAATGTATGTTTTATCTCTACATCTGGGAGATCAGGTCCTCATGAAAACAAAGGAGTGCACTACCGCTCGTGATTTCTGGACAACACTATAAAGGTTATACAACACTAAGACTCTATCGAGTCGGGTTCACTTGTTGTATCAGTTTTATATTTCAAGATGGATGAGTCTAAGTAAATTTGACCAGAACGATGACTTCTTGAAGATTGTTTCGGAGTTGGCTAGTGTGAAGGTTACAATTTCAGATGAGATGCTGACGGTTCTCTTGCTCAGTTCCTTGCCACCACATTATGATTTCATGAGGGAGTCAATGAAGTATGGTAGAGAATCTATTACCTTTGAAGACGTGGTGAATGCTTTGAAGTCTAAGGAAACCGAGCTAAAGGCTAAAGGTATATATCGACTTCATTGAAGACTGGTGAAGCGTATGTGGCTCATGAGAGACAACCAAATCGGAATCAGCGAAACTTGGGAAGTAGAAGCAGAAGCATGTCAAAATTGAGTGGTGGAAAGCTCACCTAGTTGTAATGCAGTAAGGATGAACATGGGAAAGTTAATTGTTTTGCCTGGAAGAAGCGGCGATGGTGAATGTTGATGGTGGGATTAGCATCCCTTATCAATAGCTTGACAATAATTGAGATTCGGTCCCTACCGATCTTTCCCTAATTATAAATTAGGTTATAAGTCCCTTCAATAGGATTAGAACCCTCGGCCCCGATGACCGAGGGATACCTCGACAATGAATGGTCACATTGTAGTGTCCGAAGCGGAGATATAAACTACTTCGTCTAAGGCCAAAGTCTAAGCTCGGACAAAATAAGATCAATTCTTATCGCAGATTCTCTGATTCCGGAAAAATGGAATATTTCTATTTTTCCGAGATTAGCCCATGGGTTCAGATAACCGACTACTAACATATATAAATACATACCCCCTTCACTTAATTCATTCATTCAGAATTGGGGAGAAGAATTACTAGCAAACTTAGGCTTAATACTTCTCTTTGATAAAAGATAACTCGGCATCCTGAGTTATCATTCTTGTAATCGATAATAATCAATAAAAGCTTATTTTCCGAGGTTTCTATTTTGTCTTTTTACTTAACTTACTCCAAAAAAAAACTCCTCTAATTATAAATAATTAGAAGTTGAACATAGTCTCAACATTTGGCGCACCAAGAAGTGGGGTACCGTTTGAAGTAAAGGTAGAAAGGAGCCTCAGGAAACCAAGATGGTGGATACCCAGCAACCACTTTCGGAGGAACGTAGAGATGCAGATATCGCTGAAGTAAGTGATGGAGAAGAGGACACATGAGTTCAGAACAATCTTCGTAGGACCAGAGAGTCAGCAAGAGCTTTGTTCGAAAATCATGATCCGATAATTCGTGAGTTGAACTACCCACAAACAACGTTCAGCCAACTCGGTGGGCAAGGATTCGTGACCCCGGTCAATCAAACAATCGAGGTGCAAGTACCAGAAACTCAGAATTCTCAGGAACGACCAAGAACGTCGACAACACCTCAACCTACCCCTCGATCGGATGAACAACCTCCAATAACGCCATCCTCGAACAACAGGCATGAGCAGCCGGCAGCCAATCATACTCCTAACAAGGTGGGGATAGCAACTCCCAAAATGGGAAACGAGAGAGCGTTAGTACGAACACATCAACAACACGAGGATTGGTTGACAGAGAAATTAAATCATCAACAACAAGTTAATCGAAGCGTAGTAGATTAAATCGTTAGTTTATCGAAAGAACTTCAGGCGTCAAAAGCTCAAAATTATAATCGATCTCCTGGAGCAATCCAAGTCCAATCTTTACGAACTGCTTCCCAACGAGTAATGTTCAAAGATGATCGAAGCGGAACTAGAGAACTTAGGACACCAACTTTGGCTGTGCGCCGAGCTTCAAGGTGTGGAGATAATGAAGTGCGGGCCTTAAGTACTGACCAATCGATTGTGATCTTAAAAAGATAATTAGAAGAGATGCGTTCGTTGGTTCATAAAGCGACAAGTATAGCTCCGGAAGTCGATCATTTAGTGGCAGATACATAAAGAAGTTCGTTCACACATAATACTACGCGTGCACGGGTACCGCTCAATGACAAATTAAGACTCCAAACTTACGATGGGACTGGGGATCCGGCGGTTTACATGAGAGCATTCTTGGTAAAAGTCGGAAGGGCCGAGTTTCAGAGAGGAGAGGAAGAAGAAGGAAGATGCCATATTTTCCTCGAGAGCCTAATGGGGGATGCCCACGCATGGTTCACCAGTTTACCTCCTGACTCAATGAGTTGTTTTGCCGAACTTCGGGAAGCTTTCTTTAAACAATACATGCTACACTTAGAGCAACAAGCCACCGCGTCAGATCACTATTCGGTAAAACAAGGACCGAGGGAACCGCTTCGAGACTTTATCAAGAGATTCAAGGCGATCTACTCACTATTGAGGATAGACGATGATTTGGCGATCGGAGCACTTAGTGCGGCAACATGGTATCAGTCGAGGTTTTGGGATGAGTTATCAGCCCATCGCCCTCAGTCCATGAATGATGCGTTTTACCGAGCAAATACACATATAAAGATTGAGGAAAATCGTGTCGAGCTTGCAAAGGCACACAGGTCTACAAAGGTGAATAAAGAGATAAAACATGAGGATAAAGGAGAAGGACGACGAACAGAAAGAGATCAACCTCAGAAAGACAAGTCAAAGTTAAAAACATCTTTTTGTTTACTGATTCACAAAAGGGTTAGTCTCTGAAAGATAAGTCGAAGTATACTTATACTCGAGAACCTGACGCTCCGGACCTTCTGTGGTGTGAATATCATATAAGACTAGGTCATAAAACCGAGGACTGCCGAAACCTAAAAAACCATTTAATGGTTATCCAATTTTAGCAAGACTGAGAAAAAGAGAAGCGTAAATCATGGAAAATTGAGGAAGAGTAACTTCCTCTAGAAGATGCGGAAGAAGGAGAGATCCTGCCCCCCACCACCACCAACTCAGAGAAAGAGGATCAACATGATAATGGGAGGACTCGCGAATTGTGAAGATTCTGTTCGATCGATTCAACGGAGCATCTTCAGATTATCAGCAGATCAGATTCTACGAAGTACTACTCTACATAAAGATTTGATATTTACTACCAAGGATTTGAAGGGAATCGATACTCCTCATAACGATCCACTCGTAATCGAACTTCAGATTGGCGACTGCGACGTCCAAAGGATTTTGGTTAACATGGGAAGCTCGGTAAATGTAAAATCTTTAAACACACTTTAAAAAATGGAGATCAAGGATCAAAAAATTAAAGCTCAGGTAAAGCATTTGGCTGCTTTTGGAGGAGATACAGTTTCAATTGTCAGTACTATCAAACTTCCAGTATCAGCCGGAGGAGTGAAAAAAATCGTAAAATTCGACGTAGTAGAAAGGGCCACCATTTACAATGCAATCGTCGGGACTTCGTGGTTGTATTCTATGGAAGCTGTTCCATCTACTTATCATCAATGTCTGAAATTCCCGACTCCTAAAGGATACTTCACGGTTCGAGGTGATCAGAAGATGGCTCGGAGATGCTTCGTTAAAGAAAATAAACTTCGTCGAGAAACCCATAATCAAGTAAAAATTTCGGATCAATTTCTCATAGTAGGTTTGGATAACAAGAAGAAGCCAAAATCTGCCGAAATTTTGGCAGAACTTTTCGAAAGGGAAGAATACTTAGGAAGGTCAATGAAGAAAGGTCGAAAGGGAAGAATTTAGTTTCTCCTTTTAGGCAAAAATAAAAAATAATAAAAAAAATAAACGTGTTGCTATCTCGGATTTCTGAGATATCAAACAATGATGGAAACATCGGAACTACGTGTGAATTGATCCCTTCCGAGGGTACGTAGGCAGCGTTTCAATAGGTTCAGCTGCAATATCAATAATAAATCTCGGTTCTATAGCTATGAAGTTCTTGTAGCTATGAAGTTCTTGTAACTCAACTATATTTAACTAGAATTCACACAACTAAGCAATTTGTACATTGATCAAGTACTCGATAACATGGTTCGTTCCTTTACACATTCTTTACTGAATGCAGCTGGAGATTTCAGAGCTTGATAAAGTAGGGACGAGAAATTGTAAGGCAGAGTCGGGTCATTCCCGCTTATGTTTATAATAAAACATAAAATATCTATACCCAAAGAATTTGAATATCTGATAAAGTAGGATATTCGGATTAGAGGTTAACAGTCGAGGATTTTCTCACTAAAAAAAAAAAAATTTCAGCTTCGCCCATGAACATCCAGTTATCTGTTGAAGGAACTTTCTAAAAAGTCTAACATACAGATTACTCAAAGAATCTTTCTTTTGAGTTTAAAATATGAATTCAAAGGAAAAAAGATATAATAATTAAGTGTAAAGATATGCAGAATGGAATTTCGGAAAACCCCGAGGTTTATCGTTCAAATCTTTACATTTGTAAAACAAATAAAAACACAAAACAAAAAGTTTCAAATATCAAAACGAAAAGCGTTAGGTTCAAATTCGGCAAACTCATACTTCTTCAATTCTTGTCCGGCCACCTTTGCATCCTCTTCCACTTGTTTCAAGAAATTGGCAGGGATATTTACGCCCCGAGAAGAAAGGTCGCGAAGTACTCCGAGGACAGCCTCAGATTGGCCGAGATTCATGGTTTTCGATAGTCCATCTTCTCGGATTTGGACGATCTTTTGGATAGAATTCAGTTTGTCCTGAGCTTTCTCGATTACCTCCCTTTTTGTTGACCTTATCTTTTGGGCCAAAGAAGAACCAGCAGTAAGAGTTTTCTTCCTCATTGCTTCAACTTGGTGAGTAAGAGAAGTTCGATCAATCTCCAAAGTCTCATTCTTCTTCTGAAGCTTCTCGACAAAGTTCTGGTTTTCTCTCAAGAGACATTCATATTCGGCAACGATAAGGCAAGTATTGCGGGCTTCCTAAAAAGAAAAAAAATAATAGTCCAACAGAAGATTCAGATAATAAAGTTCGAAAAGCAAAAGTAAGAGTAGATTAACAAACCCGAACAGAACTCCTGGCGAAGGCAGTGATGTGCTCTTTTGTGGCAAAGTCACCTTTGGGTTTCAGAGATTCGCAGCCGGCCATCTTCCAGAACAACTCAACGCTTTTCTCTTCGTCTTTTGAAAGAAGCTGTGATGAGTTGAATTCAAATTTAAACGGGGCGTCTTCGGCTTAAAATTGACTTTTTTGCTTCTTCGACAGAGGGGTTCCAATAATAGATGGAGCTGCTCTTTTCTTTGAAGACTTAACTTTCAGAGATTGAGACATAACGATAGCTTTTCCGCGTTTTTTCTCCGAAGACGCAATATATGAGGCGCCTTGAAAAGTTTCGTTTCTCAATAGTTTTTGAGATCTCAACTTCTTGGGAGGAGCTCGGACAAGTAATTTATTGGAATTCTCCGAAGGCAATCTCTCGAGGGGACATTCAGGTTCGGAGATTTCCTAGCCTAGAAGGAGATACTAGTGGTAAATATTAGTAATAGCAAGCAAAAATTAGGATTAGAGAAGTAGACAAAGGGATACATGAGCGCTGTCGAACTAGTTCAATAAAATCTGCAGGAATTCTCGGGAATTTCAACAGGCTGAGTATGTAGATCCGATCCATTTCTTCTTTGAATATTAGGTGAATTTCTTTGAAGAGAATCGGTTTTACGATTGTGGAAGCATCAACTGACCATGCCCTAACAACCTCGGCGCTAGGGTCAAAAATAAAGGCTTTGTTGATCCGAACGAAAAAGAAGTTAGTACGCCAACCTTTGGCGTTAGAAGTAAAACTAGTACCCAATTTACTGGCGTTCTTCACCATGGTATACCAAGTTTTGGCATCTCGGTTGTCCACAAGCTTGGCAAGCTCGGTAAATTTCCAACACGGAACAACAATGTTAGTTTTCCTAGCCTGAATTAGGAAAACAACCATGTGTCTGATGGCGCCAAACCCCAATTGAGTAAGAGCAATTCCTAGGCGTTTGCAAAACTCGTCCATCAGAAAGGGAATCAAAAACCAAAGACAAGCTTCGATAAAGAAGTGAAGGTATAAACACATGAATCCCTCTGGAGGATTCCATGGTCTATCACCGATCTTCAGAACCAGAATATCGAGATCCTCTGAATTTGAAGCAAAAGATCGAAGAGTTTCAATGTCACTTTCTTTAAAAGAGGAATCTTCGAAGTCTTCCGATAATTCGTCCCCACTTGTCACTACTTGGTTGGAGATGGTTTCCGAACTACCACTCCTAGTTGGGGAATTGGCCGGGATTGGCAGGTTTGGAATCAAATTTTTTTTTTCTGCGGAAGAAACGTCTTCAATATTAATCAGAGAATTATTGGAGTGATGGTCCTCGAAGGATTTCTGTTGAGATTCGCTGGATCCGGATGAAGATGAACCAGTTATAGAGTCGAACACGAGAGAGTTTTCTTTTTTAGACGACATCCTAGTAGAGTTACGACATATGGGAGGATTTAGGATTTTTAGGAGAATATTGCTAAAGAAGTAGAGAGATTGAAGGCTTGAGGATACAATTTTTCTAGGTATAATGGCTATTTAAAGGGATTTGCGACTTTTAAGGTCATGGAAACTCAACCGACGTCTTTGTGAGACACGTCATTATTGTCAAATCAAAATTGGGGGAACCTATGTTCGATTAATGATCAGATCTTTTTCGTCTTCCCGCCAAGAGATGCATCCAAGGTTTTGAACGACACGTCATGTGGAAGGTGAAAGGGTTTGAAGATATTGAGAAATCAGCAGGTGTAACTAAAGAGAACTTTTCGTTTTCCGTATTTTTTTCCTGCCAAAGTTTATTGAAAAACTTAAGAGAAAAAAGAAGATGATTGCCTTATGACCAGGTTTGTAAGTCTTCCTCTTTAACTGCTTTTCAAACATGATTGTCTTATGAAGAAGTTCTTCTATCTCCACATAGTGATGCACCTCCAACCTGTCTATGATGTCCCTATTAAGTCGTCCCATGAATCTGGCCATAGTAGCCTCATTATCTTCTTGTATATCAACCCTGAGCATGAGAGTCTCCAACTCTTTGTAGTATTCTTCTACTGAACGGCTGTCTTGTGTCAAAGTTCTAAGCTTGTAGTGTAGTTCGCTGTAGTAGTGGCTTGGAACAAACCTTTTTGTCATAATGGCTTTCATCTGGTTCCATGAATCAATGGGAAAATCTCCAGCACGCCTCCTAGAAGTGATTAGGTTATCCCACCAACTCAAAGCATAGTCTTTAAACTCACTAGGGGCAAGCTTTAGTTTTTGATCTTGTGTGTAATCTCTGCAGTTGAACACAAGTTCCAATTTCTTCTCCCACTCTAGATACTCTTCTGGATCAGCAGTGCCTTTAAAAATAGGGAGCTTGAGTTTGAGACCACCAAGAGGATCAATAAAACGTGGCTGCCTCTCCTCTCTGTCATGCCTTCTTCTCCTAGAGCCATTAGATCGAGATGAATGGCTATAGTAGTTTTCTGTTGCAGAATGGTTTTGGTTTCTCCTGGATCTTTCATGATCAGATTGAATGACCTCAACCCTAAAGTTTTCAAGCCTCTCATCCATGATTGCAGTCATCCTAGCCGTGAGCATCTAACAAAAGTTGATTTGGATTGTTGGCTTCTCCTTTAGAATGATTGGACTCTTCTTCTTTCTGGTTCAAATTCACCATTGTTCCTGAGATATTCAAACACATAAACAAGTTACTTGTTCACAGAAAACACAAAAACACTCAGCAAAACACAACATAATAGATTGCAGTTCTAAAACCCTAATCGCATAAACTAAGAACCCTAACTCTGCCTCTCTAGGTTATGCACAATTTTCGTTAAGGTTTTTAACACATTCTAAGCATGATCCTATCATAATCAACCCTGATAAACATGATTTTGACAGTTTTAAAACCTAATTCCAAACAGAGCACAAAATATGAATGGTTTCAAAAGTTGCATAAAGTTGCATGTTTTGTATCTCTCTAGAATTCGTGATTTTTCTTTGTTTCAGATGATTCCAAAGCCTAAACTAGATAAATTAGACTCTAAAGAAAAAGTTCTAACAGGTTTTAATCACAAAAATCCATGGATCACAGAGAATATTAAGAGTCACAAAAGTTCCAGAAACTATAAAAGAGATGATCAGTTTGAAAACAACACAACTGGCACAAAGCTTGCTCTGATACCACTTGATGTGATCCTAGGTGATAGGATCCTGTCCCTTTAATGCACTTTGCGGGTTATGAGTGAATTCAGTGACTGATCCTTGATTTCAACGGCAAGAGAAGTGAGTTGCAGGTGAAACTCTTTGTGAGAATGAATCAATGGATGGTTGAATGGATTAGAGGGATGATTTGTGGAGTGGAAACAAATGATATGATCTGTGGATTAAGAGAAACTTCCTGAAGTTGCAGAATTATTCAAGACTTTCGGACTTAGATCTTCTAGGATATTACACACCAAAAGAAGAACTAAGAAGAATGGATATTACTCACCATTCAGATCAAACAACTAGAAAGAGTTTTAGAAATAAGAATTTTGATAATCAGAAAAGGAGACCAAGAGGTCTTACATATAGTGTTTTAGAACACTTAGGGATAACAAAACACTTAATGAAAGTAAATAACCAAAGACTAAACATTAAATTAAAGTTTGAATTGAAAATAAGCTCCTTTTTTATTGTGGACGAATTTGGAGATAAGATTGGGCTTAAGTATCATCAAGGGGCTTTAGGTGATAGTGTTGCAAACAAGCCTCATTAAGAACCTCTCTTGGAAAATCCATTGGGACAAAATCAAGAAAAGGGAAAAAGAGTGCAAGTTGCAACACCTCCCTTGATGATCTCTTAAGTGGCTTGAATCACAACCAATATGGTTGGACTAGCACACTTAAGATTTCCCTGAACTTGGTGTAAGAGTGTTTTGAATGCTTGCTGAAACTTCTTTGCTTTAGCCCTGATCATTGGTCCAATTGGAATGTGAAAAGCTTTTGTCTCTTGCTCTTGATTCTCCTCAACTACAAGCTGTTCCTTTGCTTATTTAGCTTCTAGCACGCCATTATCTCCTGGTTCAAGCTGCTCCTCTTCTTTCTTAGCTTCTATAGAATCCTTGTTAGTCATGATCACATCATTTTCTCTTCACAATTCGGTTGCTTCATCAAGAAATTGATGAAAGTGAGAGTAGATATTTCCTGAAACCCTACACTTTTGGTAATATTTTGGGATTTCCTCTTTGTTACATAAGTCTCTCGAATGAGGATCGTAAATCTTTAAAATCAAATACTATATCCAATTTATATTCTTTGATTGTAAAATATCTAAGCTTTGTAAGACAGCTCTAGCACCTTCAGTCATCATCGGTTCGATGCAATCCGGCCTTCTTTTTTTTGCTAAAGAACTTCAACGACTACATAAGCAATGTGGCAAATGTGCCCTTTTGAAAAAGATCCACTTTGAAAAATCTTTAATGTGGATTAAATTTTCATAAACCAAGCGTCTTACGCCACGAATCTGAAACATACACAAATCTTAATATTCATCCAAATATGGTTGGGTGAACTTTCTTTTCCTAATGCTCCTTCCATCTTGTTAGGCATCTAGGATCCGGATTAATATTTTCTTGGTCTTTTATTTGTTTCATTTTGTTGTAAGTTATTATTCTAATCGCAATGTACAATTATTTAATGAAATCTTTTTTACTAAAGGCAGCGGGTTAGTGTTTTCTGTGTCATGAGTCTTCATGTAGAAGACAAGGAAAAAAGTATAATTTTCATTTCATTAAAGAAAAATTAAGAAAATACATACAGTAGGGTTTGAACTGGGACATATTGGCTTTGTTGATGAACTTACACTACTACAACATGATGCTTCTCTTTCTCTCCCTCGCCATAATTAATATATACACAAAAAATTAGGCATTGTTTAATCTATGTTATTTCCAAATTTTTTTTGGACGTTATGTAACGCCTCAGAACCGCCTGTCCGCTGACCTCTCCGTCCGCCGCGCCAATCAAACAAAAATACGCGATGGTCGGATTCCCTTGCCCAAGCAGCTCGGATGCGCTACGATAAAATGTGGCGACATCTGATTCCACGACGATAAAAATACTTATCCTGAAGATTATCACTCTCCCGACACTTCACTAGACCATCACCCATCTTTCACGATTCCTGACGGACATCAAGGTTGTGCCAGTTTGATAGAACCAAAAGTCACGCAGCGTACATAAACAAAAGACAAGAAAACAGTTAGTGGAGCTCCAATTGAATCGATTACAAAATCGAGTCAAATCAACATAGGATTCGAGCAAACCATTTACACACACAAATGCAAACAAAAAAAATACAAAAACATCCGAAATTTCTATCCTCCGAATCTCCTATAGTTCACCTGCCTAAAAAGGTTAAACAACGAGGGGTGAGTAACTCCGGAGAGATAATCAGTGAGCAAGATCCATTTAGGGTTCACTCTAAGACCAAAAATAAACAATCAATAGCCGAAACAACTCATAACAAAATTAAAAAAGTTTAAATACATGTCACTTCCCCTCAAGAAGCAATGTACACTGAACACGCAACACCATACCCCAGCTGATCTCCATTCTTCCCCAAGAATAGTAACAAAAAACTCTACACTATCGCGGAGTCGGAAAACTGTTATTCATACTAAATGTTGTACTTTAAACAATCTCCTACTCCACCTAGAAAATAAAACAACATTCTCCAACACCAACTAGACCCTAGTGACATCGTAATCCCCACCCGTTAACCCTTACGGTTAAACACACCATTCATAATTCCTACCATAAGCCACGATGATTACATGGGTTCCTCAGTAGAACACCATACCCACATCTTGATGATATGTCGGTACTTTTCTCCGGGTTCTTTATGCTTCGGTAAATATGGGGGTTTACAACAAGGAAGATAAATCCGATACGGCGATATGAAGACACCTTCTACTAGTGCTAGTGATTTCATCCCAGGGGCGCGGATACACTACACTTCACCACAATGTAACCTTACGAAATCTCTAGGGGAAAAACTTTGACTCTAACGCAGTCTAAATTCTGGAACATAATCTAATCCAGACCTAATCTACAGAAGATCCCCTAACTACCTATAAACATTATTCCGCAAGGCTCAAGAAACATCATCCTGCGTAACTCCACCGCATCGGTCTCTTACCAGACACGATGCCACTCGGAGCCTATTATTCTCACAAGTAGACCTTATAGCTTTCACACCATCACAAGAGCCACCAAGAATCTACTTTTCTCACCTTGAGGCACATTAGAACAACTATATGGAGCCTACTGTTCTCCCGTCAAGACACGATAGTTCTCACTCCATCCAGAACCCCTAAGACCCCGTATGAGTTGTGGTAGTGCTCCCTACATAGTACTGCTTCCTGTAAGAAGAAGACACTTCAGCCTAAATCTGAACCTATCTTCACATAGGTTCGTTGGATACTACACCTCTAACCCATGACCGATCATATCTTCACATAGGATCGATAACCTTACTCCTCATACATTTGGTCGAAACCTCCAAAAGCATAACCTAAGTCTAATAGTCAACCCATATCCCAAACCCGACTACCACGTAGTCTAAGTTCGTTGGTTCGACCTTGTAACAAGAACTCTTGTAGCTGATGGTCCAAGCTTAGTAGTCAAATATTACCAATTCTATCTGACACGTGCCCACCTGACACTTGGCTTAGGTACAATAGCCTAACCCTTAACAAAAACGTATTTGGCATCACCGTATAATTTTCAATAGTCGGCCCTTTACTGAACCTATCAGGTTCTAAGTCTACACTTGTTGGCCTGACCCTAGACCGAAAACCTCTCCCTCAAGCCTTGCGCAGGTTCGAATCTCACCATACCAAGCACTAACTATCTATCCCCGAGGAGAAGTCAACAACTCATTGGCACAATGCCAAGTGACCCCAAACAATATCTATACTACAATCAATCAACACACAATAATCAACAATCATACAACATTACTCTACCATGCAATGCATCCTTTAACTCATAATTCGGTTATTATAAATTCAATTAGACATGCCATTATCCACGTCTCGGTCCGCACCGCTATGTACCAATTTCAAGGATGTGTCTAAAAGATCATAAGGATTGTGGGGATCTATATGCATTCTACCTAATGCACAAAAGATCAATCATGCACCCACTCATCTTGGCTATCTATTTCGGTTGATGTGACTGAGTGGTATGCGGTTAATGTGACTGAGTGGTGATGATGGAACCATTTATGAACCCGATATTGAACCCTTCTAGTCTCTGGATGCTTGAATTGAGTTTCAAAACCAGTAACTTGCTCCTCAAGTTACTATTTATCCTTTTTCTCTAACTCTTTCTCTTTCTTGATTCTCAAGCTAGTTTCTTTCCTTGCTAAACCAGAATCAAATTTGCCATGGACCAGCCCAATTTCTTCGAACCAATTGATTAATTTAGTGTAACCAATGTAAACTAGGTAAACCAGTTGATTTAACTAAACCAAAGCAAGGTTGACCAACCAGTTTACACTAAACCAAACCAGACTAAATCAAACAAAACCGATGAACCAAACCAAATGGTTATAGCACTTAACTGATATGGTTAACTAAAACATAACGACAGCGCATGGAAGATGGTTCACCGGCGCGTGGCGACGATGGTGGCGGCTCTGGCAACTTCAACGACAACTTCACAACTTACACATCATCGTGACAATCTCATTGAGAGGAAGCCATGCACTTTGGTTGCGATGGCGGTGGCTGAATGACGGCGATTCGTCAGAACTTTGATTTTTCCCGCGAATTTCAACAATAACAGTGGCTGCTCGGTGGAGAGGGAGAAGAACTTAGCTAGAGAAACGACGTTAGAAATTTTGTCGGAAAATTTTTCTGGTCGACAGCGGCGATGGCTTTGGTCAACGCCGGTCAACACCGGTTGTCGACACCAACGGTAGTGGTCGAAGGTGGATTACGGTTGCTGAGGATAATTGATGATGGTTCCTCCTCCTCCGACGTTCTTTGTTCTTCGATTGAGTGTTATTCGCATTCTTCACTTGAATGTTTGAATGTTCTTGAGTTTCCTTGAATTTGTTCTTGAATGTTTCAGAGTAAATTTTGAATATGAGTTTCCTTAAATGGTGGACCAAGAGACTTTTCTTCAACAAAGGATTGCCAAAGCTTCTGAGAATTTAAAGAAACAGAGGAAAGACAATAGGGAGTTGGAGATGACCGAAGTTATGTTTCAGTGTTTGGTTGGAAACATGGGAATGTTTCGTCTCAATATTATCGATCTTAATGATTTAGGTTATTTAATCGACCAATATCTTAAAGATATTAATCGAAGGATCGAGATTTTAGGAAATCCAGGCATGGAAATTGGTAAATTTTCCAACGCTGTAGCAGCTATTCCAGGAAGTATTGGACTGATGACAACTAGGACGGCTACAACCACCCCAACAACTAGTATCATTCAGGTGGGTTCTTCCTCCTCCTCCGCAGCTGCCGCGACTTTTTTTAACCCTATTCAACAACATCAATACCAACAACAACAATTTTGTCATCTGGTGACTCCACATGTTGGACTCTATGAACAAACTCGAGATCTCAATCACAATCAGAACCAACATCAGTTGTTTATGGAGATGATAAACCATCCCGAGCAAATGAGTTATGCTGAGCAAATGAGTTTCTCATTCATGGATCATAACCACCACAACCGCAATCACCACCAACATCAACACCAACTTCTTAGTGAAGCCTATCCTGCTACAACTACTGTTAGTACAACTAAAATCATCCAAGTTACCAGTCCGAATCTCACCAATAATCTATTGTCCATGTAGAGATTGTTTCGATGAGGTATTTGCAAGATTTTTGAAAGTGGTGATTTAAATTTGAGTAAGAAAAAATATATCTATTTAATTTTGCAATATATCTTCTTTATATGTTATGGTAATATGGTTTTTGTTATAGTGATGATTTTTGTTATTTTTTTTTGGGCGTTATGTGATGAATTTGTATTCTCTCATTTGCATATGCTATTATTTGTTTTGAAATATGTTACTCTTTTCAAAAATATTCAAAATATATTAAATCAATGGAACTAAATTTATCAAACAATTGTGTGTTAAATCATATTAGAGTAGGGGGAGACTCCGCGGTTATATCCCGTCAAAAGCTATATGCATCCTATCAAGGAAACGTTTCCCTATTAACAATTAGGTGGTGGTCCACGCCATACGTGAGGTGGAGGATTGTTATTCGGAAAAAAAAAAAACTATATATGTCATAAAATATGTTTGGAATAATGATGGATTTAGTTTGATAATTAACCAAATAATTATATAGGAAGAAATAATTAACTAAATATGTAAATTTCATGAAAGAATAAAAAAAATATTATCAAGAGTTGAAACTGCTAATTAAAACCAAACATAATAAAAATAATTAAAAGAAATCAACCTCTCACATCAAGGATGCGGGGTCGAGCATCCTTATAGGAACAAAAAAAATATTTCTGCTTATATTTAAGATACACAAAACTTGCAATGGTTATAAAATATTTAAGATACTTATACTCACATAAATGTTTGTTATAACAAAAAAGTTCTAAATAGCGGTATAGGCGGTCTTACGTCACTGAAATTTTCTCATAGACGTTGTAATTAGGATTTTATGTTATTAATGAGATTTAAGAGGTTTTAGGCGGCTCTATACAATATTTAACCAATTATCATTTGATTTTTACTTTTTTATAAATCTAAGTATTTTAAAAAATATATAAATTGCATATAAATAAATTTATAAGTTTTGATTTATAAATTCATGGCTATAAAAAAATTGTCATGTGAAGTAAATTTAAGTGATTTTGTAGCAAATTTCATGCGGTAATTAATTTAACTGATTATCCATTTTGTTATTCATGATATCTCATATATATATATCATTTTATTTTGTAAACGTCTAGATCGTTTAAAATTGTTTAGACTCCGACTAGACATTTTAAGCATCAAACGTTTGATCTCTGTCTATTTTGCATCTAGAGCTTTCTTTAAATAACCAAGTATTATATTAAAGAAGTCCCAAAATATGTTTATTTTTCTCTTAAAAATCATATACAATTATTTCCAACAAATAGTTAGATTAAAATTATTAACCAACGAAAAATGATTCAAATAGAAAATATGTGATTTTTCTTTTGTTCATGAAAACAATAGAAACACCATTTTATTTTTTATATGTAAAAAAATTATTTTAGATATACTAATTATTTAAAAATGCATGTAACACTAGTAAAAGAGTTACAAAAGTTTTTTCTATGTTTTTATTTCTTGTAAGATTAGTATACCATTATTAAAGTAGATTTTGCTACTAAGATATGTGTCATACTTTAGTTTTTCAAAATAAATTTATTTAATAATTAATATAAATAATATTTCTGAAAGGTATAGTATTTTAATAGATTTTATGAAATATATTTGATACTAGAAATATACAAATACATGTATCAATTGATCAAATCTAGAATATGCCTTTAAAAATGAAATAATGTGTTATAATTAAAGATTTTAGTATCTCTTTCATTAAATACATCTTTTATACTAATATTTAATATTATACAAATGCTACAAATTTTAATTTAATAACTCATTTTAAATTACTTTTAATTACTTATTTCCTAAAAATATATTTATTTTAAATTTAAGTTAGGTAATCATAGATAAGCTTTGAAAGTAAATATATATATATATATATATATATATATATTAAATATTTAGGTATATATTTTCATTTTTAAAAATCAATAAAGTATATACGAAATCAGTTAATTCACGGTAACTATTATAAGCTTCCAACCAAAGTATATTATATATTATACAGATGAAAAAATAAAAATATTTATAAGTATGAATTTTTGAGAATTATCACTACAAATGTTTTAATTTTTGATTAATTTACAAGTCAATAATCTACATTCAAAATCTCTAATAAGGTAAAATATATTTCATAATGCGACAATAAATAAAAATTTGACCTTTTTTTATCAAAAAGCTTTGACCTACTTTCAAAACCATATCTTAGAAATTATCACAAATATTCGCAATTATTTACTTTTGAATAACTGTATCATTAAATTTTAAACAACAATTTTATTAGCCTTAATTGCTATTTTAATGTTATAGCTTGAATTTAAAATTTATGGTCTTTAGTTGATAAAAATAAATTTTAGCATCCCTTCATCACTATATAACACATATCCATGAGTACAAAACATAACAAATACACACAACAAAAAAGAAAGAAAAAAAAAAATTCACCATGACGAGGAGGAAGGTGAAACTTGCTTTCATTTCCAACGATTCATCGAGGAAAGCAACGTACAAAAAAAGAAAGAAGGGTTTGATAAAAAAGGTGAATGAACTCTCGACATTATGTGGTATCAATGCATGTGCGATCATTTACAGCCCGTACGATTCAAACCCTGAAGTGTGGCCATCGCCTTCCGGAGTGCAAAGGGTAGTTTCAAAATTTCGAGGATTGCCAGAGATGGATCAGCACAAAAAAATGGTGGACCAAGAGACTTTTCTTCAACAAAGGATTGCCAAAGCTTCTGAGAATTTAAAGAAACAGAGGAAAGACAATAGGGAGTTGGAGATGACCGAAGTTATGTTTCAGTGTTTGGTTGGAAACATGGGAATGTTTCGTCTCAATATTATCGATCTTAATGATTTAGGTTATTTAATCGACCAATATCTTAAAGATATTAATCGAAGGATCGAGATTTTAGGAAATCCAGGCATGGAAATTGGTAAATTTTCCAACGCTGTAGCAGCTATTCCAGGAAGTATTGGACTGATGACAACTAGGACGGCTACAACCACCCCAACAACTAGTATCATTCAGGTGGGTTCTTCCTCCTCCTCCGCAGCTGCCGCGACTTTTTTTAACCCTATTCAACAACATCAATACCAACAACAACAATTTTGTCATCTGGTGACTCCACATGTTGGACTCTATGAACAAACTCGAGATCTCAATCACAATCAGAACCAACATCAGTTGTTTATGGAGATGATAAACCATCCCGAGCAAATGAGTTATGCTGAGCAAATGAGTTTCTCATTCATGGATCATAACCACCACAACCGCAATCACCACCAACATCAACACCAACTTCTTAGTGAAGCCTATCCTGCTACAACTACTGTTAGTACAACTAAAATCATCCAAGTTACCAGTCCGAATCTCACCAATAATCTATTGTCCATGTAGAGATTGTTTCGATGAGGTATTTGCAAGATTTTTGAAAGTGGTGATTTAAATTTGAGTAAGAAAAAATATATCTATTTAATTTTGCAATATATCTTCTTTATATGTTATGGTAATATGGTTTTTGTTATAGTGATGATTTTTGTTATTTTTTTTTTGGGCGTTATGTGATGAATTTGTATTCTCTCATTTGCATATGCTATTATTTGTTTTGAAATATGTTACTCTTTTCAAAAATATTCAAAATATATTAAATCAATGGAACTAAATTTATCAAACAATTGTGTGTTAAATCATATTAGAGTAGGGGGAGACTCCGCGGTTATATCCCGTCAAAAGCTATATGCATCCTATCAAGGAAACGTTTCCCTATTAACAATTAGGTGGTGGTCCACGCCATACGTGAGGTGGAGGATTGTTATTCGGAAAAAAAAAAAACTATATATGTCATAAAATATGTTTGGAATAATGATGGATTTAGTTTGATAATTAACCAAATAATTATATAGGAAGAAATAATTAACTAAATATGTAAATTTCATGAAAGAATAAAAAAATATTATCAAGAGTTGAAACTGCTAATTAAAACCAAACATAATAAAAATAATTAAAAGAAATCAACCTCTCACATCAAGGATGCGGGGTCGAGCATCCTTATAGGAACAAAAAAAAAAATTAAATATGTTATAAAACTTGCATGACATAATGGTGGATCTAGTTTAATTTGAATATTAGGTTGATGCTAAACATATTTGAAAATGTCATAGGAAATAGGTTACGTTAATAAATATAACAAAATTTATAATGTACTACAACCCAATTTACACAAAATTCATAGAAAATAAATTAATAATTTATATATCAACCGTCCAAAATAACCGAATAATTATAGAGAGGAAGCTGCTAAAGTGTTTAGACACTACTAAATATAGAAAGTCTATGAAACAACTAGAAAAAACATTGTCGGTAGTTTCAAAATAGACTTTTTAAAGTCCATAAGATTTTATTGTGACCCATAAACCTTTCTTGGGATCATTGCAGTACGGTTTGTATTGGATTCGGGTAGCTATAAAAAAGAAAAATAAAATCAGTATAAGTTAAATAAAAACTGAAAGAGTATACATGTGATAAAAAAAATTCATACTTGAGAAGCATGTTATACAAATCTTTATCTCCATATTTATTATATTCGATTTTAGAAGGGTCTTGTAAAGACTTGAACCAAGTACGTCCTTACAACATTTAAACGACGAATTTAGTTGGTATAAACAATAATATATTTATTTTCATATTTAACATACACTTATTAACAATTACTTGAATGTTTGATCTCCAAAAAAATCATCAAAAGTACAAAGAGATGTTGATCATATTATCTTCGAAATTCTCTTACTAATTTTTTTGCCATTATACCACAAGCGAGACATTCTATTCCGAATAGCCTACGAAATAAATATTTTAAGCTACCAGCAAACATATATTGTAAAGATAATCTTATATCAATATTATCCCGAATTAATTATTTATTAAGGATTTTTTATTGTAAATTGAACGGGAATACCAGTTCACGAATTTTCGATCTCACCCATCCAACTTACATCTCCTATAACATCTAAACATATGAAAGATCAAAATCAATTTAAGAAAAAATATTCTTAGTCCTTTTTAAAATGATAAAACAAAAATATAAATTCTTTGTATCTATTTATTCTATAATGATATATATTTACCTATAAAAAACCGATCATCAATTTTGTTTTCGTAAATCTCAGCAATTGATGGATACGTAATCAGGCGTTTTCGCGGATTAACATTGAAAACCTGGTGGAATCCGGTGCCTGAGTTAAAATGAATGTTGTAGTTGTGAGGAGTCATAGCTCCAAATATAGAAGACAATAATACCTTAGGATCTCTAAGAGTGAACCACTTACCCTCCATCCATTGTAGATAATAGAACTTCGAAACATCATTTGAGAGAATTGTAGCTTCGATTCGATCACCCTAGGGGTTCAAATTCTCAATAAGTATGCCACGCAACATATCCAGTAAAAGGAATCATTGTAAATTAGTGTCTAGAATTTGTATTACCTTCACATCAAAAAGAATCATTGAGATCTTTATTCTGCTCTCAGTAGATTCTCATTTCAAGATACAAAGAATCTTCACGGTTAGACACCATCTAGCAACCATTCATGTTATCTGCGAAACTCGGGCGAAATTAAGAATTGTTACTGTCTACCGAGATAGATAACAAAAAAAGAAACCAATACATTTTTTTCCCTTCCCATTTAAAGTTTTACATAAAGATAAACTAAAAGTCGCATTTTTTTCTGATATTAAACATGAACACCATGTAATAAAACGTTTTTTTTCTATTATTATAGTATTATAATCTAATTCTATTGATACCACACCGTATCAATCTGTGTTCTTACAGATGAACAAATTCTCTTTTAAAAAATTAAATAAATCGTATTAACCGATTAACTCATAGTATTGCAAATATGATAAGGGTATTTCCAAAATTATTAATATAAAAACATCTAATCAAGCATCAACACAATATGGAGAAATGAATATACTATCACAATGACATAATCAAAAATAACCATATTCCATTCCATATAAAATCGAATAAAAAAAAAACTAAATCAAAACTGTCGTAGTCCATCAAAGTAAA
Source organism: Euclidium syriacum (assembly GCA_900116095.1). Taxonomy (NCBI): domain Eukaryota; kingdom Viridiplantae; phylum Streptophyta; class Magnoliopsida; order Brassicales; family Brassicaceae; genus Euclidium; species Euclidium syriacum. The sequence continues at coordinate 2,349,556 of FPAK01000019.1, forward strand.
TAAAAAATAAATCTAAATGTAATGAAAGCTCAATAAATCTGGATAGAAATACAAAACATATATGATTATAAAGCAAGAATCACATATCAAAGATGTATCATAAACTTTATCAGATTTCATCCTAACCTTAACACCGTGAGGAGAGCACTTACACTTAGTAAGAGAATTTCTCGTTGTTAAGCAGCAAGTTCGATCAAACATCAACGAAAGATCATACATCGTACAGTAGATAGCAGTTGAATGTAGTCTACGCCTCATATGACATATTAAATTTATGTTAAGTGCAAACAAATCAGACACAAGATTGTTTTCAGGTGACATGTCTTAATGTTAGTGTAGGAATATATAGCTGGTTCATAGCCCCTACACGCAGCCGTCTGTATCATTGTTAGTCCATTTTCGAAATAACCTCGAAAAAAATACATACACATTCATTTGATAAACAAAGTAGAGAAATTATTATAATCATCACACATAAGCATGAACATGACAGGTCCATACAAATAAACGTTTACAATCTGCACACCAAAGATATCTACTTTCGTGTTATAGGATTTAGCATTGGAAATATCCATAAAGGTTCCAAAGAACACTCGAGCACGACAAAGATCACCATACAAATTTCTACAAACATGAATGAGAATAAAATGGAGCATCTCATTTGGAAGTGAAAGGATGTTCATACGATCACCTATCATCTGACGAAAATAGGTCGTCGAAGAACGTTTTCATCTTACAATCCTATAAAAAGAAATATATTTTCTGTTACTCATTTTTTTTTCATCGTCAATAATAATGGGATCATCTTTCGTTCATGTATAGTTATATAGTAATGGTTAAGAATATCAATAACAACTAAAGACAAGTGGAGCTATTTTCTTATATTTGATTGAATATACCATGATTGTGAGCACTTGGAGAAGAACAACGTATGTGACATTCTCCACGATTAAAGAACACATTGTTGCCACGATTAAAGAACACATTGTTGCCACACGGCTCATCTGTGGTTTGTCCAAGGTTGTTCAAAAGTGTTGTGATTGGTGAACTCATAGATAGAGGCGTCACAAAACAAAACGTCAAAGGAATGAGTTTCAATACAATTACAATAGACCTAACTATCAACATATATACAACTAATACGCGTATGTGAATATTATCGAACAAAATTTTATTATCATATTATGTAAAAAAATTTATATTGAAAATCATCACATGCAGAGGAGAATATTACTAAAATCATAATATTATAAAACTGAATACGTATAAAAATAAAATATATAATTATTCCAATCGAGAAATTATAAATAAATAAGTCTTAAAACTAATAAGATATACACATAAAAAGAAAATCAAATTATTCCCAAAAAAATAATAAAAAGTTGTATTTATCGCAATGTTTTATAGTTGGTTAAAATCATACCACGACTTCATATATATATATATATATATCAAATTTTGACAAAATGAAAAATTTCAACGAAAATTAATAAAATTTGCCACGTGTAACACCTTACATATATCCATATACACGTAGACGATTTAATACATTTAATTGACATATCAAAAAATTTCATAAAGATAAATTATTGAATTTCGTGATGCATGCGTTTTTTAACTGTCAAGATGATGCATATGCTTTTGAATTGTTAAGATAATATAATTATTAATAATAGAAACTGCAAAAATATATTAATAATAATGTAACAGTTTAAATTTGTTAAAGATGAAGGTAACGTAAAAAGATCAACAACCGTATTTCATCATCTAATTATTTTATAAAGGAAAATCAAAACATAAGAGCATATTTATCGATCGGTTCTTAAAATTAAAGTTCTTAACATTTTTTTATTAATTCTTTTTGTGGGCCTTACTTTTTTTCATAAAAAAAAAAAAACAACGTGAACCAATCACGATTGGCCACGTGTCCCTGAACAGTGTAGAGTCAGCTCTTCCGCAGGGATTTTTGGAGACGCCTCTTCCCTTTTTTCTGGGATCCACCTAATATTAAATTAATTTTCTGTCTATGAAACCGTGCACAAACTCCCCGATATACATGGTCTAATAAAACAAATCAAAGCACTTTTAAAAATAAAAGAAAGAAAATATTTAAAATTTAAAATCTAAGATGATAGAAAGCTCAAAATCCTTTGCTATAAAATCTAAAGACATCATTTTTTTCTTAGATATGCTAGTGAAGGTAGTGTCGACATCATTGTGCACCTCACATTCACCCATTTCTTCAGCAATGCATCATTGTTGTATACATATCTTGAATATTCATTATCATCTTTTGAAGAATTTTTGTCAATTACCCTGTCGTAAAGTGTTTCAGGTAGGAAAGTAATTTAGGTGTTACTATTTCTGTTATATTATTATGAAAGAGTGCAATGTTTAATTTATGAATACTTATATTTATGTTTTTCGATCCAGAGCCAGCGACTACGCGCATATTGATCCGATAAAAAAAGAAATCTCCAACATCAGAACTTATGTTGTCGTTATTAGCATTTGTAGCAACATTAGCGGTATCATTATTAGTGGTATTCGTCTCATCGTCAATAATAATTACATTTTCTTTGGTCCCTATCATAGATACATGATTCTGATTAAAATACATTATCGATAATTAAACACACAAATCACTTCTTTAATTCAATTGAATGGGCATACCACCATTTCCAGGACGTAGAGACGTGCATTTTATGTGATCTTCATCATGGTTAACATGCGACTCCTTTTTGTGTGAATTAAGCGCTGTCTTTGTTGAACTCATATTTGGAGTAAAAACATCCACGATGATAGAGCAATTGATTCTCAATACATTTGAGATATATGAATCCTAAATACATTATTTTTAATCAAGTTATATGAATATCCTAAAAACAACGCTTATCAAAAATATTTAGTGGAGATTTTTCAAATTTAATTATGTAATTTTTCTAAAATATTTGAACTATTAATTCTGACAATTCCCATAAATTAAATTTAATAAGGAATAATAATATACATGAAATATATAATTATTCCAAAAATTTATAACATATAGTCGCGCATAATGGCAGAGAATATTATATAAACACAATTACGAAATTGGTCTACAATATTTTTTTAGAACTGATCAATAAAATCAAAAGAATTGAGGAACACGGATATATATGAAATATATATAAGGATATACATTTTATATACTTGAAGTCCGCTTATTAACATTATCAAAATTTATAAATGTAACATATTGTGAATGGACACATTTTATAAAGATTGTTACTCATATATTTTGTTTTCATTATATAAACAAAATTTATATTAGTTAGATGTTGAAAATAAACATTTTAAGTGGACTGATTAATTGTTTAAAGTGTATGATTATTATTATTTTCAAATTGATTTAAAAAAATCTAAAATTTCCATTTTTAAGACATTTATTCCTCTACATATCAAGGTATGGTAAATATGTGGTTTTCGTAATTGACATTACCTCATCTGGAAATACAAAAGGAAAGGGTCAATTCATTAAAAATATGGGAATCATGATGTCATTTCCTAAATAGGGATAGTGAAACACCCCAACCCGATCTTCCTTAGTTTATCTGACTTAGTCGAATTAAGTTGTTCTGTTTTAACTTAACATTTGAGGTTCATCAATTTTTAGATTGATTTATGATTAAACAGATAACTTGAATTAATTAGACATGCGAATGAAATTTTGCTAATAAGTTATTACATTGTATCAGTTCGTCTACCTAAAAGGAAACTAATACTTACACTACCATCCTTCCTTCCCGCCAGCCTTGTCTCGCGATCCTAGCCACTTTGGTTTTTATCCTTTCATGTGTTAAGTCAAAAATAGCGTAAGTAAAAGGGTGCTTAGTGAGTGGGCGTAAGCCGCTCACGGAGCCAAGTAAGAATTCGTAACAAGCAATACAGTTCATTCAAACAGACACAAGACAAAACTCGTCTAGCATGATCAGCTAGATCCTTCTAAACTGATCATCCAAACATAGTAGCAGAATATTGAATAGAGTCAAGCAATCTAATTTAAAATAACGATGAAAGTAAACGAACAACACTTGAGACTCGGTCTAGAACACTCACCTTGGAGATTCGTCAACAGTTGGATCGGTTTCAGACACCTCTTGATGCGGAATCACTCGAATTAATCACACGGTACGACCGCGTCGATCGATCCGGTCTCAGGAAGCCTTCCCACGAATTTTCCTCAACTTCTCCTTGGAATCGCTCTGTTTTTCTCTCTGAGTTCTTTTTCGTGTGAGAAAGGTGATGAATGATAGAGAATCGAGTTTTCCTTCATTAATTCGATGGTTAGGCAAAATATCCCGAATATTCGCCCATAAACCGCTCCCACGAACCGTTCACGCATGTGCACGCGCCCACTAGCCACTTCCTGCGTGTTTTCTCGTGCGCCAAGCCCAGTAATTGTTCCCGCTGAAATTCAAGCGCAAGAATTTTTTTAACCAAGGCGGAAATTATCCAGTTGATTGGATAAATCATCTTAACCGCTCTGGCTGAATCCGATAAGGCTGTTTGAATTCAACCGTCTTTTCCGAATCCAACAAGACCTTGATTGAACCCAAGATTATCCAGAGGTGGAAAGAAGGAAATTTGGTAAATGGGCATAGAGTGCATCTAATTCTAGCCGATGTTAATGTATTATTTCCATCCTCGATTTATTTAATTTTTTTTTACTTGATAATTTTAGTTTTAGAATGGACCTATGCATGTCGATAATGATGTTATTTAGATAATTAAATCTACATTCGGTGGCTTAGATTTTGTCTTTAAACTTTGATGGCTTGATTCTTGTTTAATAATGAATTGATATACAAAAATATCCTTGGCTTATTGATTTTTGGTGTGCTATTTTCACTTTGCTTTAAAAAGAGAGATAAAATTCAAGCTACAACAAAGGGACAACTCATTAATTTGTTTCAAGGCATGGTTAACAAAGGAGAATAGAAGCCTATCACATATTTTAAATTGGTCAAACAAAACAGTTCTACTATGACTATTCGTCACACCTACCGTATTAGATTTTTCTAAGAAACGAATGTCGATCATATTCCACGCAATGATCGCACTCGATTTTTTGACTTCGTGGACCCTCAAACAATCATTAAAAAAAATGGGGAGGAGATGTATTAAGTAGGTAAATGTCACAAAATAAATCTTAGTATTTTCTAGATATGATATTTGATTTTACCTTTATGAATCGTTTTTTTTTCCATTTTTTTATGTCTTCAGATGTGATCGGAAATATTCGTAGTTCTGGATGTCTTTACAGTTCTGGATATCTTCATTTAGATGATCATACGCTTACGATTTATAGATATACCTACATGACGTTTGATCTTCGATTTGAAGGTTAGTATAGTTCTAGTAACAACGCGAGTGGCAAATTAAGAAAGTATAGATGTTATATGTGTGTGTGATGCTATTGCCATTTTTATCAATTGTGTTGCATTTGGAAATGTAGTCCAATGTTGAGAAATTTTTGGCGGAAATATAGTTATGTGTGTTTTAAGGTTTTGACAATCCACTATGAAAACGGTACTGAAACCTTTATTTCGTTTGAATAGAAGCAACGCATTTTATTTTGAAATTCTAAAAGTTTTCATATACTATTTTTTTGCAGCTGCAACCAAGCTTTCTAATGATGAAGGTTGTGAAGAGATATTAACTAACCCGTATGGAAATATTATGGAGTAGTGATTGATGAAGGAGTGATTAATTATAAGATTTGATAGTAATTATTCTGACATCTTTATTTTAAAATGTTTATATTTATCGACTGTCTGTTTTCCAATGTGAATTATATTCTATATTAAAAACTTAGCTGAGTACATAGTGATCAACAATATATAAAAAAACAATGCATTAAACTAATAATGAAACCCTAGGAAATACAAATATATATATATATATATATACGACTAAGAAATCCTAAAGAACAACTATGTCTACAATCTATTGGATTTTCACGTACTGTCTTCGGATTTCGTTTGCAATCTATTGGGTCTTTACTTACCGTCTCAAGGTTGTTTCTTCTTCACGTTATATAAAGCCGCCGGTTCTTACATTATTACGACTTATATAGTTATATGTACACATCTTTTTTTTTGATGAACTGTTTTTCTCATTCATTCATTTCTGAAAGAGTTACATAAAAGTAGAGGATAGTAACACATCTTTAACTATCTTATCTGCCTCAGCGTTGTTTTTCCTTACTACATATTTGAACCTTTACATTCCCAATGTCTTTGGAGATTGACTCGATATCCTTAAGGATTCTGTAAATTGCGTTTGGTTATTGCTTCGTGTTTATGGATTTTATCATGATATTTGAGTCCGATTTGAACTTGATTATGTTAATCCTTCGTTGTCTACTCTGTTAGACCGCTTCTCTCATGGCTAAAGCTTGTACAATGAGTGACGAGTTCACGTGGTCTCGCACTGCTCTGTTTCTGCAAATTTTAGAGTCATCCTCTTGGATTATCACCCATCCAAGTCCTGCTTTGCTTGTTGTCTTATCCCAAGCTGCATCTGATCATCCTTTCTCCCTGATTCTTCTGTTTATACTCCTTCATGGACATCGTTGGTTTCTCGGGTGCAACTTCTTGTGCTTGCATCCATTCTCTCACATCCACCATTACATCAGCAACTACTTGTTGTTGTGTTCTGTATCTATATTCAAAAATCTTCTTGTTGCATGCATTCCAAAGATGCCAGCATATCTAGGCAAACATTGTCTCACCTTGGACTCCCACTGGAGGCAAACAAACAAGATTCATTGATGCCTTGATCATTGTTCTGATGCTTTCTTCTCCGGGTCGGTTAAGGTTATGGTGGAACGGGCTCTGTTCCTATACTTCTCTAGCGAAAGGGCACGCAAAAAGCATGTGAAATTTTGTTTCTCTACCTCCACAGCGTGTACAACTTTCATTCTGCGCTACTTTGCGTTTCATCAGATTTTCCCCTACCTGTAATACTTCGTGAGTAGCCTTCCATAGAAATAACTGGACTTTTGGTGAAACTTTCCTTCTCCAAACAATATCATTCCACTCATAGTCTCTCTGCTCTACAGTTAGGGTGTTTCTGTCTTCCGCCATCTCTAAACCTTCATAGTATTACGATCTAGTATAGTATATCCCCGTTTCACTCCCCAGCCATGCAACCTTATCACATTTATCTATGGTGCTCAGTTGGATCTTGAGAATGTATGATATTGATACTAGGTTCAACTTCTAATTATTTGTAATTAGAGGGGTTCGTTTTTGGGAATGAGTTTAGACAAAAGACAAAAGAGAAACCTTGGAAAAGAGAATTTTATTAATCGTATTGGTTACAAAGGTGTTAACTCGGAATGCCGAGTTAACTTTATCCAAGAAAAGTATTAAACCTAGGCTATCTGGTAATTCTTCTCCCGATTCTGAATGAATTGAATTAGAGAAGAGGGTATGTATTTATATATCCTTAGTAGTTGGTCATGCAAGCGCATGGGCTAACCTCAGAAAAATGGAATATTTCCATTTTCCCAAGATCAAGGAATCTGTGATAAGATTTGATCTTGTTATGTTCGAGCTCTAGACTTCGGCTTGGGATGAAGTTATTTATACCCCCACTTCGGACACTAATAATCTGATCATTCTTCACCGAGGTATCCCTCGGTCATCTGGGCCGAGGGTTTTAATCCCGTTGAAGGGACTTACAACCTGATAAATTATCAGGGAAAGGTCGGCAGGGACCGAACCTCAATTATCGCCAAACTATTGATAAGGGGTAGTAACCCCACCATCAACAGTAAGTCCCCCCCCCCAGTTCGTCCGAGGATGTCTTTGAGCAGAGTTGGCGAATTTCCGTAATTTAATAGCTTGTCGACAATTGAAGTTTGATTGCGGTCGATCTTCGTCTTTAATAACCTGTAATCTTTATCTTTCCGATATGGCCAGAAAAAGGCAGTCAGTGAAGAGCCTCATTTGTTTCATGCACACAACCCTAGATTACCACAAAACCTTTCAACTCCCCATGACGTGTCGTCTCGAAAATAGACAAAAATAAATGAAAACAGACATCTCCTTTTCCCTCGAAATATCAGCTAATCAAATCCTCTCGACACTGAAAACGAAGCGCCATTCATTACTGTTACTGCTTATATATATATCTCTTTTCACGATCAATTCTTCACCAAAATCTGTTTTCCACTCTCCAAGGTAATCTTCAATTCTCCTTCTTGAATCTCTAACATTCTTTTTTATATCAATGTCTGGAAGAAATAATCCCGAGGTTTCGGTTTCTGGAAGCACAATCTCCTGGCCGGATATCCCAGACGTCGGACCCTCTCTCTTTCCTAGATCTGAGATCGGTCAAATCAAAAGGAGAGCTCAGAATCCCTAAGAGATCGAAATGCTAGTTCCGAGATCCGACCAAAGACCTTGGACCTCGCCTCCGGGTTACTTCTGTCTCTATGAAAGCTTCTTCTCCGAAGCTAATGTCTGGTTCCCAATCCCACAACTAATGGTAGGCTATTGCGCTCGTCGAGGAATGGCAATATCTCAACTAACACCAAACTCGGTCAAAATCATCACTGGTCTCCTAGTACTCGCTGCTCGATGTGATGTTAAATTAAACTCCTGGAAACTAGAGGAGCTGACGAACATCTCATCTTCCAAAAGCCTAGAAAGAACCTTCAAAATTAATATCAAACCCAAAAGGAAGATACTTACTGGACTTCGTTCGGGCACAAAGTTGTTGTTCCGAAGTTACTTTTATGTTCGAATCAACCAAGCTTCAGTTTATAAACCCGACGCCGTAATCTTCCGAAATTGGAAGACCATAATTGGTAGAAACTAGATCTTTTCTTCCTTTCTTAACTAAAATTCTAACTCTATCTTGCTATTTTTCAGTTAAACCAAGCTGCTTCCGAGCTCTCCCGCTAAATTTCTCTGAAGAATACGAAAAATTCAAAAGGGAAGGAGAACTTCGGTGGGGCGATATCCTCCCTATTCATTTCTACAAATCCCATTCCTGGGCCGGTATGTTTTCTCCGAACTTCTCAAATCAGTCTCTCAAATCGTTTATGATTTTGGAAATAATCTTTTTAGGGCGAAAGGACTGGGAAAAAATCGATCCTATTCCCAAAATGAAAAAGTCAAACCCCGGAGGAGCTTTTGGTAGTAATCAAGATCTTCTTCAGAGCAAAAGGAAAAATTCTGAGGCCGCAAAAAAGCATAATGCCGAAGTTGTTTGATGCGTGAATTTTTTTTACCTAAACGAACTGCAAGTGCACAGTGTACATTTGTAGCATGAAAGGTTATCGATCCCACAGGGAACCAAGTGATTACCGCAGATCTGGTACTTTGGAACTTGTCAAAGCAAAGCATGATTAGTATTATTTGTGATATCATTAGACTAAAGCAAATGGGATGTGTCATCATTGGTTTAAGGGCGCTAGATCCAAAGGAAATCGCAGAAAATATTAATCAACAATCAATCCATAATCAATAGATTCACGAACACAGAAGATGATATATATAATAACTGATCTCTCGAGATATTATACCTATGAGTTAACCATTAGATCAGAAAGGATGCTTTCCAAACCTAATATGAAAACACATGCAATGAAACAGATCTGATTGTTCATAACCTTCTGAGCCAAACTCTCGTTTGCACAAGGATGAGGTTACCTACTAAAAACCATGTTCTGGAATCATTACCCAATGGTGTATTGGTGTAACTCCTCCTATGAGCAATATTCTAAATGGCTAGATCAGAATAAAGTAGAGAATGCCATTAAAGTAGAGAATATTGATTATATCATGTTGAATGCATTAGAGATGTATAAAACCATTGAAAACCCTAGATCAAACAAGTTGTCTACTCGCGCATTGGAAAACTCATGCACAAAGTAAACTTCATAAAAGTAAAGAGGTTCAGAGATACAAACTCAGTATATTGGTATGAAGAACATATCTCTTCTCACCTTCAAGCTCTCAAGCAAAGCTAGTGTAGCAAAACCCTAGAAATCTAGAAAGCAAAGTAATATTTGGTGGCTGTGATTGGTGATTCTCTTGTCATTCGTGATGGCTGCTCTCTGCCTCTTAAGACTCCTTTTATAGATGTTTAGGTCGTCATTAGGTCAAAACCTCTTTAAAACTTGAGTCGGACTTGATTGGAGCTAAACAGGCTAGTCTTGTAAAATTCGTCAGAATGGACCTTCTTCAGTAAAATAACAATATCTTGTGCTCCAGAACTCCGTTTGATCCGATTCCAAATGGAAATGAAATTCAACTCTCGGGGCTTCGATTTGATATGTAATTTGCTTATTATAACCTTTCTGTAGGTCGGTCAATTGTCCGTTGACTTCCAGACTTCAATTCTGGCTCTACACTTTCCTTTTCTGACAATTGCTCCAATTCTTTCCTTTTTGCTTCCTTTTGTTTCATTTTGTTTCCTTTTGCTCCAAAACACCTTTTGCTTGTAAAACCTGTATAAATACCTAAAATACACTAGAGAGACTCTATAAAACCAGTCATATCATGGCATAAAATCGGTAAAATCCATGATACATCATTGTTGAAGCTGCAAATAAGAAGAATGCGCATAACAGGAAGCTTATCTTGCCGGTAAAGGAACAACACGCGTTCCAGCTCGAATTCGACGGTTCGAATTTGCTTTTTAATGATAAGCAGAAAAGCATCGAACTCCTGCGAAAGGCGAGTGGTTACGACAGTCGTTTACCCGAAGCTTGCTGTGAATCACAAACCCTTGAAGCCCTCTATTGTTCACTTTTCAGAGTAAGCAACAACCCAAGATTTTTCCTTTCTTTATACGTCTTCGATACTTAATTTTTCTTATTTTCCATACTTCAGTTGGTGGGATTCATCGGTCAATTGTTTCTTTGGTATGAGAAGAGGCTCGCCGATTCTTACTTGAAGATTGGTTCCCTTCTCTCCGAGAATGAAGGCTTGAAGGGGAAATCCCTCGATGCTGAGAAAGCTCTTTTTGAAGAGAACTCTCGGCTGATCACCGAACTGGCAGAAGCTAAGCGTTGAATACTTTATATCTCGGAAGAACGGGACGTCAATAAAGCTATTTTGGACTCCAAATGTACCGAAAGCTACAAAAAAGGACATCTGGATGGGCAACACTTGGTTCTTGACACCTGCCGCAAGAAGTTTAATGACGTCTGTGGATCCCTTGGCAAATATTCCAAAGCTTTCAACAAAGCTAACGAATATGGACAAGCTGTGGTCGTTGCTCTAAATCTTCGCCTTCTTCTTGACAAGGGACTCCCTATCTCGGAGGAGGATGTTATTGAAGCCGAGAAAGAACGTGACCGACTGGCCGAGCTTGCAAATGTTATTTCGGTTCCGGAGTTCCAAGATGAATATTTTAATATTTAGATTAGTAATCTTTGTATTAAGACCTTCAACTTGATTTTAGCCTTTCTTATACTTGTATGTCTCGAATGTTAATAAAATTTTGTTTCTCGTATGTTTGGAATGGAATTCTCTTCTCTTTTTTTCGTATGTTTGAACTGTTTGCTCGAAACCTCAAAATTTAATATTTTGAAATTCGTAAATAGCAAAACTAAATAAGGCGTGTTTTTCTTATTCGTTTGCTTAAAGTTTTACAATAAGTCATACTTTATCAGACTAATTGTCGAACTTTTTCATTCGGTAAAGAATGTGTAAATATTTGTAATTTTGTACCTTTTAATCTCTCGACCTTACTTTATCGGGCTCCGAGATTCTTTCATGCAAGTTTATTTTGGTCGAGAATGAGATCAAGATTCCGACGTTTGATTTGTGTGAATCTTGGTTAAATATAGTTGAGTTGTATAAACTTCTTGACTATATAACCGAGATTTATTGTGGTGTTGTAGTTGAACCTCGTGAAAGGCTGCCTACGTACCCTCAGAGGGGATCAAACAACACGTAGTTCCGAAGTTTGATTATTTGTTGACTATCTCGGAAGATCCGAGATACCAACGGTTTTTTTTTTTTTTTTTTTTTTTTGCCTTCGGAGAAGATTAGGCTTTTCCCTTCCGACCGTTCTTGGTAGTTTTTCCTAAGTATTCCTTTCTTTCGAAAAGTTCCGTTAAAGTTCTGCAGATGTCGGCTTATTCTTGTTAGTAGAGGCTAACATGAGAGTTTGATCCGAAACTTTTTCTTGAGTCTGAGCTTCTCGTCGATATTTATTTTTTGTCACGAAACACCTCCGAGCCATCTTATGGTCACCTCGGACCGTAAAGTATCCTTTGGGAATTGGGAATTTCAGACATTGGTGATAAGTACATGGGACAGCTTCCATAGAGTACAACCACGGAGTACCAACTATCGCGTTGTAAATGGTGGCTCTTTCTACTACATCGAACTTTACTATCTTTGTTATTCCTCCGGCTAACACTAGGAGTTTTATCATTCTAACGGTTGAAATTGTATCTCCCTCGAACGCCGTCAAATGTTTCACCCGAGCCTTAATCTTCTTATCCTTGATCTCCATCTTCTGAAGTGTGTCTAGGGATATGACATCCACCGAGCTTCCAGTGTCGACTAGGATCCTTTGGACGTTACAATCTCCAATCTGAAGTTCTATTACAAGAGGATCGTTGTGAGGAGCATCAGTCCCTTTTAAATCCTCGGTCGTAAATATCAACTCCTTTTGCAAAGTAGTACTTCGTGGAATCTGGTCTGCAGATAGTCTGAAGATGCTTCGTTGTATCGACCGAACAGAGTCTTCGCAGTTTGTGAGTCCCCCCATTATCATATTAATCATTTTCCTCTGATTCGGAGGTAGTGAAGGTAGGATTTCTCCTTCTTCCGTATCTTCCCGAGAGAGTTGGGTTTCCTCGTCTTCTCGTGCTTTACGCTTCTCCTTTTCTCGGTCATGCTTAAATCGGATGGCCATTAGATGGTTCTTCAGATTTCGGCTATCCTCAGTTTTATGACATGGCCTCTTATGATACTCGCACCAAGAGATGGTCGGTTCATCGAGATCTCGGGTGTAGGTATACTTTGATTTATCCTTCCGAGATGTATCCTTCTGTGGGTTTGTCACGGAAAAGGACATTTCTAATTTCGATTTTTCTTTCCGAGGCTGGTCTCTCTCTACTCGTCGTCCTTATCCTTTCTCTTTTGGCTTTATATCTTTGTTTATTTTGGTGGATCCATGTATTTTTCGCAAGCTTGGCACGATTCTCCTCAATTCATATGTAGGTATTTGCTTGGTGAAACGCGTCGTTCATGGGCTGGGGACGATGAGCAGACAACTCATCCCAAAACCACGATTGATACCACGTGACCGCACTAAGTGCTCCGATCGCTAGATCATCATCTATCCTTAGTCGCGAGTAAATCGCCTTAAATCTTTTGATAAAATCTCGGAGTGGTTCCTTTGGTCCTTACTATACTGCGTAGAGGTCTGACGCAGTAGCTTGTTGCTTCAGGTGCAGCATGTATTGTTTAAAGAAAACTTCTCGAAGCTCGGCGAAACAACTGATTGAATCGGGGGGAAGACTAGTAAACCAAGCCTGTGCATCCCCTCTTAAGCTCTCTAGGAAGAGTTGGGATCTTCCTTCATCTTCCTGTCCTCTTTGGAATTTGGCTTGTTCGACCTTAACTAGATATGCCCTCATGTAGACCGCTGGATCTCTGGTTCCGTCATACGTCGGGAGTCTTAGTTTTTCGTTGAGCGGTACCCATGCTCGTGTGATGTTATGGGTGAACGGACTCCTCTCTTTTTCTGGTAATAGTTGATCAACCTCTGGAGCAATGCTCGTCGCCTTATGAACTTGAGATCGCAATTCTTCAAGCTTTCTTTTTAGAGTCGTTATCGACTGTTCGGTGCTCAGAACCTGAACTCCATCATCTCGATTTCTCGAGCTTCGGCGTGCGATTGGTGTCCTGGGTTCTCTTGATCCAATAGGATCATGTTCGAACGTTACCTGTTGAGAAGTGGCTCTTTAAGGTCTAACCGAGGTCGTTCTTAGAGATTGATTGTGATTCTGAGCTCTCAAAGCTTGGAGTTCTTCTGATAGGGTTGCGAGTTGGTCAATCAGACTTCAGTTAACCCGTTCTTGGTGGCCCATTTGTTCTGTCATCCAGTCCTCGCGTTGTTGTTGCGTCCTTGCTATTGCTCTTTCGTTGTTTACCTCGGAGGTCGTTACTTCTACTATGCTGGGAATTTGGTTCGCAGTTAGGTGCTCCTCTCTATTATTTGAAGGTGGCGTCGTCGAAGGTTGCTCGCCTGATTGAGAATTCGGCCTAGTTGTCGTTGAAATACTTGGTTGTTCCTGTGAGTTTTGGGCTTCTGCTGTCGAAGTTCTGTTTGTTTGATTAATAGAGGTTACAAATCCCTGTTCGCCAGGTTGACTGGGTGTGGTCCAAGAATAGCTTAATTCGCGGACGATGGGGTTTTGATTCTCGAATAGGGCTCTCGCTGACTCCCTAACCTGATGGGGGTTTTTCTAAACCATTGCTTTCCTCTTCGTCACTTACTACGGCGGCCTCGCCGTCTCGACGCCTCTCTGTGAATGGTTCTTGTGTGTTCATCTTCTCGACTTCCGAGATATTTGTCTTCCTTTCCCTAAAAGAGTACCCCCCCTTCCTGTCGCGCCAAATGTTGATACTGGGATCAACTTCTAATTATTTATAATTAGAGGGGTTCGTTTTTGGGAATAAGTTTTGACAAAAGACAAAAGAGAAACCTCTGAAAAGAGAATTTTATTAATCGTATTGGTTACAAAGGTGTTAACTCTGAATGCCGAGTTAACTTTATCAACGAGAAGTATTAAACCTAGGCTATCTGGTAATTCTTCTCCCTGATTCTGAATGAATTGAATTAGTGAAGGGGGGGGGGTATGTATTTATATATCCTTAGTAGTCGGTCATGCAAGCCCATGGGCTAACCTCGGAAAAATGGAATATTTCCATTTTCCCAAGATCAGGGAATCTGTGATAAGATTTGATTTTATTATGTTCGAGCTCTAGACTTCGGCTTGGGATGAAGTTATTTATTCCGCCGCTTCGGACACTAATAATCTGATCATTCTTCACCGAGGTATCCCTCGGTCATCTAGGCCGAGGGTTTTAATCCCGTTGAAGAGACTTATAACCTGATAAATTATTAGGAAAAGGTCGGCAGGGACCGAACCTCAATTATCGCCAAACTATTGATAAGGGGTGGTAACCCCACCATCAACATATGCCTCCCTCTCCGAAATGATATCTCTGATCTTTTCAACATTCCATTCCGCTCTGACTCTCCTTATGAGTTTTTCCACCATCCAGTCTTTTGTTTCTTCAGGGGCCGGTCCCATTGCTTTCTCAGGTCGTTCTAGCGATAGCCATGGATCTTCCCAAATTTTAATTGATTTCCCATTCCCTATGACATGGCCTAGCTCTAGTTTCAGTAGGTCTGTCCCCACCAATATACCCTTCCATCCATGAGAGCAGGTCTTTTTCCTCTTCACCTGTAGGAAGCTCGATGTGTGGCAATATTTCCAAAGCAGCACCCACCTAAATAGACTTTTAGGGTTGGTGTGGAGTCTCCAGCTGGTCTTTGCCAATAAGGCCTCATTATAATGATGTATCTCCCTAAATCCTAACACTCCTTCTCGTTTTGACTCCACAAGCTTGTTCCGTGCTATTCAACTCATGCTACGTTTATCTGGCTCAGAGTCCCACCAGAAACGAGTCATTCCTGATTGAATATGTTAGCATAATCCCACCGGTAGCTGGAAACAAGTTATTGTGTAGGAGGGTATGGTTGTTAACACCGATTTCAGCATTATCATTTTTCATGCACTGTAAAGTCTCTTTGTAGC
This sequence comes from Euclidium syriacum, assembly GCA_900116095.1. NCBI lineage: Eukaryota > Viridiplantae > Streptophyta > Magnoliopsida > Brassicales > Brassicaceae > Euclidium > Euclidium syriacum. The sequence goes on from FPAK01000019.1 coordinate 2,365,406, forward strand.
CCATCTGCGTGACCGTTGCTTTATTCTGTCAACTATAGAGATAAAGAGATCCCATTCACGTCTGCCAAATAACTCAGGGAGTCCTAGATACTTCCCATTTCCTCCCTCCTTCCTTATCCCCATATGGTCTTTAACTCTGTCATTTGTCTCCCTTGATGTCTTTTGAGAAAAGGTGATGGCCGATTTGCTCCTATTGATTTGTTGTCCCGAGGCAGTCTCATACTCGCTAAGTATCTCCTTGAGTACTTCACATGCTTCATGATTAGATAGTATCAGCTGGAAACAAAATGTGATTCACTCGACAACTGTTGTTTGCTATTCTGATCCCAGTCATTCTCCCCTCTCTTTGCACTTTCTTACACAAGCCTGATAGTACCTCACTACATAAGATGAACAAATAAGGGGAGAGAGGCTCCCCTTGTCGGATACCTCGTTGTGGTATGATATTTCCTCTTGCCTCTCCATTCATTAGTATCGAAAAGGAGACTGATGCCACACATTTCATTTTCCAATTGATGAACTGCTCTTGGAAGCCAAATTGGTTCATTACCTCTCGTACAAATTTCCATTCTAGCCTGTCATAGGCTTTGCTCATGTCGGTTTTGATGGCCATCGTTGTATGCCTTTTCGCCCGTGATGTCTTCGAGCTATCACCTTGGTTATATTTCGTTGTCTGCTTCCTTCTCTTCTGGTTGAACCCCAAAGGTCCTTATGGAGTTGATTTTTTCTTCTTTGTTGCGAGCCTTTTCTTCGATATTGACAGCTTTCTCGATCACTTTGTTGAGACTTGTGAAATCCACCACAGCGAGTCTGCTACTTAACCTTGATTGCAATCCATTTATGAAATTGCGAATCATTGCTCCTTCATCATCTTCTCCGTAGAACACATAACGACACAGTCTTGTGATATTTGCTTCGTACTCTCTGACTGAACGGTTGCCTAGGACAAGGTTTCTGAACTTTCTCTCCAAACGATCTCGTGCTTCAGGTGGGAAAAACTTGTCTTCGAACTCCTTTCGAAAACGCTCCCAGGGTATCTCAGATTTTCCGTACTGGCGCTCCACGTTGGTCCACCATCTTGCAGCATCCTTTTCAAGATAGCATGCCGCAACCGCCATCTTGGAATCTTCTAGACACTTCACCAGTGCCTCCTTCAAACTTCCGGGTACCCATCTTCTTCATCGCAGTTATGATTCTTGAGCAGTCAGGATTCAAGTGAGATGCTGGTGGTTGTTGCATTGCTCGAACTAGAGTTCATAGAAAAGCTTCGATGTTGAATCTTGATTTGGTTGTGATTTTTCGGGTGTCTCCTTCCCCGCTTCATGAGTTTGTTGCTCCGCTTCATTTGTTGGATTTTTGTCTTGTTGCTCGGAGGAAGAAATTTGGTGTTTAGGTCGATGTGACCCATTCACACTAGACACGACAGTAGCAACTGGCTTTCCTGCTGCTTGTGCGGTTGATCTTCTTTCTTGGTTTTGGTGTACCTTGGCCACCTTCTCGTGGAATAGAGTCCTCCTACCTTGGCTGCTGATTTGTATTGTCACCATCGGGTTGCCTTTCAATTTCTATTCTTTGTGATGCCATTAGCCTTGTCACCATTCCCCCTGTCCCCACTGCCTCCTTTCCAGTGTTATCTACCATCTGCAATTCCAATGCAAAAAGGGTTACGTAGTCGGATTCCTAATCGTCTGTTTGCATATTTTTCGAAAAACTGTTTAAAAACACGTGTGTCGTGAGCCTGGACGGAACCATGCTCTAATACCACCGCTTGTAACGCCCATGAACCGTTTTTAGCTCAGATCCACCACCAGCGAACAATCAAACAAGAACATGACAGACGGTTTCACTTCGACGGTGATCCGGAGACGTCACGTAACCCTCCGCGCCTCAATCTAGGCTTCATAACCATTACTTCGATCACAGAGTTGTGTATCATTGACGTTACGAATATAAAACATAAGATTTAACACAAAATAATATATAGCTGTCTGCAGACGGTCTATGGATCCGGAAAACATACATAATTATATCTTGAAAACAAAGTTTTGGCAAATAGACACGAAATCTACTCCGACTTGGCCTAACTTTCCGACGGCTCTATCTATCTATGTAGGGCTACTTGAAAAAAAACAACGTGGGTTTAATGAGTAATCTAGTGTTACTCAGCGAGCTAGATTCCATTACTAAACATGCACAACTCCCCGAATGCTCCAGGTTAACAAACAACAAAAATTTTCGGGGAATTCAAAAAACAAACATGTTCGGGGAGTTAAAAAAAAAAACATGCAATATAGGTGAAGCAGCAGAAATTAAACAAGCAAGGTGAGCCATGATGACATGTCTCCAAACAAGCAAAAAGAATAGCTAACTACTAGTCTATATGCAATTCTAAGGGACCTGGTGTAATTGTATCCCCTGCCATTAACCCTTATGGCTAACCACTCCATTCACTTTTCCTACCATAGGACACAGCGATACATGGATTCCTCAACAGGACACCCACCCACGGCCCGATAATCAGTCGGTACTTGTCTTCGGGTTCTTTTTGTTTCCATAAATATGGCAGTTTACAAAAACAATGTTAACAAACTCATACGGGGATAGAAAGACACCAAACTACATGAGTGTTAGGATTTCTGACTAACAGAAATCCTTCCACAACTACTCCGATGTACTATGAACTCGCATTCTCCCATCGGGAACTGGATCGTTAGTACGTCGTTCATGATCACGGTTGCTTACAGGAGCCGGATCACCTATGAAGTGTTCTAGATTTTAATCCCTTCGAGAATGAACTACTAAAACCACCCACCTCACTACTCTACTACTACCCCGTTGTACTATGAACTCGCATTTCCCCGTCGGGAACTGGATCATCAGTACGTCGTTCTGGTCATGGTTTCATAACTGAGACCAGACCATTCGGTGCAGTGTTCTATAGTTCTTACATTGCTTCTTAAATGAACTAGTAGAACCACCTACCTCACCTATTAGGATCTCAACTAATATGTTAACTACAACCCTACTTCAATCTACTCAAACAACCAAGCAAGCAAGAAAGGTAGAGAGCAGATAAACAAACAAATAAATGAATAATCATCTAATTGATTATCCATTAACAAACCGATACCTGGTATAACCTAACCCTCCTGGTTAAAGGTCAATACCCCGATATTGGGACCCTGCAGGTAGATCATGTCAACAAACAATTTGATCTAACTCACTGTTTGATTTGTGTCTCGTTGAACCCCGGCTGACTCCGTAAACGAAAACCTGACCCTCCTCTTGAGATGACTCCTAGAGATGTCACTGCTGGTACCACCGTAGTTGTACCACTACCACTCCACAAACCTCCTCTTGGTCCTGTCTTGGACCTCGAAGACTGCTTCTCTTGATCTCCAAGAAATTTCGGCAGAGTTCTGGCTGATTCCGAGGTATCTCTCCAAATTTCGACAGAAGTTCGACACCTGTACTTGACAAAAATCCTATCGAAACTCCCCACTTTTATGTGCGTGATCTCGGCTCTTGCTCAGGACTTGGCTCTAATGGTCTTCTGGAAATTTTGGCAAAGTTCCGACATATTTTGAGGTTTTGTTCCTGATATTCAAACAGAGTTCCGACAGATTCCATATTGAGAGAAATATGTTGGAAAGCTCCTGCCTACACTCTAACTCTCACAAGAAATGATCAAGAACGTCGTAAGACACACGAACGTACTGATACAACTCAATCTCGGACTCTATGGAAATTTCTGGAAACTCCGGTAGAGATTCGGCTATACTAAATGCTTATTCGTGCCCGAAATGGTACACGAACAGCCCTCACTTAATAAACCGGACCGGTTAACCGAAATTCTAAAAGTGGTTTGAGCGGTTAGAACCATTCCGAGGTGTCGGATTTTATCCCCGAGCACCTCTCTCTCTCTCTCCTCCTCCTCGCCGGCAATTATCGTCGCCAGCGGTGTTCTTCTCCTCTGCCTCTCTCTCTTTATCTTCGTTTTCTCCTCCTTCTCTCTAGCTCTTATTATTCACTAGATTTGGGTGTGAATAATGCAACACCCCAAGGCCTCTTTTTATAGGAAAATGAGCCATTGGATGGTGCCACATGGCAGCCATCCTAACGATCCATTGTTATATTATTTTTAAAATATAATAATAATATATTTTCTTAAATAAAAAAAAATATATATTTTATTCTTTTTCGACCAATCACACTCTTCCGTTCTTTCACGTGCGTTTTCACGTTCCGTTTTACGATTTTGCTTCCTCCGTATTCGGGAATAGTCTTCTAAACACTTCACCGCTTCGTCTTCACCAAAAATTGTTTATCTAGTTAAATAATTTTTTTCTCTTAGACGGGTTGTTAACAAAAATCTAAGTCATTAATTGTTGATCGTGAAGATCATTGATTGTTCTAGAAAATGATTTGAATGAATCAAAGGCATACTGACTGTTCTTCTTTGACGAGATAAACGTGGCCAAATTTGCCTTTCCCAAGAGGCTTTCCGATGTCGAAATCACACGGAGACTCGTCTTCGTCCTTGTGTGAACCATCGATCGACGCAGAAACTAGGAATAGCTAAAACTGATCAACCGCTGCTCAAGAATCCCAACATAATCCGACGAAAATTGACTCTACAGCCACTCTTAGTACCTTCGAATGATCAGAATCTCGAAAATTGGCTCGCCCATTCCAATCACAAGCGATAATGTCGATTCACTAAAGGCCCAATTATATTGATTCACTAAAGGCCCAATTATATTGATTCACTAAAGGCCCAAAAATACAATTAACGTGTAATAATAAATTGATGACATCGGACAATGACGTGTATTATTGAAATGTCTTCATTCGATGAGAGGCTGAGAAAGAAAGACCTCTCGACACGTCAGAATTTGGCTACTCTTTTAATCATATATAAAAAATGGGAAGTGAAAACACACAGGAGCGATTCAAGAAACTCTAAACCAATCATATCATTTGTAGTTCTAACCAATCAAATCATTCGATTATTATTATTATTATTTTTTTAATTTTCGTTTCTAATTTTTAATTTTCGTTTTTTATTTTATCGATTATTATTTTTACAATAAATATTATTTTTTAATTTTCGTTTTCTATTTTTTTTTATTATTATTTTGCGATAAATACTAACTTTTTATCATTATTTTTTCAATAAATACATTAATTTTTTAAAACAACCAATATAACCATTACATATCATCATTATTAAAATCTAATAAAAAAACTCAACAATTATAATAAGTCTATAACTAATAAGCCCAATTATATAAGTAGGATTTAAAGTTCTCCAACATAAAAATTACATGTCATCGCCATTAAAATCTAATAAAACACCAATCACATAGATCCACATAATTATGTAATTTTATATTTATAAGGCTTATTTTCACAAAAACACAGTTTTTGTAAAAGTTCTTACATAAAACACACCATGCTGTTGTAGACACAGTTTTTGCTACTTTTTGACACTGTTTGGTACTTGGTTATCCGATTATACCCTTATGTCTGGGGAAGCTGTTTGATATAATTATTATATGCAGTTATAAAGCAATTGGATTGTGATTTAGTTACCAAAAATTGGTTACAGAATATCTGATGAAAAGTGGGCCGTATGATTAGCATCTAGTGGTAACAGCGAGTCTTGGGATTCGCACTGGCAATTGGAGGGAACTGATTTATCGTGGCCTGTTGATCTGTTTCGAATGTGTGGCTACGATTAAAAGTAACTTTTTCGGCAACCATTTTTCCTTTCAAGATGAAGCTCTCCACAAATACGGCTGTCCACATACCGGTGTCTACAAAAAACGCCGTCTACATACTGGTATCCACAAATGGTGGTGGTGGCAGTGCTTGTGGTGGTGGTAGTAGCGGTGGTGCTCGTGGCGGTGGTGGTGGTCAACCGACCTGGACCTGCCCGTGTCCACAAACCAGTGTCCACAGACCGGTGTCCACAGACCGGTGTCCACAGACCGGTGTCCACAGATGGTGGTGGTGGGGCAGCAACGGCGGTTATTAATAGGTTAAGAATTTATATATTTTTTCTTCTTTGAATTGGAAAAAATCTCAAAATGAAAATATACTCATTCCAAACATATATCTTTAATAAACAAAATATATAAATAAATAAATATATATATATATATATATATATGTTGAAATGTTATCCTAAACATAATGTAAAAGTATAACTGCATGTTGAAGATATATAAGAACATAAATTGATTACAAAACTATATTTATTCAATATTGAAAGTAAAAATATAAGATTCACGGTGTTGATCGGGTTCTACATAAACAAATTTGTTTTTTATTCTTAGAAAGCGGTTTTTTTATAAGCTCTTCATTGGTGAAATGGAAGAAGCAGAGGAGGAGAAAAAGAGATATAAATCTTTTAGATACATAAAAACTTCATATAGATTCATTATAATTTCTTCGACCATAAATAAAAGACAAACTCTTTTCGGGAGTTGCGATAGAGATGATTGCGACTTTGTGGAGGAGCAAGGTTTTAATGGATATTCATTGAAGTTACATAGATTTTTCATTATGATTTCGTGTTGGAGATCGGTGATACGGTTAAGCGTGGATTGTTTCCTCGAACTGTTATGAATAAGGGTTATATCTTCTCCTTCGAATTCAAGTTGATCTATGATATTGTTGAGAATTCTCCCGTCACTGCTAATTTGGGTAATGTGTTTAATTTCAAAGTTAATTCGTATGTCTTATTATAATCGTGTTGTGAGTATTGTGATTTCTCTGAAATCTTTGAATTTTGAATGTATAGGAACAAAAGAGAATCTGAATATTTTGGATGACTACAGTGATGAAAGTGATTACAAGACGATTTTGAATGTATAGGAACAAAATATAATTTTACTATTTGTGGATGACTTCAGTGATGAAAGTGATTACAAGACGATGAAGCTTATCTCGATGATGGATATAGTGACTTGGTTACTGATCGTGGTGATGAATCTGATGTCGTAAGTGAACTTGGAAGTGACAATGATGCTGGTTCAGATTGTTGTGGTGATAATGATGACAATTCTGAATGGGATATTGTGAGTGACTGTGCTTCTGAAGACAAAACAGATTATAGCGAACCCGAAAGTCTTGAAAATTTCTCTAATGGTAGTGATGACAATTTAGATGATGATGGAGATAAAAACGAAATTGACAATAGTGATGGTGGTGATGGTGATGCTGACTATGTTCCATCAAAAAAACATCGCATTTATTAATTTATGGGGTTTTAGGATTTATAAGTTTTTTAGATTTTTTTGGACCTTTTTAGTTTTTGTTTAAATATTTTTATTTAAAATAGAAGTCGATTTTAGGATTTCGAGGTTTTTAGGCTTTTTTTTGGAGTTTTTTGGTTTTCGTTTAAATTTAATTTTTAAAACTAAAGTTGATTTTCTATTCGCTATATTTGATTCTTTTATTTACTTGGAATTGATATATGGAATGAACCATATATATGTCCAAACATACACTATCATTGAAACACCCTAATACTACAAAATTTTGATTGTTTTTTGTTGATTCTTATACCATGAGTTTTCCGTTCGAATTTTTTGTCTATTACATTTAACATTTACGTGTCCGTACTGGGTGCGGACCTTCATCTACTTATATTGATAACCTATCAAAGAATAGGAAATACTTAAACCCAAATTTTGTAATTCGGTACTCAGTTCCGTTCCCTATCAAACACCAATGGTGAAATCAAACTGATTATTTGATATTAACCTACAACTGTCACGGCTATGGTAAACAACATTGCTACATCAACTAATCACATTAGTACATAAACAAAAATCTAGATAATATAACCATTAATTGTGACCAATAAAAAAGATCACAAAAATAAAGTAGCTCAATTTCAACCAAAAACCTATGAAGAAAACCAAACTTTTCCATACTTTGTCTTCCTCAAACTCCTTTGCTTTGTAGAACGTTAGACCTAAATGAAACAAAACAAAAATAAGACCCTGGATATCATCATCATCATTAACTCTATTCAAATTGGAATATCGAAAAGAAAAAACAGGGAGAGATGCTCACCCTACTGCCACCAGGCTGATTAAAAACATCAACAAAAGACTCATGAAGTTATGGCGTCCAACTCATGTATCCCTTAGCTGCTGTGTTATATTGCTTGAGGATACTGTCTTTCTCTAAATTTTGTAAAACAGAGTTTCTCCAGCTTGCAGTCCACCACCAAAAGGCGTAACCAAACCAGCCTCCACTCCACCACTCCACCTCCCTCCGATGAGTGATCTCCTCCGACGGATCCCGCTTGGACCAAAATAATTATAAAACTCCTAAGCAATATGCCTTAGGAGGATTTCATGAAATCAATAGAATAGACAAATAATGCTAACCTATGCCACAAAATACGGTCCAATCTTCTCACTCTGATTCAGGCCGTCGCGTCTTCGTCCTTACTTTCAGAATTTTCTTGTTCTTATTGTCACTGTAATCATCATATTCTTACTCTTCTCATCAAGACCCTAATACTTTTCTTCTTATTATTATTCCTCTTCCTTTTCTCCTTCTTATACTTCTCACCAAAACCCTAAACGTTGGCTATGCTTTTGTTTTCTTTTTATTATTTTCTTTAAATTTTTAAATTTTTTGTTTTTCCATCTCTTTTGTAAACTATGACTTTGATATCACAAGTTAGCTTCTTTGTCTTTCATGTGCATAATCAGCTTCTCCAAAACCAAATCTATATTTCTTCAATAAGGATTGTTGTTTCTCGTGATATATACTTTGAAACAACATAATCTATGTCAATCGCGCATCGTCTTCTTCACCATCCCAACATCGTCCCATCTTGTATCCGCCGCATAAAAATTCCTCAACAAAACAGAATTCACGTTCGTTACACTAAAACATCAAACCATAACGTAAACCTTATCTTCTTCTTCCTCCTCATTTTGTATTTTTACTTAAACATCAAAATCCGAGATTATAATTGTTAAAAATAAAAGCTCATCACGTGATTAAGTTTTCGATAAGATCATATACGTCCGACCTAACCGATTATGATTCTACATCTCAAAAAGACCCACACAATACACAATAAGACTTCATTAACCTAATTAGTCCGACGACAGATTTTCACATAAGCTATGCTAATACATGTAAACCACATCTCAATAAATAATAAAGATTAACGAATAATGAACTGTCATGTCAAAAGTTACAAATAACACATAAGCTTCACTAAGGATAGGATTGTAATCAACCAAGGAAATATTTTCTAAAACTCATCAAAAGCGCGACACATAAGATAATACACCACATCTTTTACTATTTATGTATAGTGTGATGCGTTGATTGTATATAAGTTTTGATTACTATGTACATAAATTAGATAATATTTTTTAGAATAACTTTTTTACAAATTTTTCATAAATAAAATTGTTCGTTATATACAGTAAAACCTCTATAAATTAATAATGTTGGGACTACATTATTTTTATAATATTTTATTCATAAGAGTTATTAATTTATCGATATATTAACTGACCAAAAACCTAATTTAGAATCGAAGAAATGTATTGATTTATCGAGTTATTAATTTATCAAATAATAATTATATAGGTTTTATTATATATATTGTCTTTAATTTATTTTATGCAAGTGAAACAATTAATCATGCTTTATTTGAAATTCCCCCCCGCTCTATAGGTTTGGGATCTATCCCCCATTCCAAGTGGAAATCTATCATTTCCGTCCGCTTCAGTTTTCTCAAACATGGAATATTTATTTTCGAAGAGTCCTAAGGATTCGTTTCAGGGGTACCTTGTGAACTCTTTCCCATGGATCTTATGGTTTATATGGAAGGCTCCCAATCATAAGGTTTACAAAGATATTGATCAGATACCGTCGGGTAGTCTTAAACATGCTATTGGTAAGGTCCATGCATGGGCTGATGCTCAGAATTCTCTGGCGAAAAGAGCTCTGGCGAATCGGGCTCTTGTGGTTCCTCTTTCTCCGGATGATAGCTTGGCCTTTTCTGGCAGTGTCTGCCAAATCGATGGTTCATGGAAGACTGAATGTCTTTTTTCGGGGCTCGGATGGTGGTCCCAGAGTTCATCTTCCTCTGCTACGTTGATGGGTGCCAAAGGACAGCGACAGAGTCTTTCCCCGCTACATTCAGAAATGGAGGCCCTCCTCTGGACGATGGAATGTATGCTTGCTCATCAAGAAGGTGTTGTAACTTTCCAGAAAGACTGCTCCAAACTCATGAAGATGATAACAACGATGGACGATTGGCCCGCTTTTGCGGCTCTACTTACTGATTTTTTCACCCTCAAAAGACAATTTTAAGCTTTCAAGATCACACTTATTCCTCAAAGACTTAATGATAAGGCGGACTGCTTAGCATGTGGTGCTACTACTCAGGGTAAGGAGTTTACTTATGTAAGTAGTTTTCCCCCAGTTTAAATTTCCAAACAATTTGTATAATTTCGAATTTTCTAAGATGTAAAAAAACAAAAAAAAATTATGTATAAGACTTGTAATAACATATCTACATAATTTAGTAAATTACATAAACAATATGTAAAAATATTTTTTAAAATTAGTTATTCAATAAGATCAATAATATACCAAAAACTTATGTGGATAAGTTAGTGATTCATTGATCTATGAGTACAAGAAAATTATAATAGATTACAAGTTTAATCATTTAATTTTGGAAATCCACACCAAACCATGCTTTTTTTTTCTTTTTTAAATGAGATATGTTACATTCATAGGAATATAAAAATATGAAAAATGTCTTTAGTGATTTTTTTTATTCTCAAAACTTAATAAAAATTTAATGTCAAAATCTTATTTCTTGGTTGGTAACTATTTTCGAAGTAATGAAATGCTTATCTACCCTCTTGAAGATCAAACCATTCGTAATTGGATTTTTTCTTTCCTATATTCGTTTTTCCTTTCATATTTTTAGTGGATGATTCATGGGGGCCAAATTTAGCCAGTCTGCGAGCTTTTCTCGCGAGAAGATAACGCTTCATTCTACCATAACTTTATCTTTTGGTCCTTACAGTAAAGGATCTGAGGTGCAAGTAGGTTTCCTCTGACCACAATAAACACCCTTTCAGAATTGGGAACTTCACTCCATAGACAATAATTTGAATGAACTTCTTCTATTGTGTATAACTAAGGTGTTCTTAAAATAGTATCATAATGCGCCGGTTGGTCCACCGCTGTGAGTCTACTGGCTTCATGACTCTGACGGTTGAAACCTGTAGCTCGATCATTTTAATTAATGTTTATGATTAGTCGAATATGCCGACCAGGGTTGACATGATTCTTCGAACATTCAGCTTCTAAATTCCATTTGCTCCAAAGTGTCGATGAAAATTATATCCACTAAAATCTCTGTATCGATTAAGATTCTTGAAACTATGTAGTTTGCGCCTATAATTTAATTAACTAGGTCGTGTCATAATCGTTTTTAAGCTCAACTCGGTCTTCTTTGAAGAAAAGGATGTTTGCTTCGCATATGTACAAATTTAGGCTTTGATTTTGAATTTAACTTGATGTTGGTGCCTCTTAATCCAGTTGACTTTCTCTCCAAAAAATCTCAAGCTGCCTATGATAACACTAGTTCTTTTCTTCTTAAATGATCGCTTCTCTTCGGGTCGTCGTTTCCTGTCCATAGCAACTTCGTTGTGCTCGGTTTCGGGATCAAGTAAATTTCCGCTCCCTTTAGGTTTTGGGCTATGAACTTAGCTGTTAATATCTCTTTTAACTTAGTAGCGAACTGTTGTGTGACAGTAGATCTTGTAGAATTGAAAGTGTGCATCTTTATCCCGACCCATCATCTTCAAAATTTCTTCGTCGTTTCTTTGCGAACCCCCTCTTCTTTTTTTGGAGGAAATTATTTTGAACATTATACATATGCTCCTGATGGTGCAAAGTTATTCACCCAAAATTAACTGCAAGTGCACAGTGTACAATTGTAGTATTTAGGTTATCGATCCCACAGAGAGCTATGGCTAGTTTGGATTCAGATGCAAAAGTAACCGAACTACGATAAATCTAATATGCTAATGACTTTGTGATGTGTTGAAAATTTTAAAAGGACATTAGATCTAAGGGAAATCAGTTGGGAAAACTTGGGATCACGGTTATTGGTGACTTCTTGAACTCTAAACATTTTAAACTACTAGATCCTATTGGTGTACTAGAAAATAGCCTTTATTTAAATCCATAAATCTCAAATCTCTTTGGATTGTCGCTGAAAGTAAATAAGTTTTAGTGCGAACGAGTTAGATCTGTTCACAAGGTGTCTAAACAAACGTTTGTTTGACTTAAAACGCACCTTGCTCACTACAGACTCTTCCGGCATCTCTATCTCCGTCTCCGGCAGAAAGATCGACCTTGATAATCTAAAAGTGGTTAATTACGTCACCTCTAAATGTAAATTACTGTTTGTAGTGAAGAATCACGTGGCTTATTCCAAAAATCAAAACCGTTTTGAATGATCCCTTGTAATCCCTTTGAAAACCCTAGATCTAATGAATAAACTACTCATACATGGTTTTAGTAAAACATATCATCTTTTTATAAATGAAGTGCATGCAAAACGAATTAGACAATAGAAGATCAGAGGCTCACAAAGCTCTATTGAGAAAGAACACTCTCTAACCTTCTTTAGAGTCTAGAACAATGATAAGAACAATATCTAAAAGCTAAAACCAATGGAAACAAAAAGCCAAGAGAAACTTGTATTACTCTGAGTTCTTGTGTGGTTCGTGTCTCTTCTAGTGCTTAAGAGGTGCTTATATAGGTCGTGAAGGAGTCCTAGGGTTTAGGGTTCCGCGAAAGGGCCGATAAGAAAGTCTTCTAAATTAAGTCGGCGTCACAGTCGGTCGACTCCATCTTTTCCAGTCGGTCGACTCGGGGCTCTCAGCAACATTTCTTCATTTTGGCTCCAAATCTTCTAAGTCTTCTCAAATCATGTGGAAACTTCCATAAAACCTTCTTTTTAGCTCATTTTGCTCCAAAGTGTCTTTTGCTAGTCAATCCTACATAAATGCTCAAAACATGCTACAAAGACTCAATAAAACCTACTATATCATGGTAGAAAACCGGTAAAATCCATGATATATCAAACTCCCCCATACTTAAACCTTTGCTTGTCCTCAAGCAAATAATCAAGGCTGCTAGGAAAAGTTATAACGACTTTGGGAACTAATTGGGAAATCACATTAGCGAAGTGTTTATCAATGCCATAACCACTCAAGTCAAGACCAACATGTACATTCCCTATTAACTCAACAATCTTTCATGCATTCCCCACGATTTACAAGTCAATCAATCCAAAGAATCATAACTATTTCAAAAACATAGAAGTACTACCCAATGAACAAGTTCCTTCCCTTTTCGATATCATAATAAGAAGTCACAAAAGTTACTTCACTCTCCCCCAGACTTATTCATTTCTTTATATTTTGAAACTCTCAAGGTTTAAGCGAATAATGGTATTATAGGAAATTTTCCTAACCTCGCTGTCAACCAAGTTCTCAAAGGTTCTAATGCATAGTGGTATCGCAGGAAATTTTCCTAACCGCATAGATCCCGAGCTCTAGTGATGAATAGTTGGCGTCCTAAGGAATTTTCCTATGCCTCATCACTAGGTTTTAGTTAAAAACGGATTCTTTTTATTTAAATAAGGGAGAGTGGAAGGCTATAGATATCTAGACATTCTCATTATGACATTGAACGAGGACTGACTTATATAGTTATGAAAGTGCAATAGCTCAGAATTACATGGGCTTCTTGACTCAAGGATATGGGTATTTTCTGGTTGATTGAATCGTGTCAAGGTTTTCCAATAGTCATAGACTTTAACTGGGTTCCTGCAATAATAGTCTTAAGTGTGAAACAGAATGTGATTAGTGTCCCAGATTAATCATTGTTCCCCCAACGGTTTGACTCGATGAAAATAAACTAAAAATACTGAAAACTTGGCGAAAAACCATGAGATAAACAACAAGAATTTTATTAGTGTGGATAAACACCCCCCCAGACTTAAATTACACCGTCCAGGTGTAACAAAAGTGAGAAGAAATGCGAATGATATCCGAAATGAAATTTATAAGGATCGAACGCGGTACCTCTGGGTTGAAGTCGGCCGACCCTAATGAGAGGTCGGTCGACTCGGGTAGCGTATAGTCCAGTTTTGCTGAATCTCCTCGCTTGAAAACAAATCAAGAATACCTAAAGATGAAAATAAAACGTACCTAGTGGGTTGCCTCCCACTCAGCACTTGTTTATAGTCAGTAGCTTGAATGAAATTGGCGACTATGGCCGTGATGGTGTGGAAGCATGGCTTCTAGTATCCCTTTTGTTGATGGTTAGGGGCTGGTTGTTTTCGTGAGATGTGTGCAAAGGCAACTGGAAATACTTTTTTACTGCGACTTCCAAGCGTGTAAAGAATGGCCGTCCGAGGATGAATTGCTCTTCAGTTAGATCAATCGAGCGGAGTACAACAAAATCTGTGATGACTGCCACCTTGTTAACGCGCACTGTGATATTTCGGATTAATCTCATTGCTACGCAAAGGGTTCCGTCCTCTGACATTAGCATTAAATCACATTCTTCAGTTTCTCCCCAAGTTGTTGCAAGGGTGGCAGATACCACATTGACTTCGTTCCCATGAATAACAGCTGAGTTGGGGTATTTCTTGCTGTTTATGGTGCACTTCATCCTGATAACATCGTCTTCATTACTTCCAAAGTTCATTTTCTTGGCTTCTACTGCATCTTGTGTTTTACATAGCTTGTTGACTTGTTGTGGTTTGAGTTCCTTCTCCAGAGAGTGATGGTTGGCCGACTGGGGTATAGTCGGTCAACTCGTGTGTCCGTTTGATTTTTGCCAACGACAATCGGATGTTGTGTTGCCTTAGTAGTGACCAGTGACTGGGCGGTCTTCATCATGATGAGATCATTTGCGTTTTGGCATACAAGATTGCTCACTCTGCCAAAAAGGCTTACTAGTCTGATCATCTGACTCTGCATAGATGTCACAAGCTCCTCCACCAATCTCTCTAGTATCTTGAATCTTTCTTCCTTCACGAATTGGAAGTAATGTGGTGGCAGTGGAATTTGATTGAGTGGTGGTGGCCGGTTGTAATTGTATAATGTAGAGGTGCCATGAGTGGTTGATTTCGGATGATGGTTACTGATTCTCCCCTCCGGCTCTGTTCTGAATACATGATTGGCTGTTACGGCACTTGCTTCGTCTTGAAATTGTGCTGAGGCACTCGGAATGGCTGTTTGGAGTGGTCCTATCTCCTTGAATTGCTCGCGGTGAACTGATTTTTCCCTTTCTGGATGAGTCCTTTAGATTTGTCAACTACTTCTCTGGCTCCTTTGTCTTCTTCACGTTCTGCAGGTTGTTTTCCAGTGACTTCACGTCCTGCATCTTGGGGTTGGTGTTGCTCATACCCGGGGGTTCCTTTGTTTTTACCTTTTGCTCGATTATACAAATTGTCATTCTCTTAAATGCTCCCTTCTTGTCAAGTAATGGTCTCCCCTTGAGCGGCTCCTCAATCTTCAATAGTCTTGGATTGGATGCTCTTCCTTGTGGTTGGATTCTGATGTTGAAATGGAAGATTGGTGTGAAACAACTTCGAAAGAGATTAAATGCTCCTTTGCTCGAAGTGTCGAGTCGATCGTCTCTCAAAGTGACACGGTCGTCTCCAAGGTGGTCGGTAGACTTCATGACCAGGGCGGTCGACTGCAATGCTTCTGTTTGTTCATTCGTCTTGATTCCTTGATTGTAGGTTCTCCTTGGTGATCTGATTACTCAAAGCATTTTTAATTCTCCCCTGGATCGTGATCTAGCTCCTCCTTCGATATCTATTTTCAAACGAGGATGACTTCGCGGCTTCCCATATTGATTGCCTCCTTCAAGATTTTCGTCCACCATTCTTCTTCTTCTTTCGTCAGCGATCTCTTGTTGATTGTTCGTAGCCATTCATCGGTAATAACTATCTTGTTGTACCTTCCTGAGTGGTTTCATCGCGTTGCTTGGCATGGGTTCTCGGGTTGACTGCTCCTGAGCCTTCTTTTTGTCTTGGTAATGGGCATCTTCTTCTCTCCTATGATTTGAAAGTTCAATCATTTGTAACCTCCTCCTGATCTCTTGGATCTCCCTGTCGTGCCTTAGTGCTTTGATTTGACTGGCACCCCTGTTATTCGCGCTTTCACTCCTTACATAGTCTTGTATTAGCTGGGTTCCCTTCTTGGAATTTAGAGCATCGAAATTTCCATTTCTCATTGTGTCCATGATGACTTGATTTTCCCATAGCAAACCTTTATAGAAAATTGAAACTACCTCCTTTGGATTGAAACCATGATTTGGGCAGTTGCACAGGTGGTCCTCCTGTCTTCTCCATGCTTCATTGAAAGTCTCGTCTTCGGATTACGTAAATGACGCAATGTTCATTCGTGGTTCAACCAAGAACTTGTCAATAAACATTTCCCTCAGATTTGTCCACGTCTTGATATTCTTGCATTCAAGTCTTTCATACCAAAGTAGAGCTCCTCCACACAAAGAGTATTTGAAAAGGTTTAGGCATAGCTTGTTATAGATACCTTCATCCTTGGCAGCTCGTGTCAGTGTGTCTTCTACTTCCTTCAAGTGTCTCAGTGGGCTGCTTCTTTCGTTTTCATAAGGCTCGATCTCCAATAGACTTCGTATCACCTTGGTATTGATGTTGAGCTCATCTTCTTTTAGTACGGCTTTGATGTGGTTTGGATCATACCCTCGTCCAGGGTAGAAATTTTGTTCAGAACTTCCATCATTGGTGGTAAGATAGACATCATCTTCTAGTCCATGCATCTCCTGTTGATCTTCTCTTCCCGTCTTGAAAATAATCGAATTAGGCTTCTGCTTCCAGGTCGGTCGTCTTCGTGGAAGTCACTCGACTCGGGTCTGGTCGACTGGGTTTTTGCGGATGGAACGAATTGTTTCTCCGGAATTTGAGTTGATCATGCGCCCTTCAGTGCTTTTTGAGTCGAGGGTCTGTCTAGATTCGGTTGTTGTTTCTTCTTTCCTCTTCTCTTCTCTTGAAGAATCGTTCGTCGAGTTGTTCGATGTTGACATGCTCATTACTACTTCTGCTACCTTGGATTTGTCCTCCATTGTCTTGTTTTCAGAACTTTCAGCAATGTTGGTACTGGTTCCGTTTGCTATCTCAGTGGCTTCCTTCTCCTCTTTCTCCTTCTACTTTCCTTTCTTCTCCTCTTGAATTGGATCACGAGTCGATCGACTGAGAGATACAGTCGGTTGACTCGGGTGTTCGTCCTTTTCAATCGATCGGCTTTGCGTGTCTCCTTCCTAATTCATCATGAGTTGTTACCTGTATCAAATCAGAACAACGGTTTCCAAACGTCTCAATCGAAAGATATCTTGATGCAATAATGTTATGCAAATTTCCTAATGAAAACCAAACTAACACCGAAGCTCCCCGGCAACGGCACCAGAAAAACTTGATGGTGCAAAGTTATTCACCCAAAATTAACTGCAAGTGCACAGTGTACAATTGTAGTATTTAGGTTATCGATCCCACAGAGAGCTATGGCTAGTTTGGATTCAGATGCAAAAGTAACCGAACTACGATAATTCTAATATGCTAATGATTTGTGATGTGTTGCAAATTTTAAAAGGACATTAGATCTAAGGGAAATCAGTTGGGAAAACATGGGATCACGGTTATTGGTGACTTCTTGAACTCTAAACACTTTAAACTACTAGATCCTATTGGTGTACTAGAAAATAGCTTTTATTTAACTCCCTAAATCTCAAATCTCTTTGGATTGTTGCTGAAAGTAAATAAGCTTTAGTACGAACGAGTTAGATCTGTTCACAAGATGTCTAAACAAACGTTCGTTTGACTTAGAACGCACCTTGCTCACTACAGACTCTTCCGACATCTCTATCTTCGTCTCCGGCAGAAAGATCAACCTTGATAATCGAAAAGTGGTTAATTACGTCACCTCTAAATGTAAATTACTGTTTGTAGTGAAGAATCACATGGCTTATTCCAAAAATCAAAACCATTTTGAATGATCCCTTGTAATCCCTTTGAAAACCCTAGATCTAATGAATAAACTACTCAGACATGGTTTTAGTAAAACAAATCATCTTTTTATAAAGGAAGTGCATGCAAAACGAATTAGACAATAGAAGATCAAAGGCTCACAAAGCTCTATTGAGAAAGAACACTCTCTAACCTTCTTTAGAGTCTAGAACAATGATAAGAACAATATCTAAAAGCTAAAAACAATGGAAACAAAAAGCCAAGAGAAACTTGTATTGCTCTGAGTTCTTGTGCGGTTCGTGTCTCTTCTAGTGCTGAAGAGGTGCTTATATAGGTCGTGAATGAGTCCTAGGGTTTAGGGTTCCGCGAAAGGCCCGATAAGAAAGTCTTCTAAATTAAGTCGGCATCACAGTCGGTCGACTCCATCTTTTCCAGTCGGTCGACTCGGGGCTCTCAGCAACATTTCTTCATTTTGGCTCCAAATCTTCTAAATCTTCCTCAAATCACGTGGAAACTTCTATAAAACCTTCTTTTTAGCTCCTTTTGCTCCAAAGTGTCTTTTGCTAGTAAATCCTGCATAAATGCTCAAAACATGCTACAAAGACTCCATAAAACCTACTATATCATGGTAGAAAACCGGTAAAATCCATGATACATTAGCTCCGTCCCCCCCCCCCGCAAAGGAAATTTTTACTCCTTTACTCTTCTTGTGGTTGGTCGATGTTGTAGCGCTTATGACTCCTTGCTTCGTGATTTGTATTGCGAGTTTTAGATTTAAATCTTTTGTGGTTTCCCAATTTAATCCACAATGAAAAACTCCCCGAATAGTTGTTGCCCAATTGAACAGTTAGATCATTGACCAATGACTTTTTACCATCGTTTCCTTGAAGCTACTTGGGTAGGTCTAGAGCGGCCTTGGATAAGAGCCCATAGATCTCTGCTTGAAGCTACTTGGGTAGGTCTAGAGCGGCCTTGGATAAGAGCCCATAGATCTTTGCATGAGATCATTATCTGCATGAATATAAAGCATTGTTTGAGGAAGGTTGTTGATAGCTCTAGGAAGCTAACAATTGATGTTCTTCAAATGTGGAGAACAAATCTAGGTTAGCTCCCATAAATTTTTATGAAAAGAGCATACCAAATCATGACGTTTTTTCTCACTCGTTGAAATTTCCTCCGCCAACAGCAATCCTAAATGATTTTAAGTGAGATTTAGCATATGAAACCTTATGTATATGAGAAATCGTAACTTTACTATGTTCTAAACATAAGTATTTTTCAATTGTATCCTAGAAGGGAGTTCGCTTAGTTTCTTCCACTATGGCCGAATTCAAAGACAGTCCTTACAATGTGATAGACTCGTGTGCCCCATTCTAAGATCAACATTTCTCTTTTTAATGGACCTTTGTAAATGTTCCATATCCAGATTTTTGAGTTAAATTCCCTCAAATTTGAAATTTATTCAAGCCTGTTTGAATTTATTCGAGTCATAGTCATATTTTCGCCACTCCGCTCCACAGGTCCTAGAGGAGTTCCCGACCTCTACTCGTGTTGAGGATAAGGATATGCCGCCATAAAGCAAAGAAGCAATGGAATTACAAAAAGGATAAAATGGTTATTTCACTTGCTATTTTGCTAGGTTGTTTTTTTGGAGCGATGCAGCTTATTTTTCCTGCATAAAATGTTTTTTTTATTCATATATTACACGATCAGATTCAACTCGAATATGCATTTATCTATTTTTTTAAGTCCGGTTCAGTAAGAATACCTAGACAAATCATGTCAAAACGGATGCTTTAAATTCATCTTTAGTTTAGATTTAGTTTACTGCTATTTACTGTTTGTTGATTTTACATATATAAAAAAAAAAAATTACTATAAACTACAAGTTTATTCGTTTAATCTAATCATCCCTAAATAGAAACAAATTATATAGATTCTTGGCGATATAGAAAAATCTACCAAAACAAGAAAAAATAGAAGAACACTAGGCCTATATTCTGAACAAAAAGGAACATAATGGAATTAATTTGACCAGCAAAGCGACAACTCATTTTTGCACACTTTCACTACTATATAAACAGTTTTTAACATAAATAAAATATATATATACATAAACCAAAAAAGAAAAAGAAAAAAATATTGTTTGTATGGTGATGACAAGGAAAAAGCTAAACCTAGCTTACATTCCTAGTTACAAAATGAGAAAAGGAATTATAAATAGACTTGGCTATGGGCAAGTCACCAACTATGATGGCTATGGATAAACTAGGTTCCCAATCCTTTCTAAACACCCATGTTTTCAACTCTCTTGACCTAATCAACGTGTTGGAGGGTATTATATCTTCAAACCAGAGGCCAATGCTTGGTAATTCTCTTACAAGTGATATCATCCCAAGTAGCTACAAAAAATTGTATATGTCCTCTCCATACCAAATACCAAAGCATATTAAGTTTCCTGAAAACTATCTCCTCCCTTGTAGCAACCAAGGAGCATATATATCATATGCTATTTTGAACTCTCCTCAACTTACCAACGAGCTGATGTCTATATTCCCTCCAAACCAAGAATCAGTGCAAGTCAGTTCACTCGCAAATAATCCCTTCCTCAGTGGCAACCAAGGAGTTTATATTTCCTCCCGAACCTCTGACTTTCCTCAACTAACCAACGAGTTGCAATGTGTAGTCTCTTCAAATCATGGAGCAAAGAAGGTTAATTTTCTTCCAAATGAGCTCCATCCATGTAATGACCAAGAAGTTTATATTCGTATTATGAACCAGGTTAGTATTTGTACTCTACATTCATATATTTGATATCATGATAAATAATCATTAACAATATTTTTATTCCATTGTGTTTCAAGATGAAGTTTATTATCACTATGAACATCCGAATCAGTAACAAGAAATCGTTGAAGAGATGATGAAATATGGTAAGCAAACATGTTTTCCTTGGATGGATCACAATCATCACTACAATCACCGCAATTACTAAAGCAAACTACATCAAAACGCGGACACCAATTCCTTACAGTAGTTTTGTTTAAGTTCATCAAACTAGAGTTTTGAATTAATGTGTTCTTCTCCACCTTGTCGAAATAATTATTAATTAGGAGTTAAGAGTTGAAATCTAGAATCATTTTGTGTTGTTTGTTTGTTGATTCAATAAAATTAATCTTTAACCTATAGCGATACTCTTTCGCGAATTCTTCATAAAGATTGTATTGAAAATTAAGATGATAAAATTTTGAAAAATTACAGAAATTATGTTTTCGAGGAAATTTATTCAATAAATATCATTGGATCATTTGTGGATTTTTAGTGAATATTCTTTATTAAGCCTATAGTTTTAAAATTTATACGGATATAGCTAACTTGGGCAAATGATTGAATTGCGATCTCTTGAAAACATAGGTTATGATTTTAAGGAAAAAAATGTGTTTATGTTTGACAATCACTTAAATAAAACTCAAAATTAGTACTTTATCAAAATAAGATGTAATATTTTTTTTTTCAAAGTTACATAATATGTTTTATTAAGATACAATATAAATGGTTGTTAGAAATTGAGAGAAAAATGTGTTAGTATGATTGACTATTAATTAAGTAAACTAATTTTATATTTAAACAAAGTATTAAGACTAAGGAGATAAGTGCTTATAAATTGTTGACATGGGCTAAATTTGCTCTTAAAAAATCCAATTATCAATGAGGACAATCAAATTAAGTTTTCTTTTGTTATAAAGACAATCAAATTAAATTCTAAGTTTATAAGAATTAAGTTATAATCATGGGTTTAAAGACACCGACTATATCACCTATATAAAAATGGATTCTTACCCAGAAAAGAGCATTCAAAATCTAAAAGAGAAACCAAATAAGAGTTCTAGCCAGTACCATATTCTGCTCTTAGATCAAATTGAGTTCAGCATACTCAACTCATATCTTGTATTTGCTTGACATAAATAAAGACTTGTTTGAATTTTTATATACTCTTTTATTAATTTACTATTGCAAACCTTTTAATTATAAATAATTAAAAATTGAACCCTTGCATCAACATTTGGCGAGCCATATAGGGGGTTTAGCAAATTAAAGAGTGGAGAGTTTGGGAACAAAATTAAAAGATGCTCGAGACACAACCGCCGACACAGTTCGAAGAGAACGAAGGGACGAGATGTTCACCGATATAAGTGAGGAAGAGTTGGAAACTGAAGCGGCTCCTGATCGCCGAACATTATGTAACCCGATAAGAGTCGTGTTAAACAGGAATAACTCCATTATAACGAATAACAATATTGAGCCCCAGCAGCGGAAAACTCCGGTGGAGAAGAATTCGAAACACCGATTGGTCGAAATAATGAGCTAAAAGATGTTGCCCTTGACAAAACAACCCAAGTAGTTCAAAACGGTGAAAATATGCCAATTTGGATGGATCACCTTCCTCCCGCTCCCCCTCTTCTCCCAGAGGGAATCAATTTGCATGTGGTAGCGGCACCAAAGCAGACAGTGATCAAGTCAAACCATCCGTCCCGCATCTCATCAACTTCCCTTTTCAAGAATAAAGCTATGGCGAGACACACCCCTCAACTCCAAGAAAGATGGCTCACCAGACAGATGCTCCACCAATAGCGGCTGAACCAAGCGCTAACCGATCAGTTAGCAACACTCTCGGAGGAATTAAAGGCATCTCGAGCTCGAACCCACAATCAGAGGATCAAATTGACACATAAGTAGCCGATATGCATCCTTCAAGAGAATGGGTCTTGACGCGTTGCATTCAAGCACGAAAGACTGAAAGCAACCAACTACCTAACACCAACTTCCAAGAAAAAGGCGTGAGCGGGATTATTCCCCAAAAGAAACGCTCTCCCGTAATAATGACCGGTTAATAAGGGACCTAAAAATTGAATTGGAAGAGATGAGATCCTTGGTCCACAAGGCTACAAGCTCGGCCCCAAAGGTCGATCAACTTTTGACAGAAACCGAAGAGAGTCCTTTCACAAGAAATATTACTCGGGTCCGAGTTCCACTCAACGACAAACTAAGACTCCCAACATATGATATGTACGGGGACCCGGCGGTATTCATAAGGGCCTTTTTGATGAATTCTGGTCGAGCAGACTTTCGAAGGGGGGAAGAAGACAAACGGAAGTGCCAGCTTTTTCTTGAGAGTTTGTGAGGTGATGCCCAAGCATGGTTCACGAGCCTTTCCTCTTCGGGAAGTGTTTATATCGACTGCGTCACCGAACTTTGGGAAGTGTTTTTCAAGCATGCTAAACCCAGGAGCATCAGGTCTCGGCTGCAGATCTTTATGCTATTAAGTAAGGTCCTAGAAAATTACTCTATGATTTCATTAAAAGATTCAAGATAGTGTACTCCAGGCTGAGAATAGACGATGATCTTGTGAAAACTTATTTTCGGTTGAAGCCATTTGAACAGTTTCTTAAGTAATCTCCATACCTTCTTCATCCTTCATTGAAGGTTTCAACATATGCTTGATCAAATGTTGAAATGCATCTATGCGGCTATGTTAGGAATTCATTAATGAATTGTATCCTTGCATCATCCCATATCTTGATCTCTTCAACTCCAAGTCTCTCGTACCATAGTAAGGCTTCTTCATTCAGTGAGTATTTGAAAAACTTGAGGCAAATTTGATTGTATGCAGCGTCATTGGCAGCTACATGTTTCAGTGATTCTTCAAATCCCTCTAGATGTCTCAGTGGACAACTCTCTGCGTTTTCTTAGAGTCGTCTAGTGAACAAGTCATGTAGAGCTTTAGTTCTGATGTTGAGTCCTCCCTTCAATGAAATCCGTATGAAATTTGGGTCATATCTTTCCTTTATGTAAGAACTCCCTTCAAAACTTCCATCATCAATGTTGAAATCACCTGGTTCAGATAGCCCCCGTTGTTTCTTGTTCTTCATCTTGTAGCTTTTCGAGCTACGCTTCGTACGCCAGGTCGGTCAATTGTTGATAGGTCGCTCAACTCGAGACTGGTCGGCTGCGTTCGTATAGATCGGGCAAGTCAATCCTTGTGATCCTGAGTTGATCATCTTTCCCTCAATGCTTTTTGAGCAAAGCCTCTGACTAGATTCAGCTACATTCGCATCATATTTCTCTTCCTCCTTGTCTTCTCCCTTCAAAAGGCTTTGCATGGATTGCTTTGACGTTGGTGTCGGTAGGCTCATGTCTCCTATTTATTTTTTGATTTGGTAGTACACCGTTGTCTCTCTGAAGTGTATAGTAGTCTTTGTCTTGTCCTCCTTGATGTGGTCTTCAGCCACTGCTACAGCACCCTCGACTTCTTTCGAATCTCCCTTCTGAGTTGAGCTTCGAGTCGGTCGTCCCAAGGGTTAGGTTGGTTGACTCGAGTTTTCGTCCTCTTCTCCAAATCGATATTTCATATCCTTGTCTTGGTTCATCTCAATTGTAACGTGTTTCAGCAAAACATAGGGTTTTCACACGTGATCAGTAGAATAAAGAAAGAGCAGTATCTTCTAATGCAAATTTCTCCTAATCTATATGAAATCAAAACTAACACTGAAACTCCCCGGCAACAATGCCAGAAAAACTTTATGTGTGAAGTAATTCACCTAAAACTGACTGCAAGTGCACAGTTTGCAGATGTACTACTTAGGTTATCGATCCCACAGAGAACTAAGGCTAATTTGGATTGATGCAATGATGTTATTATGAATGAGTATCTAGTAACTAAGCTAATTGATTGTGAATGGTTGTATGCAAGACTAAAAATATTAGATCTAGGGGAATTCAGTGGGTAACAAGGGATCACGATTTATTAGATGACTTCTATAACTCTAAAAATGTTTATACTTTCAAAACTCTAAGGTTGTTTTAGCGAATCGATTTTGTCTAAAAACCTAAATCTCAAAAATTCATTTGGATTGTCGCTGAAGATAAACAAATATTAGAGCGCATAAGTTAGATCAGTTCACAAGGTGTCCGAAAAAGCATTGGCTATGACACGGAACACACCTTTCTCACTACAGATTATTCGGATCTCCTCCAGTCCGTTTATGGCAAAGGAATCGATCTAGATTACCTAAACGTGGTTAATGACGTCACCTCTAAGTGTTAAACTCAATTTGTAATAAAGAATCTCGTGGCTTGATCCACAGATAAAAATCGTATTAATGATCCTTTGAAAACCCTTTTCGAAAACCATAGATCTAACAAGAAAAATACTCATACATGATGAAGGTAACACAAATTAATATTTGATTAATGAATTTCATGCAAGATGAAAATAGACAATAGAAGAGCAGAGTGTTGTGGATCTCAAATGATTAAAAAACAGCCTCTTTCACTTCTTCAGAATCTCAAAAGAACAAACTCAGAAACTAAAACCCTAGAGATCTAGTAACAAAACAAGAGAACAAGTAAATTTTGTGATTGTATTGATGATGTGGTGGATTGCTTGATGGATCTCTCTTCTCTGCTGCTATGAGCTCCTCTTATAGTTTTAGGGGTCGTGCCTAGGTCATAACCTAAAACTTGATTCGGCTTGATTGGAGCTAAACTGGCCAGTCTTGTAAATCCTGTCAGAATGACATGTCCTCAGTAAAAAAATGATAACTTGGGATTCAGATGTCCAATGGACTTGATTCAAATGGAAGGGTAAACTTAACTTCCGCGCCTAAAAATTGATATGTGTTTCGGCTCCTGGTTCGTCGGGTAACTGGTCCAAAGTTCGTCTGACTTCTAGAACTCAGATTATGTCTATGCATCTCATTTCGCTAGTTTGCTCCAAATCTCTTCTCTTTAACTTCTTTTGCTCCCTCTTTAACTTCTTTTGCTCCAAAATGTCTTTTTCTTGTAAAACATGTATAAATACGTAAAACATACTAGAAAGACTCTATAAAATCACTTGTATCATGGTAGAAAACCGGTAAAATCTGTGATACATCATGTTGCTGGGGAGCTTCGGTGTTGATTTAGATTGAGGATAGGGAATCTTAGTATTAGTACTAGATTTTTCACCCGGACTACTCTCGAGTCTGTTAATATTGTTTGTTTAGTATATTTATATAAATGATATTTTTAATGAACTATATGGTAATATTTAATAATTTTATAAAAAAAAAATTTAGTATCATTGTATTTTTCATTGTATTTTTTTTTCAAGTAAAAATTGCTTTGATAATGAAAAATATTGTGAAATTAAATGTATAATTTTGTCAATTTATACATTTTCTTTGAAAGTTAAAATAAGTTTATCAATTTTTATTATAATTTATTTCAGTTTAATATTTGGATTATAATGATATATTGCTTTTTTAAGAAAAAATCACAATAAAATACCTTTTGAATTTTAATGATTTGCATAGATGACACTAAATCTTTGTAGTCCGTTTAAAACTCAATAAGTTTTATATTCTAACGCCAAGTCGGTAACTTTCTTTATTTTTATATATTTAATCATTTATAACTAATTGAAGTTTTTTTTAAATTAAAATTTTCAACTGGCAATTTTGGATTCAGATTATGATATTATAATTGTATTGTACAGTTATATTGTTTTTATTGTCATTAATATCCTGACATTTAATCTCGTATGGGATTTATTTTAACTTTGTAATTAGATAAGAGTTACTTTAGTATAGTCTTTCTTAGTTTATGCGCTTTTGTTTAAACTACTTGATTATTATTTGGGTTTTTTTCGTATTTTCGCTTCTGCAATACCTTTGTTTCACAAAACCTTATTTGTCGTTTAGAAATGTTTCTAATGTTAAACGACGGTGCTTGTTTCCGAGAGGAACCTTTACTTCTAAGAGAATACCACGTCGTATAAATATCTCAAACAAAACTCGAATCCTTGACTTGAGAAATTCTTCGACATCTTATTCTCTTTTGTTGTTTCTTTTGATTTCATTTCTTCTCTGTCAATTTCACCTGAATCGACTAGAATCTAATAACAACATGCCTAAGCGAAGAATCTAAATGCTCGAAGACGGAACATATGATGTAACATGTTGATTTATCCATTGCATACTACGCATATAGGGCATTTGCAGGTTTGTCAATTAAATTGTTCCACTACAGTTATAACTTTTGCTTGTTCCAGTGGAACTTTGAGTTGTTTATTCAATAAATTTGTTAGAGGTATAAGTTTCAATGAGGTTGTCTCTAAAGCAAAGAAATCAGATTTGATTGAACTTATCCAAAGAAATGATTTATATGGATCCGAAGTTGCAAGAAAGGTAAAAAATCAAAGTAATCAAATAATTAACTTAACATAGTTTTGGAACTTATGATGATCTTCCTTTTTCATTTAGGTGATTGTCCTTGCTCGAGAATCTGGACTCAGATTTGACCTCGCTCACTATATATAATGATATTCATTTTTGATGATTCGTCGTTAATGATATAACTCCACATAAGTATATAATTAAAACTTTGTCTGAAAAATCATTGTTTTTCTAAATAAAAGCCTGAAAAATCATTGTTTTTCTAAATAAAAGCTAAACTGAAATTGAGATCATGTTTTAAATAATCAAACTATAAAATGACATTGATCTAAGCCCATGTTTATTACATTTCTTCTCGGATCTGATCTTCTTTTGAATCTAATTCTCTGTATATTTCTATGTAAACAATCTTTTTGAGTGTACTCTCTCCATCACCATCGCCTTTGTTCTCGTTATTTTCTCACACTCGATCACTCAATCGCTCAAACGTGTTATTATCAATCGTGTATCATTATATAGTCCTTCCTTTTGATTAATGTTACGAAGAATCATTATTGGTACTCCGACTTTTAGAGATAGCTTACAGACTTGTTATAATTGTTGGGATTTTTATTAGATTTCAAGTATTGGGTGTATCTCTCCTAAGTCTATTGGATTTTTTGTAAATCCAAGTATTGGATTTTTATTAGATTTCAAGTATTGGGTGTATTGGCATATTGTAAGCATCTTCTTCAGAGGCTTACAATGGAAGCACAAGTGTGCACAGCAAGTGGAGGTAACTTTCATGGAAAAAAACATACTGATGCTTTCAAGGTTACTGAGAAGTTTGCAAAAGGTAGCAGCGCAAATCAAACAACTAACGGAAAAGATGACTCAAACAACTCTTAAACCCAATAAATAGCTGAGTTGAAGGGGATGGAGCAAATGCTAATGAAAGATAGAAGAGGAATCTAACTCTCTGCAATAAGAATGTATGGAGGAAGCATCCAGTGAAGAGGTGAATTTCATAAGAGGTAATGGATTTAGACCAAGGAACAATTATGGGTATGGCAATCAAGGCTCGAAACCGTTAGCAATCAATACAAGTACTATAACTAGCAACAATACCTACGTCAACAAGGGGGGTACAAGCAGTATATGGTCAACCTCATCAACCTCAACAACAAAAACAACAACAACAACAACAACAACAAGGAGCCCTACGATTTCAGAACAAAAGGACAACATGTTCCAACAGTTTCTTGACAACCAGCAAAAGATCATCGCTGATTTGATGGGAAAAATGGATTCGTTGTATGGAGAGATGAATAATAAGATAGATGTCATGGGCAGTCAAATGAGGTAACTTTAAACTCTAGTAGCCCAAACCACAAAAGCCTTTAAGCGAACAAAAGGAATCTTGCCCGGAAATACCAATGCAAATTGAAAGATGTTCATCCAATCAATCAATCTAACAAGTGGAAAGAAGCTAGACCATGTGGTAAGAAAAGGATTAACAAACATTGTGCTTGAAGAGATTGAATAGGATATCGCAGTAGAGGATTCGACCAACTACAAATAACAGTCGACAGACTTTGAAAGAAGAGTAATCGATCTTGAGGAACCGATCCCTGAGTCAACCGACCCTATCATAGTCGACCGACCTAGTCCATAGAAGAACGACGATGTTCCAATTGGAGAGAAACAAGGCTATAAGACGATTCTACCCTACCCCAGAAGGAATAAGAATACCAAAAAGGAGATGGAGGATACCAGATGTAAGGAGTTGGTGGAAAAACTAGTCATACAACTTCCATTCTTGGATTCTTGTAAGATGTGGCCTTGTTTCAAACGATACGTCAATAAGATAATAGCCAACCTTGCAAGTCTGGAGGAAGGAGTAATGCTAGAGACAAGTGAATGCAGTGCAATACTCCAGAATAAGATTCGAAGGAAACAAGAAGATCCATGTGCATTTGTTCTTAACATTAGTATTGATGATGTGAAATTTGATCATAGCTTATGCGATCTTGGTTCATCTGTGAACCTTATGCCACATTCAGTAGCTAAGAGGCTTGAATATACTGAATTCATCCCTACACAATTGAGTCTTGTACTAGCATATTATTCAGTTCGCTATCTCGAGGGATTTGTAAATGATATATCGGTGCTAGTGGAAGGGTGTTTCATACCAGCTGACTTTGTCGTATTGAAATTTGACAAAGAACCCTTTGATCCCATCATACTGGGATGACCATTCTTGGCTACTACAAGAACTATCATTGACGTGAAGAGAGGAAATAATTTCCTTCAACTTGGATAGTTGCAACTGAACTTTCAAATGGAGAAGGTTATAGGAAGACCATCCATAGAGGAGCGGATGTTCGCTGTAGATGTTATCTCTAATGCCGCGGAGGAAGTCTTTAGGGAGAAAAGAATCTTTGATCCGATGGAGAAGGTCATAACCGTCACTTGTGGAAGAGAAGGATATCTCGATGATCTAGCAAATGGCTTTGCAAAGATGTTGGATTCGAGCAAGTATGTGAAGCAAATGGTAAAAAGCTTAGAACTACCAGCATAACCAGCCAAGAAACCAAAGGTAGCCGACTGGAGTGAGGAGAATGCCCCTAAACTCGAGTTAAAACCACTACCAGCAGGGCTAAGGTACGGTTTTCTAGGACCAAAATTTGCTTACCCAGTTCTAGTGAATGCTAATTTGAACAATATTGAGACAACACTATAACTAAGCAAGCTGCCCAAGTTTCACAAAGCTCTTGAGTATTCTTTGGATGATATTGTAGGCATATCTCCAGACCTTTGTATGCATAGGATTCACCTCGAAGAAAGAGCAAAGGCGTCAATCGAGACTCAAAGGAGGCTAAACCCGAACCCGAAAGACATGGTAAAGAAGGAGATTCTGAAGTTGCTTGATGTTGGTGTTATTTTCCCAATATCGGATAGCACATGGATAAGCCTAGTAAACGTGGTGCCAAAGAAGGGAGGATTCACGGTGGTGAAGACGGAGACCGACGAACTTATAGCCAGGATAACCATAACCGGACATCGAATGTGCATCTACTGGAAGTTGAACACAACCAAGAGGAAGGATCATTTCCCCTTTCCATTCATCGACCAAATGTTGGATCGGTTGGCTAACCACAAGTACTATTTCTTTCTAGATGGATACTCAAGATTTTTCCAAAACCCTATCCATCCCGTCGATCAAGAGAAGACGACATTCACTTGCCCATATGGAACATACGCCTATAGACGGATTCCCTTCAGACTATGTAATGCACTAGCAACCTTTCAACGGTGTATGATGTCTATCTTTACTGACATGATGACTTTTCGGTGTATGGACAATCTTTTCATGGATGCTTGGACAATCTCCGCAAGTTCCTTGACAGATGTGAAGAAAAAGATTTGGTTTTGAATTGGGAGAAGGGCCACTTAATGGTACAAGATGGCATTGTACCTGGACATCGAATTTTGGAGGCAAGAATCGAGGTGGATAGAGCAAAGATCAAAGTGATGACGACTTTACAACCACCTACGGACGTGAGAAGAATCCGTAGTTTTCTAGGCCACGCTGGTTTCTATCGGCATTTCATCAAAGATAACATGCTCTCTCACAGCACTTCTATGCAAGGAGATCAAATTTGAGCTCACAAAAAACAATATGAATGCTTTCAAGACACTCAAGGATGCTTTAATCTCAGCACCTATTGTACAACCACCAGACTGAGAGTTACCTTTTGAGGTAATATGTGATGCTAGCAACTTTGCAGTAGGAGCAGTCTTGGGGCAAAGGAATGAAAAGAAGCTACATGTTATCTATTATGCTAGCAGGATCCTTGATGATGCACAACAAAACTATGCAACGACCAAAAAAGGAGCTACTAGTTGTCATGTTTGCTTTTGAGAAGTTTTGTTCTTATATTTTTGGATCAAAGGTGGTAATACACACTGATCATGCCGCACTTAAGTACTTGATGCAAAAGAAGGATGCAAAACCAAGGCTTTTGCGATGGATCTTACTTTTGCAAGAGTTCGATATCATAGTACGAGACAAAAAGAGGATAGAGAATGGAGTAGCTGATCACCTATCCAGATTATGAATAGAAAATGACGTTCCTATCAAATACCACCTACCTGAAGAACACATTTATGCAATAGGATTAACAGCAAGTAACTCAAATGGCGAAAGAAGTCAAAAGTGCGTTTCTGCGAAACTCGAGTTGACCGACCCTCTTATGGAGTCGATCAACTTTAAGCGAGTCGACAGTACTATCACTATGGTTAACCGACTCGAAACATATGGATCTAAAATCATGAAGTATAGAATGAAGAGGATGATACAAGCTATTTGAGACGTGGAAAAGAAGAAATCCCAACAATTGACACCATCTTGGTTCAGTGAGATTCCCAATTTCCTAGCAACTAATGTACAACCAGAAGAATTCACAGGCTACAAGAAGAAGAAGTTCTTAAGATACGTACGCAAGTATTTTTTGGAGGAGCCCTATCTTTACAAAAGCTGCGCTGATGGGATTATCCGTCGATGCATCCCAAAACATGAGGTATCACATATACTCTACCATTGTCACGGTTCTGATTATATTGTTCACTTTGCAACCTTCAAAACAGTTTCAAAAGTTTTTCAAGACGGATTTTGGTAGCCCACCATGTTTCGAGATGCTCATTGATTCGTTTCAACTTGTGATGCATGTCAAAGGAAAGGAAACATCAGCAAGATGAATGAGATTCCATAGAATTACATTATGGAAGTCAAAGTATTCAACTGTTGGGAAATTATGGGGCCATTCCCAAATTCTCATGGAAATCAATACATACTAGTTGTTGTGGAATATGTATCTAATTGGGTTGAGGCAGTAGTTTCCCCTACTAATGACGTAAAGGTCGTCATAAGACTTTTCAAACACATCATCTTCCCACGTTTTGGAGTGCCATGAGTCATAATAAGTGATGGAGGATCTCACGTCATCAACAGAGTTTTCGAGACACTACTAAGGAAGAATGGTGTGAGGAACAAGGTAGCAACCCCATATCACCTCCAAACAAGCGGCCAAGTCGAAGTTTCCAACCGCGAGATCAAGAGTATTTTGGAAAAAAACTGTCAGACGTACAAGAAAGGATTGGTCCCTTAAGCTCAATGATGCACTTTGGGCTTATCAAACTGCATTCAAGACACAACTAGGGACGACACCATTTCAACTTATGTATGGAAAAGCATGTCACCTCCCGATTGAGATCGAATATAAGGCATTTTGGGCAGTCGAGTTGTTGAAATTTGATGTTAAGTCCTCCAATAAAAAGAGATTCATTCAACTCAATGAACTTGACGAGATAGGCTACCATGCCTATGAAAGTACAAAGCTATACAAGGAACGGACCAAGATTCAACATGACAAGAAGATTATTCCATGCGATATTCAGCAAAATTATAAGGTGTTGTTGTTTAACTTAAGACTCATACTATTCCCAGGAAAATTGTGGTCGCGATGGTTCGGCCCTTTCACTGTCAAGGAAGTTAAGCCATATGAAATTGTCGTTTTACTCAGCAAGGACGGCGAGAGTTTTACTGTGTATAGACAGAGAGTTAAGCTTGACTATGAAGATGATCCACCAACCAAAACAACAGTTTTTCATCTTCAATAAGCTGCCACTAGTCCATCCCAAATCGCCATTATTTTCAAGCTATTGACTTTTAACAAGCGCTGAATGTGAGGCAACCCACTGGTACATTTTCTTTACTTTTATTTCTAGGTGTTTTTGATTTTTAGGCGAGGAGAATTAACATAAATCGATATGAACGAAACCCGAGTTGACCGACCCTCATTATGGTCGCCCAACTTTTCACCTCTGAGGTAACGCAGTTTTTGATTTGCTTTCATCTTTGTTTTCTAAGCTCCCTTACTCTTTTTGTTATACTGGGACAGTATAATTTAAGTCTGGCGAAGACGCATATCTGTTGCTGATGAAACTTTACTTTCTTAATCTCAAGTTTTTTGTTGATGGTGGGATTAGTACCCCTGATCAATATCTTGACAATAATTAAGGTTCGGTCTCTACCGATCTTTCCCTAATTACGAAGTAGGTCATAAACTCATTCAATAGGATTAGAGCTCTTGGCCCAGATGACCGAGGGATACCTCGGTAAAGAATGGTTGGATTTTAGTGTCTAAAGCGGAGGTATAAACTACTTCGTCTGTAGCCAAAGTCTAAGCTCGGACAGAATAAGATCAAATCTTATCCCAGATTTCCTGATTTCGAAAAAATGGAATATTTTCATTTTTCCGAGATAAGCCAATTGGCTTAGATAACCGACTACAGAGGGATATAAATACATACTCCCCTTCATTAAAATCGACATTCAGAATCGGGGAGAAGAAATACTAGCAAACCTAAGTTTAATACTTATCTTTGATAAAGTTAACTCGGCATTATGAGTTAACACCCTTGTAATCGATATCAATAATAATACTTCTTTTCTGAGAAATATTTTTTCTTTCTTATTAACTTAACTTACTCCAAAAAACGAACCCCTCTAATTATAAATAATTAAAAGTTGAACCCAGTATCAATATTGGGGGCGCCATGAAGGGGGTTACTTTTGAATAAAAAGTAAAAGAAACCTCGGAAAAACCAGAGATAGAAGGATGAAGAAATAAGTTGGTACAATTCTAAAAAGCTCGGATTCTAAAGGGACCGTAAAGAGACATATCCGGAGAATTCCGATAACTCGACAAGTATCCCCGGCACCGACCTATAAACCTTCAGCGGTTTTCACGGACGCGAGCCTCGACGGAGTTACTTGTCCTCCCAACGACCCTTTGGTCATTCAAATATATTTAGCAGGAAATGCTATGGATAAAGTGATGATAGACATTGGAAGCATAGTGAACTTGCTAAGCTTAGAAGCAATGAATCGTATGAATATGATTTCGAAAGATATGGAAGTTAGGACAAAATCATTAACCTCGCTTCCGAGAAAAAGAGATATAACGGTGGGAACCGCATTCTACCCGGTCTCTGTCGAAGTAGTAACGATGGATATTATTTTTCATGTGATCTCAGGTTCTTCCGTCTTTGATGCAATTATGGGGGTTCCTTGGTTGACAATGATGGAAGCGGTCCCGTCAACCTGTCACCAGTGTCTTAAATTTCCGACCCCACACGGTTTCTGTTCGGTAATAGGAAATCAACGAGTAGCTAGAATTTTTTCCATGCCGATGGAGATAACACCGCAAATCATCTAATTAATTTCGGAACCAGAAATTTCAAATGACGGAAATCCGAATTTGTCAGTAGTTGGGGAGCTAGATCCAAATATCTTCGAGAAAGACCAATATGAAAAAGTTTGTATCAATGAGGAACACCTGGAGCTATGCGTAACCATCGGTGGAGGCTACAAGAAAGAAATACGTGATAATTTGGTCGATTTGTTGAAGACGAACAAGGGAGCTTTCGCCTTGTCGTCGAACGACATGGTGGGATTTATCCCTGCGGTAATATCACACCGTTTGAATGTAGATCCGACTCACAACCCGATTAAACAAAAGAAGAGGAAATTAGGACCTGAAAGAGCAACGGCCGTCAATGAAGAGATCGACCGGCTATTGGCAAAAGGTTCAATTACCGAGGTTAATTATCCAGAGTGGTTGACAAATTCGGTAGTGGTTAAGAAGAAAAATGGAAAATGGAGAATTTGTGTATATTTCACAAATCTTAATAAAGCATGCCCAAAAGATTGTTTCCCTCTTCCAAGCATAGAGAGACTGGTGGAAGCGACTGCTGGAAATGAACTTCTTTCTTTTATGGATCCGATTTCAGGATACAACCAAATTATGATGCATCCAGACGACAGGAAAAAGACAGCTTTTATAACAGATAGAGGAACCTATAGCTACCGCGTAATGCCTTTCAATTTGAAGAATGTCTGTACGACATATCAAAGGTTGGTCAATCGGATGTTCGCAAAGAAGCTCAGAAGCACAATGGAAGTCTATATATATGATATGTTAGTAAAATCTTAAGGTAGCGTCCGACCATGTCACTCATTTACAGGATTATTTCGATATCCTAAATCGCTTTGGTATTAAATTTAATCTAGATAAGTGTACCTTTGCAGTTACATCCGGGGAGTTTCTCGGATACATAGTAACAAAATGAGGAATAGAAGCTAATCCGAGATAAATCAATGCGATAAAGAATTTTCCATCCCCGAAGAACTCAAAAGAAGTGCAAAGACTCATTGGGCGAATAGCGGCTCTGAACCAATTTATTTCGCGGTCGACAGATAGATGTCTCCCCTTTCATAATTTGCTAAAAGGAAATAAGCAATTCGAATGGAGCAGCGAATGCGAAGAAGCATTTCAAGAGCTGAAAATATATCTTTCGACTCCTCCGATCTTGAATAAGCCAGAAGATGAAGAAATGAATCATTTTCCTTTACATTTCAGTATCTAAATCAATTGTAAGTGGGGTACTGGTCCAAGAGGGCAGAGGAGAACAAAAGCCCGTGTTTTACGTAAAGAAGTCTTTACTCGATGTAGAAACTAGATATCCAGCACAGGAGAAGTTAGCTTTTGCCATAGTAATTGCAGCTCGGAAACTCCGACCATATTTCCAATCACATCTGATAGAAGTAATAACGAGTCAGCCCCTCCGAACTATACTACACAGTCCAGGTCAATCAGGACGATTGGCGAAATGGGCTATTGAACTCAGTGAATACGACATTGAATACCGAAGCAATTCGACGATTAAGTCCTAGGTATTAGCTGACGTTTTGTCCGAACTACCCCAAGAAGGGGATTAGCACCCCTGATCAATAGCTTGGCAATAATTAAGGTTTGGTCTCTACCAATCTTTCCCTAATTACGAAGTAGGTCATAAGCCCATTCAATAGGATTAGAGCTTTCCGCCCAGATGACTGAGGGATACATTGGTAACGAATGGTTGGATTTTAGTGTCCGAAGCGGAGGTATAAACTACTTCGTCCGAAGCCGAAGTCTAAGCTCGGACAGAATAAGATCAAAACTTATCACAGATTCTCTGATTTCTGAAAAATTGAATATTTCCATTTTTCCGAGATTAGCCCATGGGTTTAGGTAACCGACTACAGAGGCATATAAATACATAACTCCCCTTCATTAAAATCGACATTCAGATCGGAGAGAAGAATTACTAGCAAACCTAGGTTTAATACTTCTCTATGATAAAGTTAACTTGGCATTCCGAGTTAACACCCTTGTAACCGATATCAATAATAATACTTCTTTTCCGAGGAATCTTTTGTCTTTCTTATTAACTTAACTTACTCCAAAAAAGGAAGCCTTCTAACAGTATCAACATTTTTCGCCGCTTTTTTTTATTGAGTCAAAACCGTTTGAAAAACAATGATTACACTTAGGACATGAACCACATTAGAAGGATTTCAATAACTATTATTGCAGGATTCAGTTTAAATCTATGACTAATGAAAAAACAGGGAGCATATCAACCCACCAAAAGACCCCATGTTTCACAAGATTGAAATCCATGTAAGCTAGAACTCCTAAATTTTCTCATTATAGGAATCAGTCCTCGTTTAATGATACTATACGATTGTCTGTGTGATTATGGTTTTCAGCTCTCCCTTTAGATGCTTAAAAAAGAATAAATCGAATCTATGTTAAATTGTAAGAACCTAGTGATGAGGCAAAGGAAAAATTCTTAAGACGCCAACAATTCATCACTTAAAGCTCGGTATTGGTACGGTTAGTAAAATTTCCTATGATACCACTATACGCTTGAACCTTTGAGACCGTGGTTGACAGCGAGACTAGAAAAATTTCTCGAGATGTCACTATTCGACTAGACCTTGAGAAATTCAAAAGAAAAAGTAATGTAATAACTAAGTTGAGAAAAATTGTGTATATGACACTTAAACATAAACTAATTTAAACCCATGACATTTTCAAAAACATATTAGTATCCATGGCACTTTAGATGGTAAATTGACAAAAAACCCCTTAATCCAACCTACATGTTTTTCCTATCTCCGGACCCATCTAGTATGTACATAAAGAACAAAAAACGTGTCAAATAATTAATTATTATATATCTCTCTTTCTCTGCGTATACACATGCATATATATATATATATATTTATATATTTGTTTTATTCTTTTTTCCATTTTTTTGTTCTTCAATTTTAATTATTTTTATTATGATAAAAACTAAAAAAATATATATGAATAGTTAGAAAAAACAATTATGCATCTTTTGAGATCCATATCACCAATTTAATTTTTTTGTTTTATCATTAATTAGACTTAACATTGATTAAGCTGTGCAGAAATAGTGAATATTTTATCATCAGATTCAATGCATGTACGTATGTTTACTACATATATAGAGACATCGGTTTATTTTGATGATTGTACAACTCATTTGAGAAATTTTTGTAAAACTCCTGCATATATATATATATATATATATATATATATATATATATATATATATATCTGATGCATATACAACTCATTCACATACTATTTTAACATGTCCCAAACACATTCATATAAATCTAACCTTAGAAGTTAAAGAGATGACGAAGGAACTAGAAAATGAGAAATTTGGACTGATAGAAGATGATTATATGTAAGGACAAAACCAATTGAACCGGAAAACCTGTATAGGGCGAAGTTGATGGAGTTGTACAGGCCGAAGTTGATGGACATGTACAGGCCGAAGTTGATGGAGTTGTACAGAGAGTATTCGAAGGAGATGTACGGTCGCCAGATACATGTACAAGCAGAAGCATGGGAGGTTGTACAAACATTAGGCGAAGGAGCCGTACATGCATTACATATATATGTACATGCATGAACAGTATAGAGATTTCTCGAATAAGTTGTACACTCATCAGATATATTTGTACAGGCAGAAATTGATGTCCTTGAACATAAGTTAAATTTGACATTTGTACATGTATATTATAATCTGAAGTTATTGTGACAACGTATACATCTATACGAACCAAAGTTGATGGAGTTGTACAGACAATACTTGAAGGAGATGTACAATCGTCAGATATATATGTACAATCATAAGTATGAGGATATGTACAAATAGTAGGTGAAAGAGGCATACATGCATCAAATATATATGTCATGAAGAAGATGTATAAAAAGATCTTCAATGAGTTGTACAGATTCGATTAGTGTACAAATTTTAGTTCATGTAAGATTTAATAAACAATAATCCATAAAAATTAAATAGTTGATGTAGATCCGTTGATAAATCTAATATTAAATATTTTTTAAAAAATTCATTTGTAATTCAATTTTTTAAAAAAAAAGTAAACGAAAAATAATAATAATAAAATGAAAAAAATAAATTAAAAGAAGTGAGAGAGAAAAGAAACACACCATCAAAAATTATGTTGGCCGATATAAGTAGGAGAGAAGAATAAGTACAGAAGAAAAAAAAAATTTTTAAAAAGTGAATAAAGAGAGAGAAAAGACACAAAGTGCAGATGAAAAAAAAAATTGTTATGGTAGTATCATAAATATTAATGTCATCTAAGGGTACAAAAGTCATGAATAGTACGTAAATAGTGCCCAAAGTGCTATCTACACCAATATATTTTGGAAAGTGTCATAAGTCCCAATTTCTTTTGGGAGAATGTCATAGGCACCAATTATTTCAACTAAGTTTGGGGGAGAGGGAAGAAACATGTGTGTTAAGACTTTTTTATCTTAGTATTCAAAAGAGAAAGAACTTGTTCTTTGGGTAGTGCTTCTATGATGTTGAAATTGTAATGATTGGCATTTGGATAGATTGAAGTGTGAAATTGTAGTGCAAATTTTGAAAAAATTGTTAAGCTTAAAGGAAGTACATAGTGGTCTTGAGTTGATTGATTTATGTTCTATGTGAATTAAGTATAAAAGTTAGATATGGTTGTTCTTATGAATTTCCAATTTTTTCAACACTTTTTCTAGCAGCCTTTAATATTTTATTGAGCACAAGCAAGGGTTTAAGTCTAAGGAATTTGATGTATCATAGATTTTACTGGTTTTCTACCATGATACAACATACAAGTGGTTTTTATAGAGTCTACCAAGTATGTTTTAGGTATTTCTATAGTTTTTACTAGCAAAAGATATTTTGAAACAAAAGAAGCTAAGTGAAGAGATTTGGAGCAAAACTAGCAAAAGGAGATGCAAAGATAGAATCTGAGTTCCAGAAGTCGGACGACCTTTGACCCACTTACCCAACGAACCTGAAGATGAAGTACATTTTAATTTTTAGGAACGCAAGTTAAATTTACTCTCCAATTTGAATCAAGTCCATTGGACACCTGGAACCCAAGTTATCGCTGTTTTATTAAAGAAATGTCATTTTGACGGGATTTACAAGACTGACCCCTTTAACTCCAATAAAGCCCGACTCAATTTCTAAGAAGGTTCTACCCTAGGACCGACCTAAAAAGCTACAAAAGAAGCTCTTCAGCAGCAGAAGGAGCCACGCTCAAAACTCTCCATAAGCCAATCACACTCATAAACATTTAGCTTTTGTTTTTCATCCATTGTTACTAATTCCATAGGTATTACTCTTTCCATTTAATTGATAGGCTCTGAAGAAGTTAAGAGGCTGTTCTTACCAATATTGAGATCCACGACCCTCTAATATTCTATTTTCTATTTCCATCTTGTATGCAACTCATTAATCCAATAATGATTTGTGTTACCAATATAATGTCTGAGTAGTCACATTATTAAATTTAGGGTTTTTCTTACGGTTATATATAAATTGCTAAGGTAGTTTTAAATCAATCAGGTTTATCCCAAAGGTTCTTCACTGCAGTAGCTCTTAGTTGACTTAACGGAATCGATGAACCTACTTTTATCAATCCTAGCCGTGATCTAATAGCAGCAACGCATTAATGACCCCCTTATCTCTATGTAGTGAGTAATGTGTGTTCTGTGTCATAGCCAACTTGTTCGGATACCCAACTTGTTCGGATACCTTGTGAACATATCTAACTTGAAATCTATTGCTTGTTTATCTTCAGCGACAATCAAAAGAAACTTTTGAGATTTAGGTTCTTAAACAAAGGTGTTGTCACAATACATTCTTAGGGCATCATACAATCACGTGCCTAGAGTTCTAGAATCAAGAGATATAATCTGACTAAGTGCTTAATTCATAATTCATAGTTACGAATTGAAATTCTCCTTGATCTTATACCCCCATAATCGAACACAACCCAACATTTTGAAGCTTTTGGTTTTCAAGGCTTTCCATCACTTAAGATTTCTTGGATCATAGATCAGTCCTAGCTCTCTGTGGGATCGATAACCTAAATACTAGATCTTTACACTGTGCATTTGCAGTCAATTTTGGCTGAATTATTTCACACATCACGAGGTCTTTGCGAGAAACGAGAACAGAAGAGAACGCCGAGAAGTGTTGATATCTGAAAGAAAAAACACAAAAAAGGAAAGGGTCAAGGCAGATGTCACACTAGCAATTTTTGAACCTCAACCAAATAAAAAATGGTCATATCATCAAGATCCTAGAGTACCCATTATCCCATGGTGTGACAACCACAAAAATCCATGCCATAAGACGGAGGGGTCCCAAAGCCTGAAAGAAAAACTAATGATCAAATATAAAAAAAAGATCAGTCTCGCCCCAAGCTAAAAAGAAAGGAACATGCATCGAAACAAATAAGCCGCGATATGACTGGAGGACACGAGGATGGAGAAATCATACCACCACCCTCCCTCCCCATTCTAGAGAAAATGAGTCAAGATGATCATGAGAGGTTTGGCAAACTGCGAGGATTCGCTAAGGTCTACCCAACAGAGCATATTCTGACTATAAGCAGCTCAAATTCTGAGGAGCTCCACTCTGTAAAATAAACTGGTGTTTATGAGTGAAGATCTCAAAGGAATCGATATCCCTCATAACGAGATATTGGTTATCGAACTACAGATTGGAGTTTGTGACATCCAACGAACCCTCGTTGACACCGAAAGCTCTGTGGATGTAATTTCTCTCGACACTCTAAAAAAGATGGAAATAAAGGACCAGAAAATTAAAGATAGGATAAAGCACCTGACAACTTTTGGGGGAGACCGGTTTTTTAGGAGACACAATATCGACTGTAGGGACAATCAAGTTAATCTCAGCTTTAGGCGTAACTAAGATCGTAAAGATCAATGTGGTAGAAAAGGTGACCATTTAAAATGCCATTGCTGTCACACCTTGTATTTTCTCCATAAATGTCGGTCCATCTACATGTCATCAATGTATAAAATTTCTGACCCCAAAAGGATTCTTCACTATTCGTTGAAGTCGGCCCAACGATGTTTCGTAATGGGAATAAGCTTCGCCAAGCAGCCAACTCCAATATCATAGCAACCGACATTTCTCTCATAGCAACCTCTTCAAATAAAAACCTACCAACTTCAGCCGAGATCCTTGCGGAACTTCTCGAAAGAAGTGACTACCTAGCAACGAGGATGAACAAGAAGCATCGCAGCTTTGAGTGAACAAAATTAAAATAAATAAAATAATATATTTAGGCTTTTAACGCACCGGTAATTTCCAGAATTTTAGAGCTGCTCGATATTCCTTAAAGGTTTTCCTTGATGTAATATGAACTACAACACGGCTTCATCCCTTCCGAGAGAGGGACCAGACAAGACTACCGAACAATACCTTATTCTTCTCTTATACCTTGTATTTGCTTGACATCAATAAATTCTTGCTTCAAATTTTTAAAGACTCTTAAACTTATTTATTGTTGTGAACCTTTGATTTAGAAAAAATTAAAAGTTAAACTCATGCATCAACATTAATATTAGTTCCTCTCTCTGTACAAAAAAATAGAAAAAAATATTTATGTTTATTAGGACCCAAGATGAGGTTAGAAGTACTTTTATAATGTCATTATTTGTCTGGAAGGAGACTAGGTAAGGGTTTGGACGTGAAAACTTAGTTACATTTATGCAAAATAATATTTCTGCGAGAGGAAATAAACCTTTGGGTTAAGACTCTTTTATCTTAGTATTGGAAATTGCAACGCAAGAACCTATGTACAGATCAAGTCTTCAGGTCTCATCTCGAGCTATAGAACTTAGAAATTTGTTGACTCCAACCAAGCTCTCCCTCAAACGAACTTGGGTGGAGAACTTATTTTTGATGGTAGGATTAGCACCATTTATCAACAACTCGGCGTTAATTGAGATTTGGCCCGTCTGATCCCTTCCTAGGCCGGCCTCGGGGCTTTTCTAGGTTATATGCCCAACAAGGGGATATTATCTATTTATCTTAGGTCGAAGTTCGACCTAAGCGATAAGGTTAAATCTCCAAGAGGTTCCCTAAATTTCGTAGAATAAGGAAACCTTCCTTATCTCCAAGAAATCATGTGCTATTAAGAGACTGGACTGCTCTACTTATATTAAGGAAGACCCCTCCTCCTTGAAAGGAATCTGCGAAGATAGTAGTGACTAAGAAGAGCTACGAGCTAAATACCTCCGATGATAACCGATCTCTTTGTCGTACTTTCCAATCAATAAAGAAACTTTTGACCTTTACGCTTTCGACCCTCTAATAAATTTCTTATTAAAAGTTCAACTCATGCATCAATAGATACTGATGTACTGATATATTTTACCGGTTTTCAAGATGATATTTTATGCTGTTTTGTAGTCTTTTCTGCATTTTATACAGGTTAAATGGAAGATTCCATATGCTGAGGTGTTTCGCAAAAATCTAGAAGATTTGGAGCTAAAATGAAGAATAATGAACCGAAACCCGAGTCGACCGAGTGGAAGAGGAAGTCGACCGACTCAGAGGCCGGTTTAGTAATATGGAAATTCTTTTTGGGCTTTCTTTTCGAAACCCTAATTGCTAGAACCTCTTGGCCGACTCATGCATGACCTAGAGAGACTATATATTCGACCTTAAGCAGAGAAAAAAGAGAGAGACGACTTCCATCAAGCTTTTGAAGCATTCAAGCATCTCTTCACCAAAAAGTTACTTAGATCTTGTTTTCAGGGAGCACCCTTCTGTGAAGGTTTTCTTGTGCCCCTGTTCTCTTGCTTTTATAGAGAGAGAGCCACGTTTTGCTCTGATCTCTTTTGATTTCACTTTCATATTGCAAACCTTTAATATTAATGATTATGGTTGGTTTGTTTGCTATGTGTGAGTAGTTCCCTAGTTAGATCTAGGTTGTCAAAGGTTTTATGGGTCATTAGGTGCACGAATTGTTGCTGAATTCATGACTACTCTCTGCTTTAATATTAATTCATACAATATTTTGACTTGATCATTTAGAATATTGAATTTTAGGGTTTGTTGCATCATACACCCATTTTACTCTAAATCCGGAGCCTTGTTTTTAGCAGGTGATCTCGTCCTTGTACAAATGAGAGTTTGGCTTGGAAGATCATGAACAATCAAATCTATTCTCAATGCATGCATTAGCTAATTAGGTTGAAAAGCACCCTTTCTGATATGTTGGTTGATTTATAGTGCAATACGCAAAGAGATTTGGTATTGTATACATTTACCTTTTGTGTTCAAGAGTAGAGCAACATTCAATTTCGTGCATGGCCCATACTACCCGCGATTAACCTAAGTCTAGCGTTCTTAATCCATAAGTTACACAACTAGTTACCAGATAGATTGCATTCTAATAGAATCGAAACTCGACATAATCTCTGTGGGATCGATAACCTAAATACTACAATTGTACACTGTGCACTTGCAGTTAATTTTGGGTGAATAACTTCACGCATCAGATACCC
This sequence comes from Euclidium syriacum, assembly GCA_900116095.1. NCBI lineage: Eukaryota > Viridiplantae > Streptophyta > Magnoliopsida > Brassicales > Brassicaceae > Euclidium > Euclidium syriacum. The sequence goes on from FPAK01000019.1 coordinate 2,409,538, forward strand.
CCTCCACAAGGTATCTTAAATGTAATGTTGATGCCTCTTGAAATTCATAATGAGAGAAGTGCTTTGTGGGGTGGATACTTAGGGATCATTTAGGGAACATGAGGTAGTATGGTTTCAAAGTGTACCCCAGACTTATGTCAAGTGTGGAAGCGGAAGCAGCAAGCTTGGTGGTCTCTTCAATGTTATAATATACAGGAATGGAATGAGTAATTGTGGAAATGAACTGTCATATTGTGATAGAAGCTCTCCATAACCCGTCCAAGTGGCCAAATTTGAAGACTTTTATGTAGGATGCGTCAGCGGCATGTCTGTCCTGGTCGTTTGGGTATTTGGTTCAGGTCTATTTGGGTCCGGCTATTTTGGGTAAGGGAATTTTGTACCCATATAGGACTCGATCAAGTTTTCGTTTGGATTCGGGTAGGGTTCTTTCGGGTCCGGGTCCTAAATTATTATACATGTCAAATACCCGAAATAAACATGTACATTTCAGGTTCGGATCCGGATATTTTTTTTTTTTATGGGTATTTTACCCAAAATACCTGAAAATTAAAATTAAAAAAAATTATCTCAAAATAATTAAGCAAGGCATGTTCTATGAAACATATAGTAACTCGCATAACCTATCGCTAGTCACACACACAAACGTCAGTGGAGCATATACGTAGAGATTAAGCTTCAGCATATACGTAGAGATTAAGCTTCAATCTATTCTAGCTCGACTGAAACTAAACACATAATAATAGATGCATAAGTAATGAACTAAGAAGAGAGAGAGAGAGAGACGAGCTGAGAGATTGAGGTTTGCTCATATGATCGATTCCTTACCGACACAGATGGTGGCATTGAGGACTGCTTTAATTTGAAAATGGATTCCAGATTGTTGTTTAAGGGCTTTAGTAGATGAATAAAAGAATTGGAATCGTCAGTCTTACACACACCAAACATTTGATTTGGAATCGGAATCGAAAGACATGAATGACGAAACTTAACGACTAAACATAATGGCTAATAATTTTAAGGATAAACCTTCTTAATAGGTTAGTGTCTTTGATTCGGATCCTCGGGTACCCGTTCGGGTCTCGGGTAATACCCGAATTGAAAACCACGGGTATGCTACCTGAATACCCAATGGGGTAAAATGTTTCTTCGGTTCGGTTTTAGGTTCATGTATTTTTCTTTGGGTCAAGGTTCGAATATTCGAGTCCGGGTATTTTTCCCAGGCCTAGTTAGCGCATCGATGTTTCTTAATTCATAGGTTTGGTCTTGTTAGTGGGAGTGTAATAAGTTTGCGGAGTGAAATAGTTAAACATGGTTAAATTATTATTTGTATGAGACCACACTAGATTTTCGATTAAAAATATGGGTTATAAATAAGTCTATTCTAGCATCTATTATTGACCCTCTTCCAGCTATCGATTCTATTCTGAACAAGACCACTGAGGTAAAGACTTCTACAACCCCTTCTTCCCCGAAATCTTCCAACTTTGCAGCCTTAACAGCTAGCAACACAACATCGGACTTGGAAGCTTCCACTTCTGAAGCCGCTTACACTCAATCCATTCCACAAGAACAAGTTGGAAATAAAGGCTCTAAAAATTTTGCATCGCTAGCCGATGAGTCCTCTGGACAAATGCGCTTGCGAAGTGGAACTATGAAAACCCCAACAAAACCACTACTTGATGAATGGATTAATATAAGCATTAATCAAGGTCGTGATGGACGTCGTAGCCGCTATTGGGTAAGAGCAAAGGCTCTAACCTACTCTGTTTCTCTGCTTTGTATTGTTTCAATTCTTATCTCTAAGCATTCTCTAAGCATTCGTACTAAAATTTCTCATATATATCCCAAAGAGGATATATAGCCTTATAACCTTAACTAGGTTTTGATCCGAGCGGTGATGCGCGGATTGTATAATTGTTGATTTGATTTTTTCTAAATTATTTAAATAAATTAATATGTTTTTATTCTTATATATAAAGGAATGTGTGTATATTTTGGTAGTAGTTTGAAATTAATCATCTTTTGATATTAGTACCTTTGTAAAACTTTTAAGAAGATGATTGTAGCATATAGTGATAGATATGAAAGACCGAAGAGTACATATAGTATTGGATTTTAAATACCGAAAAGTGACAAATTTTGAAAGTAATATTCGTGTTAGAAGAAAAAAGAATTTGAAAGCATAAATAGTTCGATAGAGGTGAAGAGTTTATTTTAAAAAGAAAGGAAAGTAATGAAATAGTAAATTTAACATCGAATGCTGGTTCTTTTACTTCTGCTTCTGAAGTTTGGTTTTTAATTCTTCAACAGCTGTATCTTTTTGATTGAAGAATATTTTAGTACAGCAAGCTCCAAAACAGGACCATCTATTAGTCTCTGCATAGTTTAAATTTAGATAAATAAGTAAATAAGTTAATTTGATGAAATAAAATGACAACTATTTAAAGTATAATGTAGCATATACCTTTGTTTTTCTTGATGAGAACAAATTGTAGAGCACATATTGTTGGTTTAACTTTAGCTTTTTCCCACATGTGTGAAAAAAGTGTGGAAAAACTAAAAGAGTTCATGTCTCTGAGTTTGCATTGTAAAATTTGCCCCCTGCAAAGTTCCAAATAGTAAGACTATACATTTAACTTAGTGATTTGATATTACCAAAAAGACTTGAGTAGAAGAAATATTTTACTTCTCATTTTTGAGATCGAAGTGGATGTCTCTAAATATTTCATTATTGGAACCGCGTACCCTTTTTATGATTCCAACATTTACCAATTGACCCAATACATCTACATAAGACATTATAAAAATACATATTAGAATTTAAACTCCTTATTCAAAAAGGTTCTAAATGTCAGATTTTAAAATGTATTTTTTTTTTGTTTTACTTACCAAGCCACACATTGTCTTTGTGACTGTCTGAGAAAATTTTGTCAAAGCTGACAAATGAGAAGAAATGATTATCCACTGGTCCAGGAATAGATCGTAACCATGTCTTTTCATCAAAAATTATCTCGTAGTCATGAGAAGTTTCACGAACTTTTTTGATGCATCGACATAGTTTGAAATCTTCAAAGATAATTGTTTTATCCTCTTTCAAGAATTTAGTCCACCAGCTCAGCCAATATTTTTTATCGATCAACGCATGAATTTTAGAACCCTATTTCCGAAAAACTCAACTATAAGTGTAAAAAAATAAATAGTGTAACTCGTAGATTTAATATTAAAAAAAAAACTAAAAAGAAGAGATTTACCTTTCCATCAACCAAGATAAGAGACACTGTTTTGGTTTCTTCATCTCCTACGTAATTGTTCCATTTTCTTAGAATCCGTGCTCTGATTCTCCACATATCCGAAAGATTATGCAATTGATAGATATCGTAAAGAATATGACTACAGTGTCTCAGTACGTTCTTTTCTGGAGAAATAACTGGAAACACGAAAGGGTGTTGTCGATCAGACATTTTTTTCTTCAAAAATTTGTTCTAAATGTGTATTGATTTTTAAGGATTGTTTCTCTTTGCTTTTTTGAGTTGTTGAGCTTTAATTAGCTTTTTTTTTAAACCAAACCGGAATTACCGAAGTGACCCGAACCGTTTGAAAGAAATTTGTTATTTTATCAGTTTTAAGGATTAACTGGTCAGCAGCTTTTCAACATAGATTTCAATATTACATAATTTCGGTTCGGTCTAAATGGACCAAACGGTATACCGAAATTTCAGTATCCTATATCTTTCTTCTTCTTCTTCTAATCCAGCCGCCTCATCTCATTGTTGATTTTTTTTTTTTTGTTAAAGGTTTTAATCATTGTTGATCCTTCATCCTCTTTTCTTGCTAACAAACCTGTTTTAGACGAGTTTATTTTCCTTTTCCTTCGATTTCCTTATTCCCCTTCACCCTAACATTTAAAAAAAACTGTTTCTTTCCTTATCCGGGTTTCGTCTTCAAAATCGAACCCAAAATTTCTATCTTTTTAACTTTTTCGGTATATTCTCCAAAATCAAATCATTAAATTTCCTTATATATTTCTTTAATCAATCACGATTTTAAATTTGAAATAGCAAATCTCATTTTTTCCAAAATCACGATTTGCTTATAGTTTCCAAAAGCTTTCAATCACGAAAGTAACTCAGCTTTTGAATTGTTTTGACCAATTTTCAATTAATTTTTACCCACTTCAATCAAAATCCAAACCAAAAAAACTAATTGAACAGGTCTATGTAGAAGTAAACCAATGTTCAACCTTAAAACCAAAAACTGCGGTTAATTTTGGTAAATATTCTAGACCGAACTAACTGAAACCCGGATTCTATACCAAGCGGAAATGTACCAATTTCCTTTTATTTGATTTTACTCTTTCGGAACTGGAAATATCTTAACCGACACATTTTAAAACCGATGTGTCAATTTCGATCTATTTTGGCTTGATACTTTTTATAAACCGTAAAAACCGACTGCGGAAGTAAACATAAATTAATTTCGGTTAAATGTGGTTATATTTTGAAAACCAAAAAAAATAAAACCGAAAGACAGACCACAACCGACCGCAATAACCGTACATATGATTATCTCCTTTAATTTTTAAGAATGTCATTTAATGTTACTGAATCATATTGTAATTAATAATTATAGTTCCATATGTGGTGACTGCAAAAATAGGTAAACTTGAAGTAAACCAATTTTGGTCATATTTAAAAAAGTCGAACCGAAACGTTAGCAGCACGGATCATATTACAAAAGTCGAACCGAAACCAATTAAGCGGCTTTATCTTTCTGAGAATATATAGGAAGCACAATTTATTAGGGTTAATAGTAGGTAAAAGAGGTGGCTCATTAATCGTATTAATTGAGAAAGATTTTGTAGATTTTTAAAAAATAAATCTCGGTTTAATTAGATGTATTACCAAAGTTATGTTTGCAAAAATATTGCATCGAAGAAAAGAGGGAAAGAAACGAAAAAGTTTTAAATGTCATTTTCCTTATATTTTTCTTATATTTTTAGGCATCAATCAGTGTTGAGAAAATCGTGCAACATTACTGATGTTGAGAAAATCAAATACACTGAGGCCCATTCGAATTTGTTTTTTTATGGGTCAATTTAATTTTGTAGCATCGTGACTTTTTTAAGAGCTGAGATTACATCATTTTTTTTCAACGATTGGGATTTTAAATTGCTGTAGATCCGCGTGTCAACCCGTTTGTAGTCAGATTACATTTTGATCGGGATCATATGGAAGACTTTTCTGTGTAATTTTTTTAAATTAATACGATTATACCCCTAATATCTTTGTTTTAAAAGTCATAATGGCATTGGTAATTAGTGTAATTTTAAATATAAGGATAAGGATATTTTATAATTTGTACTTCAAGATATTGCATTTAAATTGAAATTGTATGAGGAAAAAACAAATGTTGTAGGAGTGAAATTTTGTACCAACTTCAATTCAAAAAAAAGAAAAGATCGGGACTAAAATACGTTCGGGTGGGTAAGGTATATTAGGTTTTGCCTATCGTGACCGTTTCCCGACCGCGCTATCATGTTGGCGGCTCTCCGATCTCGGTGTTCTTCTCTTCCCTCTCTTTTCATATCATCGCCGTCACCGTCACTTCTAGATCAGTCATGGAGGGTAGGTTTTCCCGGTCCGAATCGCATTTTCGCTAGCTCTCCCTCATTTTCTTCGGCCGGCGGTGCCTGTGATATCTCAGAGGTTCTAACACTTCCCGAAGTGGAGAAGATACTCGCGGACGTGAAAGCAGATAACGTGACGGTGATTCCCACGCATAATCAGTGTTTCTGGGCCGATTTTACAATCATCGCCACAGGAAGATCTGATTGGCACTTAAGGAATATCGCGCAGGCTCTAATCTATAAGGTACAGGTGCACCTAATTCGTCGAGATTTGGTTCAAAGGAAATCTCGGATCAGAAACTTGAGTCCTCAATCAATACGTCCCTTTATTGTGATAACATGATCAATTAGAATTTTCTGTATGGATAATGAGTACCTAGTGTGATGATTCTGTGGCTTTGTTCACTAACAGGCCAAGCTAAAGCAGAAAGGAGCCAAGCAAGTAATGCTTCCTAGTGTGCAAGGATACAACAGCAAATGGATTGTCATAGACTACGGTTCGTGTTAACTTCCCTGATTTCATATTTCACTCTTGGAATTGTGTTGGCTGTAAGCTATCGTCAACTCCCTGTAGGAAAGTTTGTAGTCCATGCACTTGATGAGAAGGCCAGGGGTTACTTCAATTTGGAAAACCTTTTTACTGCCAAAACATCTGATAATGATGCTTCAGATCAGGTAAACAATTTGTAGGCCTTTACATACACAGACTCAAGTCTTGATTGGTCCATATGGCTGGTAATTGGTTACTGTAAACACAAAATCGGAGAGCTGATGGTATTAGGAAGTACGTCTGTTATGGATGCCTCTTAGATATACAGTGCTATGAGGATATGGCAAGGACTGACTTTGATTAACCTGGCCAGTTTTTTTTATCTCTATATATATGATTACTGGCGAATCTCTTCTGTTATTAGTTTACTTTTATCTTAAGAGATACTCCCGAACCAGTTTGTGATATAAGCTTTGAGACGTTATCAGATCCATGTTTGATTGGCAACTTTACAAAGTGGATTGGTATCGTTTGTTCGTCTCCTAATTAGTTTGTTGCCAGAACAATTGAGTAGTTAGTCTACAAAGCCTTTGCTACTGTCTCTCTATTGATTCCATACTAGTTGATTCATTTTAAGGAAACTTTTTGTTCTTGCAGGATCTCCAAAACGCTTTTGTAAAGGTTCGACCAAAAAACAACTCAAAAAGAAAACCTAAAGTGACTTCTTGATCCAGAGAAGCCATGATTATGCCCATCCTACTGTTTATTGAGCTACCCCTTATGTAATTCTTTCCTTCATTTTTTTCTCTATCAATTTTTTTCCTTTTCTTTTTCGGTCACTTATCTATTTCCCTGTTCTCAAAAATAAGGAAAACAAATTTAGGTCTTTTTATAGAAAATAAAATAGCAAATTAAGGGGTGGGATATCTTGGAATTTTGGGATAATTTCTATGTTATTTGGTGTTGATGTAATAGCATGGTAAATCTATGTGAGCAAAAGCATTTTACCAAGCAAATCTATGTGAGCATTTTGTATCTCCAAGTTGCACAAGGGATTTGGAGGATTTTACAAAGAGGTTTCACAAAAGCTATCTCATTGATATATCCTCTGGAATCTGACATTGTTCTGTTGAAGCACGGATAAATGAATCTGGGATCTTATACACACTGCTAAGGTTATCTTACGGCAACGGTTAGCAAATACAAAACCAAATTGTGGCTAAGATTATGATAGCCCAAAAATCAAGAGAAATTCAAGAAACAAGTTATTATTATTCAGTTTCTTATGGGCCTCAATGATGAAGTTGCAACTGACAGAAGCCGGATATTGAATACAAGGCAAAGTTTCTCTGACATATACAACATGCTCGATGAGGATGTGAGCCAAAGAATGAAGAGAAAAAGAGTTCATAATCCAACAGCTTTCACTGTTTAACAGAAGTTATGGATAATTCTCAGGTTGTTGCGGTCAATAGTGGTTATCAGCGACCTTATACTAAATCAAGATTGGTTTGTTCTCACTGCAATATGCAAGGGCACGTACATCGGTGCCATAAGGTTCATGTATACCATCCCGGTCGGAAACCAAAATGGAAGTCTAAGAATAAGTTTTGTTCCTTGTATACCAAAGTGTCAGCAAATGTCATAGTAGAATATTCCTCATCTGGTCAGTCAACAAATTATATATTTCATCAGTGTAAAACTCCAACCGCTTCTACTTATAATCCGGATGTGTGGCATTAGAGAATAGGTCATCTTCGTCATTCACTGAATTTTGATTCTGTGAATCTTAATGAGTAGATTTACTATACATCTCAAAATTTCCTATTAATAACCATATGCATATAAATAAAGTTAACAGAAATCAAAGCCTTTTGTTCTACATAAAGTAGTACAATTAGAGCCAAGCATTGCAGTTATATCTGTTTTAAATAGAGATGATGGAAGCATGCATCGAGTCTGGACTACCATTGTAGGCGAGCTCCACAAAAGTACCTCCACCTTCTCCTTTCGCCAGTCTTCCTGGGTTTACACACACACACTTGGCTGCACCTTCACCTTCCCCAACGCATACAACCTTCACAAACAAACTCAGTAACATTCACAAAAGTTACAATTAACTTCTAGCTTCTGCCACCATTAATCTACTGACTGACCTTGACGAAATGCCTCATGTCTGATGGAAGCAAAAGAATATCCGGGATTGACGTAATCTGTAGCGCCTGAGGAGCGAGTGAGGAATCATAAGGGAGACTCTCAGGCGGTGGATACAGAGGATAAAAGCTGTTTTCATATTTTTGAGTAATTAGTAGCTGATCCCAACAAGAGTAAAGGCAAAAGTTAGTGATACCTTCGCTGACGGAGGAGATGGCTAGCAAGTCTTGACATGCGGTCAGTGGGGACTCCGCTTGGATTTCTTGACATCTCTTCTCCACTTAGTTGTTTAAGAACATCCACTGTGCAGCAACCTACCTTCACCTCGTTTGCCTCCAAGGTCCCGGGGTTTGACAGACTGGTCATCTATACATACGAGAGAAAAAAGAGATGAGAGTGCAGCGCGTTGAGTGATGATATATGGAGACTTATTAACGAGAAGAATCAAAAACCTGATGTTCGACATCAGGTATGTGAATGTCGAAAGGAGGCTGTAAAAAAACAAGGGGGAACTTGTCACGTCAATATACAAGAGAGATGCGTTTGAGAGAAATTGAAAAGAGCACCTGGGGGAATATGAAATCATGGTTAGCATCTCGAATGGATGGCACAAGAATCACTCGTACTTCTGAACCCATGAATTCCACATAATCTTGCAACTGAAAAAACCCAAAAAGAAACAATTTGTAATGATCCTAGTTTATTCCAATGTCAAGACAATGTTCAATATATCTTTCTATACCTTCCTGAGGACTTCCATTTGGAATATCTCATTAAAAGTTGCATCAATAGCCCCTTTCTTAATCTCCGGATGCTCAGAATCCACAAAAGGTCCAAGCTGAGTTTGGAAAAAAAACTCCTAAGTGATCCCAAGACGACAGATTTAGGCTACAGAAAGGTTTGAATGCAGTTTTTGTTACTCACCAGCACGAGCAACTGTGGTGGCTTTCTTCTTGCATAGGCTAATAGCTCATTCAGTGGCTCAAACAGCAAGTTGTCCGATGTGGTGAATGGCCCGGATGCAATTATCTATCAACATAAAGACCCCTAGAATCAATTCTAGTCCCAAGATATATATTTAGGAAAAAAAATGATCATCGGTGCATATTTTTCAAGATATTTACTTACAAATGAAACATCTGATCTTCCAAGTGATTCTACTGTAGGAGTTGAGACCTCCGGATCCAAGTTCTGCTTCTTTGCAGGAGGTAGATCCACGTCAGCAGTAAGTGTCAAAGGAACTGAATCCACCAGCTTGGATGCAGTAAGATAATGTCCACTGGGATTGTGTCCCTCAATGCCAACAATCTGCATCAAATTCAGACCACCTCCACCTTAGTCTTTTGTGGAATAAACAAAAATCCTAATATAGTTAGCTTTGCGCCATCACCTGGCCTGGAAAAATGGAGAACTGATTTAGTCTGCTCAAGTCCAGTGGAACACGCTGCCCTGAAGTACGCTCGGCACTGCAACCATAGAATTTGTTTCAAAGTCAGGTATGCCATCAACTAACGACACTCATCTATACCTATGAACGAGCACTATGTCGATGTTCAACAGCCGTATAAAGTCATTCTGGTTTCCAAATATTAAAATGCTTATGCGGTTCATAACAAGTCGTTTGATATGTATATACAAAGACAAGTGAAGCCATAATTGAGTTACCTGCTCTGCAAAAGAATGGACTTTTCATTCAAATGCCCTTCTCCATCACAACAAATCATTCCCACAGCAAATATATTTCTCTGAAGCAATCAGTAAGCACGCTGTAAGCAACTATATACCCCCAATATGTTTACTCATTTGACACCAAAGTATGGGTACCTGTGAAGCAACAGCTGGATCAACCAGTTCCTCGTATAACCCCGACGCAACAATTGCATCGGCATGCCTCAGAATCCGGTTCTCAAGTGTATTAAACCTGTCCTCAGTTTTGTCATACAAGAACCTACAACCAGGTTCAGGACCAGAGCCGATGACGTTTAGAGAACACTTGCGGTTCGTTTGAACTCTCTTGATGATAATATCATCCTCACTGTTTTCTTCATCCTTATCCTTCCCATTCTCTGCATGTGCCACCGCATTACCTATGTTGAATTTCACCACAAACTTTTCTATTCGTCGCCCAAAAGGTGTCACATGTCCAACAGACTTTCCAGAAGAGTAACCGTAATCCTTTGATTTGTTTATTGAATCAAATGGATCCGGATGTAATCGGTGAGACTTGGTTGTAGGGGTAGTGACAATCTCGTCTACATCTTCGTGCGTCCCGTCCAAAAGCCTGGATTCAAACAATTTGAAAAACATCTGGCAAAATTTTATGCAAGAAAGAAGAAATCAGGTAAAGCACTTACATGTCTACATCTCTGTTTGAGTAGATATGCAGACCTGATTCCTCTCCCATAATAGATTCTTTCTGTTCGTTCTGAATATGCAGTACAAACCCATCCATTTCATCCTTCTTAACAATTTGATCAATGAGTTGTCTGTTGCATTCAGACAAACACAAGCGAAAATTTGAGAAAAGGAAATTTAATTCTTAAAAGAAATATATTTCAAAGGAGAAACGACCACTCTAAACATTAAGTAATTAATCGGGAACCCTAGGAATTTTCGCTGTGGGTACCAAAGCATCGAATTTACTGTCAATTGGAGAAATTGGACATTGTGCCAAAGAGGAGAGTTAAGTGATTTACCGATTGAGATGATAAAGTTCCCAGCTCGAAACCAGATCAGAAGGCTTCAGACTGTAGTTTATGCAGAGAGTAACACCTGGAAACCAAAGACGTCAGACAAGAAAAAATATATCGAAGTTGGTAATCTGTGAAATTAGGGACTCGCATACATCTCTTAAGAATCTCTTCTTCTTCCTGAAGAGAAAACCCGCTATTCTTGAATTCTCTCTTGATCTCCTCATCCGTCGCCATCTCTCGGCGTATCTCTCTCTCTCTCTTTCTCTTTCTCTCTCTCTCTCTTCTGTCTCTTCTGCGTTTCTAGAGAGAGGTTTTGTTGTGGCGACTGGAGAAGAAAATAGAGAACTAGCGGGAAAATGCCTCATTTTGGGCGGGATTCTTTCTCCTTTTCGTTCCATTAATCTTAATGGATTTAAGACAATAATGTATTTTATAGGTCTGGGCTTTCTATCATGACCAAAAATAAAAATAAAAAAAATCTGACCAAAAATGACATAACTTGTGTTGGCTTTGGTTCTTGGGTTTTAACCGAACCGAACTGAGATCATAAAATAATTGAGTTTAAGGCCCATTCAGTTATTTAGCAAGAACCGGGTTTTTCCGGTTCAATTTGGTTCGGATTTTCAGATTCGGTTATGATGTTCAGGCCTAGTGTTTTAAGTTCACCATTATCCAATGGTTCATTGATCCACCATTATTAGATTAAGTATTTCATTTATGTAATCTAAAATAGAGTACAATAGATCCCACAACAGAGCCCAACAAATTCTTTCTCGAGCTTTCTGCGCCCTAGCTTGCCGCATTTTGGTGGAGGCTGCTATGGTGGCCTTCCCCTGTTCGGTTTTTGCAAGCCTTGTTCTCTTGGTTCAAGCTTCTTCAGTATATTGGGTTTGTTCCTTCACTTTGCTGGTTGGTTTCAGAGGAGATGGATGGCGAGTTACATGCCCTAGATGTCAACGGAGTTCGACAACCAACAACTCTGAGGATAGTTACGTCGACCGGAATCTACTTTCTTCGGCGTGGACTCATCCGACTTGAAGATTCTCTCTAACATAGGTTTTCATCGATTTATGTTATATTCTCTTAAACCGGTAAGATTGCATGGTCCACCAGTGTTCGAACTTCACTCTAAGCTACATTTCGTTGTGGGCAGAGAAGCTACGTTAGTTTTTGATTCGGCGGGATGGCTCTAAGGTAATGGGTCGTGGACAGCTCCGGATGGCACTTCCAATCTTCTCCTTTTTTCCCTCATGTGTGGGTTGCCATCAATTTCACTTTCCCGTCCTAGTGTCTAGTGATTTGAACTCCTTCCAACCGGTTTTATGCATTTTCCGAGATTCGACAAGGTATGGGCATTTTGGTTTGGTTTAGGATTGTTGTAATCCTTGTTGTGGTTTTATTGTCTCAATTTGAGTCTCTCGTAATTGGTTATGTGAGTGTTGCATCTTAGAGAATTTGGTTGGATTTTTCTTGAACACCTTCTTTGTCTGTGGAGGAGTTAGTACAGCCTTTGTTCCATAGTTTCTCTCGCTCTGTGTCATAGTAGCGCTATTGAGAGTTGATCGGTACTTTGGTTTGATGTGGTTTTGTCCAAGTTGATTATGAGGTTGTTAGTTTGGTCTTTAGTGGTCGATTACTTCTTATTGCGAGTCATTTGAGTTTCAGGCTGCGAGAGAAGGGGCTTTCACCAAGCAAAGTCCGTATATATAAGATCTCTAGTCCTTTTTCATTAGCATACTCTTTTATAGAAGATCTAAAACCGCGACTTGCCCAATTTGCAGAGCTAGGGTCAAGGAAGACGAATCCTCTTTTAAGAAATTAAGAAACTTGTATGATGCCATTTTCCAATAATTAATTAATTTTCTTAAAAATATGTTAATTCATATATGACGGGGTAATCATATATATGAATTGACATAAAATTCAAACACTATATAGGATTTAACACAATTTATATTCATAGCATATGAATTAGACCGAATCGATTTGTTACGTATGATTTGGTCTGAAACCGTAACTTGGAGTATGAAATAGACGACTTTCCCGGTTTGTAGTCATTCATCTCCCCTTATCAATTTTCAGGAAAGAGGACAAAGAGCCTATTACAAATCTGATTATTGATGAAAATTTACAGGTATTTATATAGAGAGCTTACTGCTGTTACAATAAATGAGATTAGAATCTGTACATAATTATGAGCGTGAGTTAAGGAGGAACTATAGCAATCAAGGATATGAATGTGATATTATTCCTCAATATGCCCCTTCAAGATGGAGGGGCTTTAGAAAATCCAATCTTGGAAGAGAGATTGATGAATGGAGCTCGGGACAACGGTTTCGTTAAAGCGTCGGCAAGTTGATCTTTGATGGAGACGTGAGCTACTCGTAGTGTTCCACTGTTACTTGGTTACAGATAAAATAGTAGTATAGGGTGAAATGTTTCATGCAGGAATGGAAGACGGGATTGCCGGAGAGATAAGTTGCGTCGACATTGTCGCAGTAAATGACCGGCGAGGATGTGAATTTGAGCTTGAGCTCGTGAAAAGGAGAACAAATCCATCGTTTTTCTGCATAAGTGTTTGCGATAGAGCGGTATTCAGCTTTGGTTGAAGATCTTTCAACTCCCTTTTGCTTCTTAGATGACCATGAAACTGGGTTCTTGCAAATATAAACAATGTGAGCATTAGTGGATATGTAGTCATTAGAGTCACCGGCCCAGTTCGCGTCAGAAAAGGCATGAATAGAGTTGATGTTGTTCTTGTGATAGAAGATACCATGTGCAAGTGTTCCAGCTCGATAATGAAGAAGACGTTTGGCAGCGTTCCAATGATCGTTTGTTGGTGCATATATTGGGAGAGATGGTTAACTGCGTATGAAATTTCCGACCTGGTGAATGCGAGATATTGAAGACTACCGACAACTGTTTAAAATTCTATCGGATCAGAGAGTTTGGTGTCTGTGTGAAGTGAGATTTTTGAGAGAGAGAGCCATCGGCGTCGTGGCTGGTTTGGCGTCTAGCATATTACAGCGAGATAAGAGGTCGAGAATATACCGGCGCTACGTTAAATGAAGCCCTGAATGTGTGCAAAATGCTTCAATCCCGAGAAAATAGTGGATGTCTTGGGGATCTTTGATAGATAATCGGTTGGCAAGTGAATCGAGGGTCTGTTGTAACAGATGGTTGTCGTTGCTAGTGACAAGAATGTCATCTATGTAGACAAGAAGATATATCAGACTTGTGTGACAATGGAGAGTGAACAGAGATGGGTCTGCAATTGAATTTGTGAAACCGATAGTGAGAAGAAATGAGTGAAATTACTGGTACCATGCTCAAGGTGCCTCTTTGAGACCGTAGAGGGTGTTTTGAAGACGACAGACGTGATGTGGTCTGTTAACATCGACAAAACATTGTGGCTGACTGATATAAACTTCTTCAGTGAGTGTTCCTTGAAGGAACGCATTGTTGACATCAAGCTGTTTGATTGGCTAGTCTGATCGAATTGATGTTTCGAGAACAATACGAATTGTTGTGGATTTGTTGACATGGCTAAATGTGTCATTGTAGTCAATTCTTTTCCGCTGGTTGTAGCCTTTTATGACGAGTCGTGTTCTGTATTTGTGAATTGAACCATCAGGAAGATATTTAATATGGAAGATCCACTTGGTGTCTATAATTTTCTGATTTGGGGCTGGCGGTACGAGAGACCATGTGTGATGGCAAAGCTGAAAACCAAATTCATCAGACATGGCATGTCGCCATTTTTCATCGGAAAGAGCTTGAATGACGGTACGAGGTTCAGAGGTAGAGTGAAAAGCAGTGTAAGCGTATTTGGGATTTTTCTTGATGATGCCGTATTTTGATCTGGTCTTCCTCAGATGTTGATTTGTTGTGGTGGAAGACGATTGATGGGAGGAGAAAGTATCGACGATCAGAGAAGAATATGTTATGGATGGTGGATTTGGTTGGGCTGTTGTAATTGTGGAAGTTGGCTCTGTTGGGCATGATTTATTGTTAGGCATGATGTAGAAGTAGTTTGAAAACTTTGGCATGCCTTATTATTATTAGAAGAGGATGTACGTGTGTTTTTTTGTCGTCATTGGTAAGTGATAAGAGATGGTGGTTGGGAGACAGTGGTGTTTTCCGGCGGATTAGAAGACGGCATTGGTGAGTCGGAATGCGAGTCGACAGTGGTGGCTGGTGACAAAGGAGCCTCAGATTGAGGTGATTGAACGGCAGATGACGAAGGAGCCTCAGATTGAGGTGATTGATCGACGGATGACGATGGAGCCTCTAATTTTTGAGGTGATTGAACTGGTGATGACAAATGAGCCTCAGAGGAGTGAGGTGTGTGAGTAGGTGAGACATATTGAGTTTCTGATTGTGAAGTCGAAGGCGAAAAATCTGAGCTTGGAGGCGATGGAGCTGTCGAGCATATGAGTGACGTGGCCTGAGCATACGGGACAGAGAACGATGAGGATGATTCGAGAACAGAGAGTGTAATAGTGGAAGATTTAGAGAGTGTTTGAAAGGGGAATGATTGTTCATCAAATTGAACATGTCTAAAGACATATAAGTGGTTGGTGGTGGGTTCTAAACAGAGAAAAGCACTTTACGTGAGGGAGTAGTCTAAGCATACACATGAGCTGGATCTGGTTTCTAGTTTATGGGATTGATAGGGTCGAAGCCAGTGAAAACATAGGCAACCAAAAAATTTGAGTTTGTGGTAGTTGGGTTGTGCTCCAAAGAGGATGCGATAAGGTGAGTTAAGAGAGAGGACAGAGGTAGGCATACGATTTATAAGATAAACGGATGTAGAGAGAGCATTGGACCAATACGTGTTTGGGATTTTGGCATGTTGAAGAAGAGCTAGTCCAGTTTCGACAATATGACGATGGCGTCGTTCCGATAAACCGTTGCGTTCTGGGGTATGGGGAGGAGAGGTTAGATGACTGATCCCAAAATAAGAGAAAAAATCACGCAAGGCGATGAATTCACCGCCATTATGAGAGAAAAAAGTCCCAGTTTTTGTGGAAAAATGATTTTCGGTTAGTGCTTTGAATTTGATAAAAGTTTCTTTCACATGAGATTTTAATTTGAGCAGATGAAACCACGTATAGCGTGAGAAATGATCAACGATTATGAGGTTATGTTTGTAGGAATCGACAGAGACAACTGGAGAGATCCATAAATCCGTAAATAAATATTGTAAAGGACGAGTACTAGATTGAAGTTTATGACTTTTGTTCGAAAAATAATCAACGCATAGAAATGTTTTTGAAAGATAATCATACATTAGTAAAGAAAAAGCAATGATTATGTTTTGAGAATAGGGAGAGAGGGATGACCAAGTCTTGAGTGCCAATAAGAAATAGTGGTTTTAGTTGTTGGTGTAGCAAAGTATACGGACGCATGTACGGTTGAGATTGGCCACTCGTAAAGCTAGTTTATGACTTTTGTTCAAAAAATTATCAACGCATGGAAATGTTTTTGAAAGATAATCATAAATTAGTAAAGAAAAATTAGTGATAATGTTTTGAGAATAGGGAGAGAGGGATGACAAAGTCTTGAGTGCCAATAAGAAATAGTGGTTTTAGTTGTTGGTGTAGCAAAGTATACGGACGTAGGTACGGTTGAGATTGGCCACTCATATAACTTTTGTCTAGTACAACCTTGGATCAATGGGGCCCTCGAGCTCAGATCTTTCACCTGAAAAGTTGAAGGAAAGAATTCCACTGAGACGTTATTCGCATTACAAAGTCGATAACATAAATTAAATTGTTTTGTTTATGTGGAACATGTAGAACGTTAGAGAAAGTAAGAGCTCGAGAGTTTGAGGGTAGAGAAGTGGAACCAGTGTTTTGGATTTGGAGGCTTGATTCGTCGCCGATAAGCACCTCTTCACCACCATTGTATTGCTAGTGAAGGGAGAGATTTTCTAGATCCGAAGTTAGGTGATGCGTT
This sequence comes from Euclidium syriacum, assembly GCA_900116095.1. NCBI lineage: Eukaryota > Viridiplantae > Streptophyta > Magnoliopsida > Brassicales > Brassicaceae > Euclidium > Euclidium syriacum. Next base: position 2,426,462 of record FPAK01000019.1, read on the forward strand.
GCGCAGAAATCAACGACCCATGGGCTATGCGATTGTGGTGGTGGCTGTGTCAGAGCAATGTTGGCTTGTGGAGCCCATTTTTGTGGTGGATTAGGGAGTAGAAGTGCCTAAGAGAGGCGGTGAGTGGCCTTAAACTTTGGACAGCGACGTGCAGAGTGACCTTGGACACTGCAAATCGGACATTTGCTGAGATAAGGCTTAGATGGTCGTTGTTGATGGGTGTTAGTGGGCTGCTGATTCCACTATTGAGGCTGATAGTTCTGGTTCGGCTTGGATGATGATCGATTTCGGTTGTTAGCGTAGTTGGCTGTGATCGGGGCAAAGGGATTGGGAGCAGCGGAGAGGATTTTGGCTTCGTGGTTGAGAAGCTTTTCACGGAGCTCCATGAGAGATGGTGGGATGTCGTGACCTTTGGTTTGGTCTACCACAGATTTGTACTATTCCGGGAGACCTTGGAGTACATAATCGATATGATTTTCATGGTCGACAACTTTTTCGAGATGAGCAAGTTGGTCAAATTGCATTGTTAAGCATTGGAAATACTCGTTGATGGTGCGAGGGCCTTTGCACCATTCTTTGACTTGGAGTTTGAGTTGTTTAATGTGTCCTTGGCTTGACTTTGCGTAAGTAGAGGCAAGGGTTTCCCATATCTCAGTAGAGGTGGAGCCACATGACAGCAGCGGTTGGACTTAAATGGAGATTATGCCAATGAGAGCGGAGAATATCAGTTTATCTTGACGTTTCGACAAGGTAAACGCAGGGTTGACGGTTTGATTGCTATCATTAGTGAGTGTGGGATCTGGTGGAGACGCAGATCCATCGATGTAAGAAACCAAGTCATACCCATCGAAGAGAGCAATGACTTGGCGACTCCACATTAGGTATTTGGTTTCAGTGAATTTCGTGATGTTATGCATATTGAGGTTGAGCAACGTTGTATGAGTGATAGGCATTGATTCGTGAGAGGTAGTGATGTGGGGATTGTTTTGAGAGTTGGTTTTAGAGGCCACTGTGAAATTGTAAAAAAGAAAAGAAAAACAGGAGAAGAGAAATATAATAAAAAAATGAATGGCTGTCAAATATTTTTAGGTTAGAGATTTATGGCTTTTGATATCATATTGATATCATATTACAAATGTAATTCTTATTATGATTGATGAACATTTACAAGTATTTATTGAGAGTCTATTACTATTACAATAAATGAGATTACATAATTATGAGTGTGGGTTAAGGAGGAATTATAGCAATCAAGGATATGAATCTAATCAAGGATATGAATGTGATATTATTCCTCAATAGAGCCTCCCTATGCTGAACTGTTTGTCAAAACAACTTTTAACTTATGCAGATACGCTGTTGGGATTTTGGCCCATAAAACTGATGCGGAGTCTTTGTAACACCCTGATTCTGAATTTTTTTTTTTATAATAATTAATTAGGAAATTAAGGTGGTGACTCTACAAATATATCAAAGTTTTATGCTATCACATCCGGAAATGGCATTTAAGCTATATAGGGGGTGGGTATCCTTGATCGACTGAGCGGTCGGGGAACTAGACTGGGACTGGCCACCGGCTAGGTTACTCACCCGGATCATGACGGGAACATGGTCTAGATGGTTTGATCGAATCGAATCGATGGAGTGCGGCTATAGGAATTCGAGTGTTCAAGGGACTTAGTTATATCGCACGAATGATCGATAGCTTGGTCGATCGGTCCGCGTGTTCATCGGTCCATCGAGACATTTAGTTTGATCGGGTGGTTCCGAGTCCGAACCGATCAGTCCGCAATTCTCGGGCCAACTGGTCGATTATCTCGACTAAGCGGGATTTTCGGACAGGCCTTGTCGGATTCGGGCAAGGCAGTTAGATTCAGACATGGTGGTTAAGCCGAATTATCCAGTCAGCTGGATTATTTTCGCCTGGATCAAAATCCGAGCGTTTGAAATTGAGCGAGAACGGTTACCCGGCTTGTTGCACGAGAAAACACGCAGGAAGTGGCTAGTGGGCGCGTGCACACGCGTGGAGCGGTTCCTGGGCGAATCTTCAAAATATTCCACCTAACCGTCGAATTAATGAAGAAAGACTTTATTCTCCTTCATTCATCACTTTTCACATGCGAAAAAGAACTCATAGAGAATTTGGGAGAAGAAACCGCTGAAACGAAGGGAGATTCCAAGGATTGGCCGTGTTCGATCGAGATAGCCGTGGGCGATCAGTACTGTGAAGATTTCGTCCTACTCTGTCGAACTAGTTGGGATTTCTAGCGACAAGAGGTGTTAGATTCCGCACTCACTCATTCCAAAACTCAAAGGTGAGTGTTCTAGACCGAACCTTCGTCTAGTTCGTTATCTCGCATTGTTTCTCTTAAATTGCTTGCTCGACTCTATTATTCAATGTTTTGTTACTCGACCTGATGTTCGATCCAGAGTACTTGGGTGTTCAGGTTTGCCGAGTTCTGTCTTGTAACCGTTTGTTTGAAATGCTTGTATGATTCAGATTTGACTTGGCTCGATGAGCGGTTTAAGCGCACTCTCTAAACAATTTGTTTTGCTTATGCTCTCTTTGGTTTAACCCAGGAAAAGATAAGAATAAAAGTGGATAGGATCAGTATCGCGAGGCAAGGTGCAGTGGAAGAAGGGATAGTCGTTTATGTTATTAAGTTGGATAGAACGATTTAATTCAATGTAATAGCTTATTTAGCGAACCTTCATTATATTAGAACCGATTTCAATTAATTCAAGTATGACTTAGACTTAAAAATCATGACTTAGAAATCATGAACTTCATCAACTTACTCAGTTAAATTTTCGACTAAATCAAAATACTTAAGAAAACTTGGGTTGGAGTGTTTTAGTCTTTTTCTTACAACCTTTTGGATTATATAAAAGAGGCCGTTTGTTCACAGCCCTCTCCAAGTCTTCGATTCTTCTGGATTTTTCCATATGCAGATATCTTCTAGTTCCGTCATCCGCCAATCTTCTCCCGCCGCTCTCACCTGCTTCCTTCGTCGCACCGCGTTACATAACCCCCGATGCGAAATTGGAGTCCGCCGCAGCTTTTCTGTCCTCTCAGCGAGACGAGAGAATCCTAATGTTTCTAGAAAGCCCCAGCCGAGCAAAAATATGCTCAGAGCTAAACTCGTTGGTAAAGAATACTCTTCGTTGGCGCCGGTTCTCTCGCTGGACCAAAAACCGGGACTCATGGAGTCCGAGGCCATTGGTACTGTCGCCACCGCTCAAGCGAACTTTATGCGTGTCATTGTCCAGGATGTAGCTGGTTCCGAGAAGAGCGATGATGGAGGAAGTGGAATTTCTGTAGACGGCGTCGAGCTGCTTTGCGTGGTGAAAGCAGTGCTGAAGAAGATACGGAGGAGGGTTCTGGTTGGGGATAAGGTCCTCGTAAAAAAAATCGATTGGGTGGATCGGAGTGGAATGATCGAGAACGTGTTTCAGCGGCGCTCGGAGATTCTGGATCCACCGGTGGCGAATGTGGATCACTTACTGGTTCTTTTCTCTCTGGATCAACCGAAGCTGGAGCCATTCACACTCACCAGATTCTTGGTGGAGGCTGAATCCACTCGGATTCCACTCACACTTGCCATGAACAAATGTGAACTTATCAGTGAAGAGGTAAGGAGGAATCCAGAGTATCATTACCTGAATTAGTTTTTGCTAGTTTAGAAATTGCAAGTGGTCATGACTAGAGCCATGATCTTGTTTGCAGGAACTGGCATCTTGGAAGAGAAGATTGGGTACATGGATGTATGAACCATTGTTTTGCAGCGTGGGAACTAAAGACGGGCTTGATGCGATTGCGTTGAAGTTGCAAAATCAGACTTCTGTGATTGTTGGGCCTAGTGGTGTGGGAAAGTCGAGCTTAATCAACATATTGAGAAGTAACACTGCTGGTGACATTCTAGAATCCGACGACACTAATTTAGACCCTGTAAGGTTCTTGTGCGATTTTCATTCTAACCAACTAGTCTTCTACCATGACCTCATTTACTTGGCCTTGTTCCATATCCAGACATTAGGTAATAAGTGGTTTGAAGATCAGCGTGTAGGGAAAGTTTCAAGTAGAAGCGGTAGAGGTACACATACAACACGAAATGTATCGCTACTGCCGCTTTCTGAAGGTGGTTACCTTGCTGATACTCCTGGGTTTAACCAGCCTAGTTTGGTTAAAGTAACAAAACAATCACTTGCCGAGTGTTTTCCTGAGGTTTGTACCCAATGTGGCATGTGCCCCTCAAATTTCCCATATGACTTATTGTGAGAGCGACTGTTGCGTTATTTCTAACAGATAAGGAAACTGATGGAGAGTGAAACATGTGGATTCAAAGATTGTTTACATATTGGAGAACCAGGATGTGTTGTGGGAAGCGATTGGGAAAGGTATCCGTACTACCTACAACTGCTTAGTGAAATCAGAACTCGGGAGGAGTTTCAACTTAGGACTTTTGGAACCAAAAGAGAGAGTGATGTCAGGTATTGTTTTTTGGATTCTGCTTTTTTATCACAAATAGTCCAAATGTGGAGGATTTACCAGAGAATCCTTGTAACAGGTACAAGGTGGGAGACAGGGGTGTCAAAGAAGCTGAACCGCGGCTGGAACCTAAAAAGTATAGAAGAGAGTCGAGGAAGAAGATGAGACAGACAATGATCACTGAGCTTGAAGATGAAGACAGCGACTTTGACATATAGAACACGAGAGGATAAGAGACAATAGATTTAGTATGATTCTATTCTATGTGAAGTTAAGACATATAATATAACTATAAGTAACAAACAGAGCTCACTCTGCTCCCACAAGAGTTGAGTCATATCTATTTAATATAAATGAGAGTTTAACACATAACAAGCAAGGCTGACAGTACTTTACCAGAACTATCGAAAGCAAAATTAATCAATACCAACAAAGATGTTGAAAATGAGAAGAAACAAAATTTAGCAGGATTTTTATGTGAAGTGTAAGTAATAAAGTCACCCTTTTCAACGTGGAGTCATATCTAGTACTAACGTGTATATGGATGTTTAATTTAATTCTTTTTCTAAATAACTGACGCATAACCAGTACTTTACCAGAAATACCAAGGAAAAATTAATAAATAAAATACCAACAAGATGTTGATAATTGAGAGTAAAAGAGGCGTTTGTTCAGTGTTTCAACAATGGTGGAGTCGTATATAGTATCTACTAAAATTTGAATGTTAAAAGGTTTTCTTTTTCTAAATAATCGACGCATAACCAGTACTTTACCAGAAATATCAAGGCGAAATTACTAAAATACAGATGTTGAAAATGAGAGAATAAATTATCTATACTAAAGATTAGTAGGATTCTACGTTAAGTCAGCATCATATACTAAATGTAAGTTCACTTTGTTTCAGCAAAGGGAAAATCATCTCTAGTATCAACTAAATATGAATGTTTAAATGTAATGGTCTTTTCTTTTTCTAAAAGATTGACGCAAAACCAGAACTTTACTAGATGTTGCAACAACATAACAGCAAACATTGAACTAAAAATCCAACAAAATCTCGATAGAAACGGGGAACAAAATCTTTTTTCAGACCACAAAATGGGAAATTCAAAAAAAGTTTATAACAAAGAAAGCTTAAGCAGCGGCTGATTTCTTTGACTTGGCTGCCAACTGCGTTTCCGGCTACAATAACAAAAAAAAGAAAAAAAAGGAACAAAGTGAGAATTGATTTATTGACGCAATCCAGAAATTGGAGTAAAATCAACTATTATCTTACCTCTTTCTTGACAGGCTCTTCCTTCTCTGACAAAATCAACTCAATGTGGCATGGGTTGGACATGTAAGCTGCAGAAAACATAGGCCGAATGTGTCAACAAAGGAAAAAGAAAAACAGACCAACTATGTTAACAAAGAAAAACAGACCAAAAAGAAAGACACTTACGATTGATTCTTCCGTGAGCACGGTAAGTCCTTCGTCTTTGCTTTGCAGCCTGATTCACTTGGATGTGTGATATGAAGAGGGCATCAACATCCAAACCTTTCACCTGAAGTTCAAAGTGATTTGAGGCCTTTAGCGAAAGGGCAATAGACCAAACACAGATCTCATACATTAAAAACCAGTAATATATATTTACCTCAGCATTGCTCTCTGCATTCTTGAGAAGATCAAGAACGAATTGAGCAGATTTGGCTGGCCAACGACCTTGACCATTGGAATGCCTGTTCTTAGCCTGAGCAGTTCGCCCTACACCTCTACAGAAGCGAGTGAAGGGAATTGCTTGTTTGTGAGCTATCACATCTTCAAGGTACCTCTTCGCCTTGATCAATGGTAGCTTCCTGATGGCGTGCGCTGTCTCACGTGTGTTCTGTTTCAGGCAAGCATAGAAAACAAAACAATATGAGACATAATCAACAACAATAAAAAAAATGCAAAGTCACAGATTGGAGATCAAAAGTCGAATGAATGTGGCATCATTTACTGAACCATTAGTCACTAAATTCTACATAGGTTCACCCAAGAACAATGCCCGTGATTTCCCTGACATATACGAGGGCTTTATTTGTATAGAAGGCAACAAAGCCCTGCTTCTTTCATCAGGTTTCCAACATTTCAACATAAATCCCTAAATTTCACCACATACATAGTCTAAAATGTAAACCTATATTCACTGTACCATCATGTACTGAACCTTTTAGTTATTAATATAAACATAGATTCACCCAATCACGATGACCAATTCGATTTCCCTGAAGATTACGTGAGATCTGTCAAATGCAACAGACCCCTGCTTTTTGTTCAATCAGGTTTTCCTAAATATGAATACGAAAACTACCATCTCCCTATCTTAAATCTCATTATATCCAAAGAATTAAAAAACGGTAGAGAAAATGTTTTACGAGCTATACCTTGAAGTGAACCCGAAGATCGGATCCCCTAGCCTTGCAAGCTACAACATCATAATAACCACAAAAATTAACAAATTACACAAGGTAGGATACATAATTAAACGATTGAGATAGCAAAATGGTACTAAGAAAGTTTCTGAGGAACTCTACATTTGGTCTGATTGTCGGGTTCTTGCGAGTACTTCACCTGCGAAAGTAGCGAGTCACCATAAGATAATGAGAAGACGGATTTTAGGTTAATCAGAGAGAGTAGAGATGGTGTAAGGAGTTACGCAATTACCATGGCGGCTATCGGAAGGACTGGCTGAAGAAGCGATGGGAGAAGTGTAATGAAGAGAGTTTATATAGCATGAAACGGCATAAACCCTTAAAACTATAACCTAAATTGTCTTCCAAAATAGGCCTGCTCTTGTCATGGGCTTTCTCGAAGATGCCCTCGGTATCTTGTTAACTGGGCTTTTTTTCTTCATCTTTTTTTTTTTTTTTTTTTTCTGGCTTTTCAATGGATACATAATTAATAAACAAAAAAAGTTATGTGTTGATAATTTTCTTTTCAACATATGTTACCATTTGTGTTCTAAGATTTCAAAAGTTCACCCAATACCATTTGCAAACGTTGTATTTTTGGGCTTGTTAGCGTTTAACAACAATTATAACAACCACTTTTTATCGTTTTGAACCATTTTATACCATTTGAAATCAAAAATTCATTCTCGCAAAACATATACGGTAGATTACGTAAACCAAATTAGATAAACACATATATACTTTATACCAAATTTGATATTCCACACGTTTGTCTATATGCTTTTCCTCCATTTAAATCATGGCTGTATAAGGTTAGAAAACTAACAAAAGTATCATGTTTTTTGCTTTGTGTTATTTATCAATTAACTATAGCCTATTTTCATTACACTTCTTCTTTTGTTCAAAAGAAAGTTTGCTTCCTCTTATTAAAATTTGGAGTTTATGTTGAATTTATACTTCCGTTTCTGAAAGATCGATGAATATCTAATTTAACATATTTATTAAATTTGGAGGTTTTTTTTGAGTTTCTATATTTTCTCGTTCAATATCTAATTCAACTTGTTCTGGTTTGAAAAACGTACAAACTTTGGTTTGGATATTTTTGGATATATTAACAAAACTTTTGAAAAAAGAAAGAAAGAGATTTGGTTATACCAATTGCTTCTTTTATTAATTTTATTATGCTTTCTCTGCATTTTAAATTTAAAGTTTATGTTTCATGAGTATATTTTTGTGATTGGATTCTATTGATTTTTTAATATAAAACTTGTTGATCTGACGAAACCATTTGTTGTAAGAATTGATAGTGATACAAATTTCGAAGTCTTAAAGAAAACAAGGGTTGAATCAGTAATTGTACTAAGGTCATCTTTAGTTAATATAGGGCAGGATGAAAGTGATTTGAACCACAACAAGTGTGGAATCCTTTTAATACTTCAAAATGTTCATTTGGCTCGAACTTAGCTCACGAGAAAAACAAGCATAAGACTTTGATGAAACTAAAAACTTTAGTAGTGAAAATGTGAACACAACGAACTACATTTAAAGCAATATGTAACCAGGTTCTTAAATGAAAAAGTAGAAGTAAAACACATTAAACATATAAGAAAGAAAGGAAAAACATAGCAAAATCAAAAGATAGAGTCGTTGGATTAACAATAACGAATTAAGACTAAATAAGGAAACTATGATCTCTTAGTCTTCAACTTGATTATGCATGTCTTAGATATACTCTATAGAGGTTAAGTGTTATATTATATTCGAAAGAGGTTTACAAGTATTTATAATGATACAATGGAGAATTAGGGTACTACTAATTACATTTAGATCTTTTTTATATATACATCTCCTATATTCCTTTTAAAGATGGAGTACTCTTTGATACTCCAATCTTGCAACGTGTGTTTTGAAAGCGAGCTCGCGACAAAGATTTGATAAGCGTATTAGCGAGTTAATCATGTGTTGTACGTAACATGTGAAATACATGTAGCATTCCTGCTCGAATTTCATTCTTGAGTAAAAAAAATAATTAGTAGTAAAGTAGGCCACACCAATGTTATCGCAATACATAACATGAGCAGCTGGAAGTTCAATCTTCATTTATGTTAAATTAGGCCTTATTTTCCTAAGATCCATCCCTTTCACCCGTTGAACTGATGGAAATGATAACACTATCCTCAAAGAAAATAAGGCATAATTGCACCAAGTTGACTCTTACACCTATTGGTATAGTCAATGGTGAAATATAATTTGTGATAGTGAAACTACAAGAAAAATCTTCTTTTACAAAGATTAAAGTTTCGCTCTCGAATGATCTTATGACGATTAATTCAAAAGAAAGGGATTTGACAATAAGCAAGATGACTCTAGAGCTCCCAAGAATTCACCCTCGATAGTGAAGAATCTCTTCTTACCTCACGAACGTATTAATGAAAAAACTAAGATCACGAAGATGAATCTTGAAGAAGAAAAAGAGGAAAGGGGTAGATTTAAAAGGATCTTGAGAGCCAAAGATGAAAAGTCCAAAAGAGTTACAATAATCAGGCTTTGCTTTTACAAGTTCCAAAGTACTAGATCCGTAGTTATCTCTAGGTTCTCTATGAGATCGATAACTTTTCATGCTACAAATGTACATTGTGCACTTGCAGTTAGTTTAGGTGAAAAAAATTCACGCATCATGCATCTTCAATAAGCTACCCCGAGTCAACCTTAATCGGCATCATAGTCAAGCTATTGACTTTAAACAAGTTTTGGGTGGGAGGCATTCCACTGGTACGTTTTATGAACTTTTTATTTGTATGTGTTTTTTATTTTTAGGCGAGGAGATTCGGTAACAATTGATCTATCGAAACCTGAGTAGATCGACCCTTACATCGGTCGCCCGACTCCTACTTCTAAGGTAACTCGATTATTCACTTTGTTTTCATTTTCTTTTTCTAACATCCCTACCCTTAGTAGAGATTGGTGCTTGTTTCCATGATCTCGTTATGTCGATCATTGTCTCCCTAGAGCTCTACTTCTTTTGAGTTTCCATACTCTCCTTGATCATTTCCAAGCTTGTCATGGTGATTTTCCAAATCACTATCTTAATAACTGTCGTGATCTTGATTTTTGAGGGGGATGCTTGATTGTGGCTTCAGTTGGTAGAGAGTCGAAGAGCTTTGAGAACTCAATCCATCCTTCATCCTCATCATCTAGTTCTTCATTCTTGTAGCACTTAGTTCGTAGACACCAAATATGTTTTGTAGAGGATCAATGAGGTCCAATTCTTATAGGTGATAGTGAATCTTGGAAATTATAGATTTCTATGGCTTCCTCTATTTCTACTCCTTGCCCTTGATGTAGAGTTTCATGGAGAGGTTCTTGGCTAGCTTCTTTTTTTGAGACCTCCGCTAGATTAGCGACTTGCCCCTTTACTTCCTCAAGATTGAATGTAGCGCATCGACTTTAGAGTTCATTACGCCTAGTGCGGCTTCCATTCGTTCCATCATTTTAGATTTGTTCCCAAGAAGCTTCTTTAGCATCGATTCCATGCCTAGACTCATTTTGCTTAAATGGCGAAGAGCTTCTCAAACACGATCTTTTTCCAATTCTCTTGAGTACTTTCGAGTTACCAAAGAATAAAGAGATGGCAATTAGTCAATTGGAAAAATGTAACAACCACAAATAAACTTAGTCTAATGTTACTAATCTTCCTAGAAATAGTTTTGCCTTCCCGAAAACTGTACGATTTGACGAATAAGGATTTTGCGCGTCGTTAATCCGCAAACCGTATTCAAGCAACAATATTTATAATTTCGATTTTATCCGAATTCTATCTCAAATTTGGTAGTGTAGCAGAAATACGAGTATTGTACAATAAAAAGGCGAGTGTATTGCTAATTTATAGTACCAATTAGTTGGCTTAATTAAGATGTTTAGGGTGTTTTTATATCTTAGATGCAACCAGATAAACTAAAGCTAAGAAAACATTAATAAGAAAGACTATATATAAAGATAAGCTAAATTATGCAATGTAAATGAAGTTGTAAAGAATTAAAGGAGGTGTGGATCAAGGGATGAGTATTAAGGTTTATGGAACAACTAGTCTTTAGTTTTCTAAGTTCTATTAGAGGCTCAATTACTAAACAACCTAGAGATTAGAGATCAGTTTCTAAGGGAAGATATATCTAAAACGAAAAGACCTAGCGAGGCTCTCGCGAGTTAGATAGCAATCCATCCTAGTCATTTTAATCCATCTCTAAACGATTATAAGAGGCGTAGTGAGGCTCTCGCGAGCTACATAACATCTTACTCATTCAAAAGTGGTCAATAACTTAAGAACCCAAAGCCTAACCCTAGATTCAATCCATTCAAATGATAGGTATTATCTACAATAGCCTAGAAATTAACAACCCAAAGCCTAATCATTCATTCTCCAACTCGTCCTCAATCCACAATGAATCTACTCACACATGATAAGAGATAATAATAAAAAAAGAAATTAAATGTAAAAACATGAATAAAAGCTTGTAGAAAATGAAAGGAAATGCAAAGCTTGATTAAAAATTCTTAATGATTTTCATCGTCCGAAGCTTAACACCAAAAATGGAAAACAAGAACAAGGGTTTAGAGTTAGAGGAGGATATGGTTTTTCCAAGTGGCTAAGAGATTTTTATACAAGTTCCAAGGGATAGAATAGTAAAACATTATTTCCATCCGAGTTCCTCTTCGTGCCGGCGGCACGGTTTGTGTATTGGATGACATGGAGCAACTCTTTTTGCTGGGTCGCTTCTGGTTCTTCTGTCCCGTCCATGCTCCACAGACTGGCTCTCCTTCAAATCTTCACTTTATTCAATCTAAATCTCCTCTTGTTTGGCCCTTATGATACTTTTATTTGGTCGAATTGTTCCACCAAACTCCAGTGCTCTCATCTTCAATTTTTTATGCCAAATGCCACATACCAATGCTAATGTACTGTAATCATGTGAATCATAAGCTAGACAGGCCTAAATTCATGCAAATATGTCACTATATAGGTTGAATTTTCCTATAGTGATATGAAATCTAAGGTTTAAATGAGTCAATTCACACACTCATCATTTTCTTCGAGGTATTTGAATATGACGATCCGACTGGTTAACGGAGGCTCCGGATCCCAGAGTGCTCTCCCCGAAATAATTGAAGGTGTAGGGGATTTTTACCCCAAAAACATGGTATAAAGCTCAAAGGATATTTATAAAATTGTGTACTTGTAATTCATAAAATAGAAGGAAGTATATAAATACGTTGTTTCATATAAGAATAAGAATAAATGAATAACTGATTTTTAGTTCCATTTATTCCCAACTGATATGCTCAAACTAGAACCGTAGGTTGCTACAGTTACGCGTTATCTCACACCACTGCCTAAGCAAACCATGGTCACTTATTCTATCACGGTCAGGCTTATCCATTTTTCATTATATATCCAAAACTCTCTCATCACCTGGTTGCTCTATATGTAGAAGTTGACGAGGTCTCACATAAGTACATTTATTATCAGCGCGACATGACACTTTGATAGTGATTGTAACTAAACCATGGTCATTTACCTTACCATGGCCAGGCCCTGTTAAAGTTACCTCGTTTATTACGATATCTCAGCTTTACGGTGAAAATAATTATAAAAATAGATGAATAAAATTGGTGGAAATGAGTATTCCTCTAATATTTTTACCATTTTAGTAGAGTAAAAATTGTTGAAAATTAACATTTCTCTAAATTTTTATCATTTTCGATGAAAAATGTGGAAAGATAAAACTTATTCAACGAAAAAAATAAAATAAAAAACAAATTTGGAGCAAAATCACTAGTAGAAAACTACGATTTAGACACGGTTTTTACGTGGTTATTTTGAAATTAGCCACAAATTTGGTGGAAAAAAAATTTGTGGCTAGTTAGCCACATATTAGCCACGGGATAGCCGTGTCTATATAACCACGATTTTAGCTACGATGACTAATGATTTTTTTAATTCACACAAAAGTTGACATGAATAAATGAGGCGTAGCCACAGTTTAGTAACATATATACCGTGGCTACGACCTCTTTAAATAATACCCCATCGAATTTGGATATGGTGGCTTCAATTCATCGTAACCTAAATTTTATAAAGCACAAAAAAATTATATACTTATATGTTTTTAATTTTTAGACTGAATTTAACTAGGTTCCTCTCGACCATGAGCTCGTCTACCAGACGTGGAGAGAAAGATGCAATAGTTATATCGACACAATTCTCGTAAAAGCTCGAACAAACAGAAGAAAACCGGAATTCATACTCCCGGTAGTTTGGAGGATGTGGATGAGAGCTATCAATATCAATAACTAGATATTTTATTTATAAATACTTGCATGCTTGTACTCGTTAAACTTTTAATTAATCAAAACTACTTATCGGTTTTTGTATTTTTGAAATGTCAGATCTAATAATTTATATATATATATAGCCACTAATAATAATATCGGATAATAATATTAGCATAATGATAGCCTAATTTCGGATAATATTAGACACTAATAAAAATGAACAAAGGAAGCAAATTTAAACTAGAAAAAGGTCACAAATTAGCCACATAAAAACCGTGGTTATTAAAAAAGTCATGATTCAGCCACGACGGAATCGTGGCTATGTGGTTGTCAACACGAACAGTCGCCTCGACTGTCGTTTACGCTTTTTTTTGTCAAACAATGCATATAGCCACAAACATTACGTGGATATTATCGTATTATATAACTACACCATCCTTTTGAAGGGAATGTCTTGTATATCATACTTGTATACACTCTAATATAGTTGTGAAGTCGAGATAAGACTATCATGTAATACTGAGTAGTTATAATGCTTTGCTAGAAGCCACTTATAACTTATGAGTTATGAACTCATTGCTAGTATTATATGATCCTACAGAGTCACACACCTAAGCAAACTGGATAAACAAGATTGGGTTTGATCATTAATGTAATGATCAAGTTAATGTATATTTGATATACATTACTCTGTGTTTTGGCTGAGTGTGTCGACCGACACAAGTAAGTTGTGTCGATCGACACAGTGACTGAAATTAGACCGACTGGTTTGATTAATGATTTAATTAATGATCGGTTTAGCCCGATTATTAATTAGGTTTTTTGTGGTCCCTATATAAGAGATCAAGGCATGAAATTCTCAGTCTTATCTTTGCTCTGCAGCCGTCTTACACTACACAGAATCCCGAGAGCTCTTCCGGCACTAGCATCCCGTTGATCCAGTTTGTGTGCGTGTGGACTTTCCGTAGAGGCGCAGCATCTGAAGCGCTCTTGATCTCGAATTCCTGATTCATTCTGCTGCTTTAAACTCCAGGTATTCTCGAGATCCGAACAATAGATTCAATCAACATGATCCTAAGGGCTATAATTTGTATCTAGGGTTTTAGAAAAGTTTTAAAATCCTACACAAAATTCCTTCACCTTTCTCTCCTCAGCATCTCCTTCCCCTCTTTCACCGGTAACTTTCCAACCGGCTGACGATATCTCCCCTTCCCCTTTCCGGCGATCTTCTTCCTTTCTCCCCCCATTCCGGCGATCATCTTCTTCCTCTCTCCTCCCCGTTATGGCGATCACCTTCTTCCTCTATCTCCTCCATCGCCTCCACCTCTGCCACTGCATCCTCGCTTCTTCGCCGTCGCGTCGAACCTCCACCGTCGCGTCGAACTTCCACCGTCGCGTCGAACCTCCACTGTCTGGTCCCTTACCAAAACCCTAATGAAAAACATAAAAAAATAACAAAATTTAAACTGGTCGTTGCCCAGCTTGAACCTCCATCACCGCTCGTCGAAACAGGCTTTTCGGCGGTTCACGGTGTTCTGGTGGGTAACAACCAGTTTTAAGTTTTTTTTTATAAAAAAACCTATCGCCACGGTGTAACCACATGTCGACCATGGCTATTTTGCCACTACATCCTGTCGTGGCTAAACTGTGGCTATGTTAGCTACGGTCGAAAAGCTGGCCTCCATGGCTATATAGCTACGAATTTGTCACGATAAAGAACCGTAGCTATATAGCTACGATACGAGCCACTGTGTTTATTCTTATATAGCCACAAAAATTTCTATGACTATTTTTAGAATTCTATTAGTGAATATTTGTGTACTATTTCGTAGGAGAATTGGAGGAATGCATTTATTTCTCTATTTTCATTATTCCACTAAATTATGTTTCATTTATATTTATTCCATTAATTCTACTATTGACTACCATTTGCACCCTTGATCTCAAATATTTTTTTTAACATTTCCACTTGTTCAACTTTACTCGTTCATCATCATCGTTTTCCATATGTGGAACAACGAAGTCTCTTATACGTATATTTCTTCCGCTACATTACATTTTGAGGGTCACCGTTTGCAATTACGAAATTTCCAACTTCTACTTCCAATACAAGTCAAAACAACTTCTACTCCCTCTGCCACCAAACTTCTCGAGGAAATCTATCTCCCAATTCAACTTCCAAACCCTTCGACTATTCTCATCAACTACGTTCTAATTAGTCAGACTCCTCTAGAGGATATCGAACGAATGGTGGTGCCTACCTTTTTACAAGGAATCGGTACATTTCGAGTAGCTCTATCAATATGAGTCATTATTTGCGGGTTCCGTTCCGTTTGATTCGCTGCGAGGCGGGTGCGGGTCAAATTTTTTTTTGGTTCCGCGGAGCGGATTGCGGGTCAGAGTATTTTTTGCGGGGCGGATGCATGTCAGATTATTTTGAACCGCGGGTTAACGGGTACCCGCGAAATTTGTTTTTTATCAAAAGAATCGATATTTTATTATTTTTTATGAATTTTACTATTTAATTTGAAAAAAATATAAATATTATCAGAAAAGATTATAGTGTTTATAATATAATTATGAAAATTATGATTTTTGGTTTTAAAAGTATTATTTTTTATTAAAATTATATATAACTAAATTTTTTTAACTAATATTAAATATTTGCGGGTACCCACAGGTAACCCGCAAATTTTATAGAGCGGGTGCGGATCGATAGTTTTTGCTTGGAATGTTTGGAGGATGGGTTATATCAGATCACAAATTAGTGTTACCCGCCGTAGGACAGGTCGCGGGTTTGACCCGTTTGATAAGGTTAGTTTCGAGGTGTTTTTGGAGGTTGGTGGCTATAATATATTTGATTTTTACTAGAGTTTTTCTTAATGCTTGTTTTGAACTAATCATTTAGAATTTAAAATTTAGGCTAGTTAATTCAGAGAGATATATTCAACGAATATGAACTAGCTCTTATAAGTAGTTTTGTTTAGGTTCAAAGGAATTTGGTCTAAGAAAACTATGAACCAATCAGACCAGTACTTCATGTTTGAACTATCTTTGGTAGGTTTTCAAATATATTTATTATTTAGGTTGTTATTCACAAACAAATTTCTATAGGAGAGTTGGTTTTTTTATACTGTGTTTTGAGTTAGAGAATGATTGTTGAATTATTGATTAAATCTTTGATTATGCTTCTTGCGAATTCACCTTAGGTTTATGGTTTAATCATCAACACTTAGTTTTAATCGTTAATTCAGTAATTTGTTTTACAAAAGTTTATGTTGTTTTAGATAACATGAGTTTTAGATCTGAAATCCAGTTTAGTCTCTAGGGGTACAATACCTAAAGTACTATAACCGTGCATGCAATATTATGATCAAAATAAACACCACATCATGTATCTTGTTTATTAACGCAATAAAATCCTACCTGTTCGTCCCATCACGAGACCCTTCTCTACTTATCACCAAAGGGTATAATCCCTTTTGAACAATTTTCATAGGTTGATTGGGGCTTCCACTTACCACAAATATGTTTCGAACTGATTACAACTTCCTCATAGACAATATCAGAAGTTTCTTTCTTAGTCAAGTCGAAGTCTCTCGAACGAGGGAAGATGAAACTTAAATTTGGTTATTGCTGAGTATAATAAAGGCATGCGTACGACGTCGGGTTTGCTTCACATTACTTCTATATCGAAAGTTTTTTTAGAATAACATCAATTTACCGAAGTTTGAGGCTAGATGCATTTAAAAAAGTATATTCCTCTTGGATTCTCTACACTTGATATCACCTCTCTTTTCTTACCCGAATTCTCTCAGCGAGGCCTCGACTCGTAATTATTTTATGCAAAGTTTTATTTTTTGGGAACTTTTGCACGCTTCACAAGGTTCGTCAATATGGCGGAAGCTCCCCAATCTCCAACCTCTATTTTCTCCCTTTACAGCTCGAGATTCGCGATTACAACACCAATACTTTTGGCTCACATATTTCAAATCTTCTCCTCCCTATTGTTGATGATGGCCCAAATTTATGGCTACACAAAGCGGGTGATTGAAGGTATTGTTTCGCTACTAAGAACACATGGAACCAGATCCGCGAGAAAAAGGAAGGGTGTCTTGGTGGAAACTGGTTCCAATAGTTTGATTTAACTAAGTGATTCCTCAATACTCATTCATCGTACTAAAGGACAAATTGTATTACTCAATCCTACTTCTTGTCTGGGGGGAGACAAGATCTGTGACCACTTCTTTTTACTTTTCCTTACTCTTATTGATTTGTTTAACCCCAAACTTCTTCAATATAGACAAATCCAAAATAGGGTACCAGGCTTCACTCATTGCTCTGTTCTAAAGTGTCTAGGCACGACTCTACTATGCTTCGTTTGCTCTTTCAAACTACCATCTAACACCTATGGCATGAGAGAAATGGAAGACGTTGCTTTCTCTTCAAAACCGTACATACAAAGGCCTGACTCGACACCACAGCTGGCTCGAACAGCGTCACCAATTATGACGTTTCTCCACCCTCCTTAAGTCTTTGCAACGTTTTTGCCTGGCTTTATGTTTCTAGAAAAGACTCCTGTCTCTAGCTTTTTTAAATTTTCACTCTAAATAGACTATTTTTTAATTCAATCTAATAAATATCGCATTTCAAAAAAAAAAAAAAAAACAGAAGGGAAAAAGATAAATCATCATATACTTATTGGGTCACAGATAAAAATAATAAGGATTGAACAGTATATCCGTGCTAAACGCGGTTACTTACTGTCTGATGACATATACTGTATGTATGGGAAAAAAAGAAGAATCTTATCTTTGATTAGAAGAAGTAAGTAGAAAGAAAGCTGGTGTAGGTAACGACGTCGGACCATCCAGGGAAGAGACCCTTCAAATGTCTAGTTTCTTGGTCAAGACGTTGATCAAGAACAGCTACATCTACTCTCAATTCTTCTTCGCTAATTGCCTGCCACAATCAACTAGGAATTAGTGAGCTCCAAAACAAAAGGTTAAATAAAAAGCTTGGTATTAACTACCTCTAACCAGAAGATCCACTTCTCCCTACTGTTGCCACTCAGTCTCAGTATGTAAGACGGCGGACTCCCCGGTTCGAGTTCAGGTTCTGCAACAATAAAGCCATTTTGGTTTCACAGTTATAGACTTTAGTAAATGAACCACAGAAAATGTCTTAATTAAGACAAGTAAAATGAGGACCTGGCAGTTTCCCATCTGCGAAGGACCATCCTGATAACGGCCCGGTTATGTTCAGAACCGTCACCCAGATCTCCTCCAACGAGCTGCAAATAGCATGTGACAAAGATGGCAATAGTTAATAATCAATTTTGCTAATAGCATAACAAGACCAATCACTATAAGTCCAACTAACCCCAGAGAGAGTTCCAGATGAACTCTACGACTTTTATTTTTATATGTTGTTTGGGGTTTATGAGCTTTCAAGTGCGGAAATTGGCTATATCCTTCCAATATCTTGTTGGCTTTAGCAGGAAACCTCCCGTTTCTTGTTACTACACAGGAAATAGGGAAAAGTGCCTGCAGAAACCAAACAATTCTTTTATACCAAACTGAAAACACTTACTATCTCGTCAATACCGAATCTAACTAACGTACCAACCAAGCTTCTTCAAGAGACGCTTCAGCGTTTCCCAATGAAAAAGAAGGCCCAACATGAAGCTCCCTTGCCAGCTCTGGAGCATGGTTAAAAATGAACTCCACGGAGTTTGAATCAGTAACCGCTAAATCGTAACTTGAGCCTGTGATTTCATTTCCACCTGCAAAGGAATATTTAAACATTTTCTAATTTCCAGGAAAAGAAGCTAAATAACAATAAAGGTTTTATATTGGGTGAGCAAAGGCTACCCGTGGTGACAAATGTGTGTTGAAGTACAACTCTCTTAGGTGCATCTTTGCTGTAGGGAAAGAACTGTGACGATACCGCCATCATAACCACACTGAAGTGCAACAAGAATTTCAAGATCGAGGATTTCGCCAGCCAACGACCACATATTGGTATGATTGGGCCTAAACACAATCCCGAGATCATTCCAATGACTGCAGCTACTGCTACATCTGCTATATAAAATCCTGCAAAGCAAAATCTTCTACAGTAAACATCAATGAAACCCAGACTTGCCAACACAATGAGCATTTTGATGTTTTAAACAGATGCTCTCGGAAAGATTCGAGTTCAGTCAAACTAACCATAAGGTGGTGGCACTCCTCCCATCATTCCTGTCTTCTCAATCAAAAATATTGCAAGAAACCCACCAAAATAGACAGAATACACAAGGCATGGAACAAGAGGTATCACATAAAACATGGGAGACCTGGATGAGATGAACTTTTATCATACAACAGATTCAAAATAATGTCTTACAAAAGGTGAAACTAGAAAAAGTATCATTGGTGGAAATTTAGACTAGTGTAAAGCAATATCAAAACCAAATCAATGTGCAAGTATCTGATTGGCTCAAAAAATTTCCTATCCCCAAGTAGAGTTTTAAGTCTCGACTTAACAAAATTCAGATAAAGTTGATTACAACATTAGTCCAATGAAAGACTAAGAGTCTTACTTGATCGAACCATAGCCATAGGACTTGACAGATAAACAGAAAGCAATCCACCCCAGTAGCATAGAAATGCAGGTGAAAAATGTCAAGAATCCTCCACTTAATCCAGCGAAAAAATATGCCTAGAAAAGGTTGCTACAGTTATTCAAAGATCATCCAAACAAACAACTAAGTTTTGAGGTAAGGTTTAAACTAAATTGATAAAACAAAAGTGCATACCGAAGTTACAAAAGCATAGAACCCAAATGCTCCCCAAAATCTTGCTTCATCAGATGGTTCCTACAAGATCATAGGTTTTTTTATTGTTAAAACCTACAACATCATAGTTAAGAGACATTTTCTAGTAATAAGCAGAGAGGCAACTAAAATGAGAGGAAGAATAAGGACTTTACAACTTTCATAATCGTCTTAGAAGTAACACTTTGACAATGTGAGACACGATCAGAGATAGCTCTTGGAATTAAAAGACCAAAAAATGAGCAGGGGATGAACATCAACAAAGCTAAGTATGAATGAGCAAACCTGCATTTCCACAATAAGAATAGTGAATCTCCCCCACCAAAAGAATCCCAACAATTTCAACAACTTTATTTAGGAGTATTGAATAAGATGTGGAACAATGTATCAAGATATATAAAACCAACCAGCTCATGGGAGAAGCAAAGAACAATCTGATGACTGAAAAGAGAACAGGGAAAATGACACCAAGTAAAATCCCAGCGGCATGGTGTATAACTCCTAATCAGGCAACGATTTACAATGTTAAATCTCCATACACCGGAGGAAAAGAGTATAGGATAACAAAAAGGATTAATCACATAAAAGATTTCATATTTTTACCTCTCAAGAAAGCCCAGAAGATTGGCAACCGAGGGTGTGTCCCAGGGTCCAACATATATAAATAAAAAGGTACAAAAAGGAACAAAGCAGCTGGAATGTTGTGAAGTACCATGGCTACTCTTCTTGGAAAATACACCTGATAGATTTCAGCTGGTCAAGAAAGTGTAAACAAGCTATGGAAAAGATGATGAACGGAGTCAAAAGCACCCACCATGAAGAATGTTAAGTAATCGAAGAAAATAGCTCTTTCAACCATGTCACTATTAGCATCCACGTCAAGCGATTTTCTTTCACTAGCAACCTTCAGCTTAGAAGAACTCGTGAAGGCTTTAAGCATGTTGATTAAGTTTTCTCCGCGTGCTTGCATGCTTCCAGGTCTGTTTAAAGATGGCTCTGTGAAACGAGGCTCATACTAAATAATCAACAATAGTAAGGAAAAGTTCAACCATAATATATACCAAAACGATGCATACAATATTCTGTCCACTGTATCAAAGGAAGTATGGTAGTAATAACCGCCCAGAAGAAAGATAATATCTAGCCCAGGAATGTCGCCATAATCTTCCGCAAACATTCTGTAATCAGTGTCTCCAGGAATTACAGGGAAAACATCCTGGGGAATATCACATTCACAGGAAAAGTTAAAGTCAGTGAAACAAGATAGTTGGATACAGTATTATTTTTGCACCCACTATCACACTGGGCAAAAACAGAGAAAACAGTGGAGAGAGAGACCTGTGCAGAACTCTGTGCCATTGGATACACTGCAGCTTGAGAGTAGACATGGGCCGGCCACGAGCCAGGCCCTGATTGGCAGACAAGATCTGCAAGCCATTAACATCGAGTCAAAAGTACAAATAATTAGCGCAACAGAAACTTAAACAAATAATACTCGTTGAGAGGCAAACACTGATTACTATCACCAATAAGCCTAACACAGTCTTCTTTAGGTCTAAACGATAATGTTTGTGTATGCATTAGCATTACTTTTCTAGAGACAGGATGTTACAAGAGAAGTTCCAATAAGACTAAAGGCAATGGTCTAGACAGATGTCTAAAGATAACCTTTTTTTGTTTCGGTTATCCAAAAAGATGAGAGAAGATCCAAGATCATACTTAAGAACATCATTGTCGTCTACAAGAAGAGATTGGTAGGGAAAGGACTTTTTCATGAGTTAAACGACTTTATTCTTTATTATTTTCACACCAGCAGGACGGTTTTTAGGGAATACAAGAATGAAGCATAGGTTAGTTCTTACCAAGACCCCCTGTCCCAGAAGCTTCCACATTTATAAAAGCTCCGATGGTGTCTTTCAACTTATGCTTCGTCATGAATCCGTGTGAGCCCTAAACAAACAACAAAAGCCACACCAACATGTGACGTAGGAGCTTATTTTCATCATCTTGACTATAACAGAAACCTCGTACTATATAGCAATCACAAAATATAACAATATTCAAAAGAAAGAGTATCAAGCACCATGACCGAGTTACCAGCATAAAAAGCTCTTCAGCACCATTGAAGAGAAATATTATTGGTCGAGGCGGGGCCCAGTCAGAATCCACAACCAGTCTTGCTAATTCAAGTAGTGATGCTGCAAATGGAGAAACATAAAGCCATTATTTTAGAGGTTTAGAAGGAAAATCTGAAAAAAATGCACCAAACGCACCTACACATGACGCACAGTCACCAGCTCCAGGGGAATTGACAGGGCTGTCATAATGTGCATTCATTAATACCGATGCATCAGTGTCCTGAGAATGCATTGATGAGATACTACAAGGAAACGAAAAACTTGGTGAAAATTTTGGAATTAATAAGTGGGGACAGAATCAGTCAACTAGCCCCTACAAACAACATTCTCCAGTAACCAATAAAAAAAAACACAAACTTGATTGCTTATACCAGCAAAGGGCAAGTGCAATATTAGGGTAGGACAAACTTTTACAAAACAGTTTGAAAATTTAAATTGTAAAGAAGAAATACCGCATAAGTATATTTGTGTGGTTTCTGTATCCCAGTGATATGTTGTGGCCAAGAAACATCATGCTAAAGGAGCCATCCACCTGAGTCTCCTCCACCTCAACTCTAAAATACAAGAATCAATCATTTTCAGCTCAGGAAGATAAAGTAAAAGGGACAAGGGGGCACATTGGAATCAATTAATATATTTATTGAGTGGATAAATTTGGTCGGAGAAGATCATAAATTGTTACTATCAAAAGCGAACCTTAGATTAGGACCAGCTCTCTCCTTAATCATCTCCAACTGCGCTTTTATGTATGTTGCAGCTTCTCTCAGCCCCGGTGTCCCCTCCTACAAAACCATACCGAGAATAGTATTCAGAAAAGAGTTATTAAAGGGAGGAAAGGAAACGGCGGTGAGTCACCTGGCGACCGCCGATCTCCTCCGCCAAGACGCGGATATGTTCGATGGCTCTGGCCTCGGAGAACCTTTCGAGAGGCGCATCGGCGGGAAGCGGCGAGATAAATTTCATGTGGAGGACGCAATAGGCAAGCGCTGCCATCAGAGCGTAGATGAAGGTGAGTGAGAAGAGGAATTTGAAACCCGTGACCTCTCCAGAGCTCAACCTAAAAAACGCCATCACAATCCAATTGAGAAATTAAGAAATCTCGTACTTAAAACAACGATGGATCAGCTTTTGTATATATATTGGTGAAGAATGATTGAAATTTTGGAACGGAAAGGAACGCTCAGGCCATCCGCTGAGTGGCAGATTGAGAGAGACACTGTTTCGGTGGGTCCTCGGTTACTAAAATGTCCTCATATTTGGTTATATCGGACTTCTAAAAAACATAGGCAGTGGTCAAATTGCTTTAAGCTTTAAAATCATTGAATTTCATATCTTCGACTATTAAAAGATCGTATCATTTAATTGAATGATTTTGCATGTGTCGACAGATGTCAATATCAAAGTAGCATCGGTCTGAAAATAATTTCCATTCTACAAATCTTTTTAGAAAGTGGAAAAAAAAATTGTTAAATATAATGCGTTTAAATAAAAAAAAATTAAATAAAAAAAATTATATTAAACAATACTAACATACAGAGTTCTGAAGTATTGTTTGTGATGTTTTTAGAATTCGGGAATCCCTTACCGAATTAGTGTTTTTCTTTCCCGAATAATGTTTTTTCTTCCCGAATTGTATTTTTGGAAATTCGGAAAAACTTTCATAATCAATGTATTTTTTTTTCGAAAAAATTTATGGTAAAATAGTTTTTGACTTAGTTTCTCATGCTATTATTGTCATTATTTAAGTCAAAATAAACACAAAAAGTTTATTGACCAAGTCATTTAAAATACATAGTTAGTCAACATTAACCTCTGTTTAATTAAGTTAAACAATCGTTAAATGATCTCAAAAAAAATATGGTGTTATTTTATATTTTGAGAAACATATCCCTAAATATAAATAAACAACGTTATTTTAAAAGAAAAATTCTAAAATCATTTCTAATGAAATCCCTTAATCGAAAATTCTCGACTTTTCTTTTAATTCTCCTTCTTCTTGTTTGATTTCACAATAAGGCAAGAAATATTCTTCTCCTTTGATTCTCCTTCTTCATGTAATTGTCTTCAGGTCTAGTTTCTCACCATCGCCATCTTCACTTTTTCCGATATCAAACTCGACATTTTCATGAAATGAAGCCAATTTATGAGAAACCATTTGGAAGATCATCTAAAAACGTGGATTTTTTTCTTCAAAATGTTGGAGAATCTTGTTCCACCAATGTCAAACAATTCTAAACATAAGCTATAATTGAAATCATTGTTTCATTTTGTTAACAAATTTTGTGAATGAAAAAATTATATCCACTGTATTCAAAATTCAGATTTCAAATGCTTATGAAATTTTTAAGGGATATCAAATATTTTTTTTATTGTAGGAATTAGCTTAAACATTGTAGTAAGTGAGATATTATCTCGCGGTTGATTTTAGGGTTTTGTATTGTGTGAGGAATGCGTTTCTTAAACTTGGTGAATGGTTAAGATAGATAAAATATTGTAAAATTTTTATGTGAATTTTGGTTCCAAGTTTAGAGTGCACTATACGTTTATGTTTTTTTTCTTTTTTTTCGTAGGACCATTTATACAAATGGGTTGTAGAGTTTGTGTTTGAAGAGGTTGAATAAACTTTGCCAAAATTTGGAAACGTTGAAATAAAATGTATAATGAGAAGACTGAGGTTAAAATGATGAAATAAATGGTGCATCATTGAACCAAGATGCAATGTCATTGAAAACCAATTGTTGGAAGTGGCAAATATGTATTGGGTCTTGTTTGTTCATCTTGATTGTTATTGGTGCTGCATATGTCCTCTTTTGAGAAAGTATGTGTTGTTGCGATTGGTTAATGCTTGTATTTCTTTGAGTCAAGAAATTTGATTTACTTTTTTATAACACTTGACAGTTTGTCTCTATGATTTAGGACCTTGTTGGTGTCTTTAATTTTGCCGTTTGGTTTCACTTTATTTGTGTCTTCTTTCGGTAGAATCCATAATAGCACATTAGAAAGATCAATTTAAGTAACCTATTAACCGGTTTTAAAAAGATACATCAAAAACCAAATAAGAATTTAAATAACCTATCACAAAAGAGACATGAATTTTTTAAGTTTCAGATTACATAAATAACACTAAAGAGATATTGAGTTTTTAAGTTCTAGATTTCAATCTTAAGGTTCTGAGAGACAAACTGATCTCACTTATGATCCCATTATGTGTTCCTTGTTGGGACTTTATTGTCTGTGTAAAATAGAAACCAAAATCAAAATCAAAGTTACATGTAATAATGAGTGAAAAAAAAACATCATAGAAACACTGAAATCAGAAAAAGAACTCACTTGGTCTTTACCTGGTCAACCACTTAGTTTTTTAGTCGGAGGATCAAACACTATCCTTTTAACATGTCTCTTTGTGTGTCCTTCTTCATGAAAATTTGAGCAAGTCATGACACATTTTTCATGGCTTAGCTTATTCTTCGTGCATGCCTTTCCACTCATTGATTTGCGCCTCTTATAGTTACTAGGCCTACCACGAGGGTCCATTGTAAAATGGTGGAAGCAATACAAACAATCTATTAAGTCTTGGTCATACCTTCAATCCTTGAACCAACTAAATACCAAGCGTATATGTAAGTTGTCAAGCCCTTGTTGTGTAAAACTTAGAGACATAATCTTCATCTTTCTCTTTCTTTCATATGATGACAGAAGTTACATGCTGACACGGAATACTATTCAATTTCCATTTCCTGCAGCCGAAAATCTTAAGTCTCATTTCCACGTAGTAATCACATGTTTTATAGTGTATCACTAGTTTACATGTATTTTTTGCAGTTGGCGGCCTTCATGATAGCTGATTTAATTTCACGGTGAGAACTATCTATAAATCTTTTAGAACCGATATGAGATGATGTTTCTCGTAGCAGTACAACCTATACACAGTCTTCTTATGACTGCTAACAATTCAAGTAGTGATTTGCTCTTTGTTGAGATTGTGTTCAACTTCTAATTATTTATAAATAATTAGAAGGGTTCGTTCTTGGAGAAAGTTTAAGTAAGAGACAAGAAAGAATCCTTGGAAAAAATAGCTTTATTGATTATTGCGGTTTACAAGAATGCTAATTCGGAATGTCGAGTTAACTTTTATCAAAGAGAAGTAATAAACCTAGTTTTTCTAGTAATTCTTCTCTCCGATTCTAAATCCTTTTCTTTAGTGAAGGGGGGTGTGTATTTATATATCATAACAGTCGGTTATCTAAGCCCATGGGCTAACCTCGAAAAAATTGAAATATTCCATTTTTCTAAGATTAAGGAATATGTGATAAGATTTGATCTTACTCTGACCGAGTTTAGACTTCGGCTTGGGACGAAGTTGTTTACACCCCCGATTCGAACACTAAAATCCGATCATTCTTCACCGAGGTATCCCTCAATCATCTGTGCCGAGGGTTCTAATCCTATTGAAGGGACTTATGACCTGATAAATCATCAGGGAAAGGTCGGTAGGGACCGAACCTCAATTATCGCCAGACTATTGATAAGGGGTGGTAACCCCACCATCAACAGTAAGTCCCCCCCCCCCCCAAGTTTGTCTGAGGATGTCCTAGGGCAGAGTTGACGAATTTCCAAAATTAAGTAGCTTGTCGATAAATGAAGCTCGGTTGTCGTCAATCTTTATCTCCAAAAGTCTTGAATCTTCTCTTTTCTCTTGATCTCGTCGATTAACATGGGTGGGAAAAAATGTGGAAAGTGAAGGGTCTCTTCTGTCACACGCGCTAATTTCTCGGTACTCTCAAAACTTTTCAACTTCCTTATGACGTGTCATTTTGAAAAGGGGCGTAATAAATGAAAAGGAACGACGCCTCCTTTCACCCGAAATGATGGCTAACCAAATTATTATGACGAAGAAAACGAAACGTCTATCACCACTTAAACTCCTTATATAATCTTCAATTTACGGCTGATTCTTCTTATAATCACTCCTTCGCTCTCCGAGGAAATTTTCAATCTCCTGATTTGAACAATTATTATCTCTCTTTCTAATAATGACTAAAAGAAACAATTCCGAGGTTTCGGTTTTCGGGAGCGAAATCTCGTGGCCGAATATTCCAGATGTCGGACATTTTTTTTTAAATACGAGATTGGAAAGATCAAAGAAAGTGCTCAAAAGCCCGATGAGATTGAAATAATAATTTCGAGGTTTGACCAGAGACCTTGGACTTCGCCACCGGGTTACGTCTGTCTTTATGAGAGTTACTTCTCCGAAACTCATCTTTGGTTCCCAATTCCGCAGTTAATGGCGAGTTACTGTGCTCGTCGGGGAATGGCCATGTTCCAACTAACGCCCAACTCAGTCAAAACCATTATTGGACTCGTAGTCCTTGCTGCAAGATGTGGTGTTCGACTAAATTCCTAGAAACTGGAGAAATTAACAAACTTCACCGCCTCCGAAAACCCGAGGGGAGCTTTCAAGATTGATATCAAACCTAAAAGGAAGATACTCACTAGACTTCGTTCAAACACAAAATCGTGGTTTCAAAGCTATTTTTACGTTCGAATCAACCAAGCTTCGGTTTATAACCCCGATGCCACAATTTTCCGAAACTGGAAGACCACAATTGATAGAAAACTAGGTCTTTTCTCTCTTTCTCTATTTGAATTCTAACCACCTATTTGTTATTTTTCAGTTAAACCAACTGCTTCGGAGCTCTTCCGCAAAACTTTTCCAAAGAGTTCAAAAAACTCAAGAAAGAAGGGGAACTTCGGTGGGGTGACATTCATCCTATTCATATTCGCAGAGCCATTTTCTGGACATGTATGTCTTTCCCGAACTTCTCAAACCATATTTTGAACCATCATTAACTTTGTAAACAATCTTCTAGGAAGAGAAGACTGGGAAAAAATTGATCCCGTTCCTAAAATGAAGAGATCCAACCCCAAAGGAACATCTGGCAGCAGTCGAAATTTCCTTCTGAGGAAGAGATAGAATACCGAAGCAGCCAAAAAGCAGAATACTGAAGCTACAAAGAAGAAGAACGGCGAGAACAAGGAATTTACAAAGCCCGTGAGGGAAAAACACGCGTTTCGATTCGAATTTGATGGTGCAGACATTCTTTGCAAAGACAAGGAAAAATGCACTGAACTTTTACGGAAAACGAGTGGTTATGACAGCCGTCTTCCCGAGGCCTGTTGCGAATCAGATACTCTAGAAGCCCTTTCATGTTCTATGTTTAGGGTAAACAAGTGACCTAGGAATCTTTTTTTTTTTTTTTTTTTTTTACCATCCTTTATACTGAATTTCCTTATTTTTCCGTGTTTTAGCCTGTGGGCTTCATCGGTCATTCATTTCTTCGGTACGAGAAGAGGCTTGCCGATTCTGATTTGAGGATTGACTCTCTTCTATCTGAGAATTGAGATTTGGAGCAAAGATCTCTTGATGCCGAGAAAGCTTTAGCTGAAGCGTGAGGCGAAATTGAAAATTAAAACAAGAGCTTGAGTAATCTGAAGGCGAACTTTGCGGAGGAAGAGTCGAGAACTTCCAATCTTTTCGAAGAAAACTCTTGGCTAATCACTGAACTGGTTGAAGCTAAACGTCAAATTCTTACTATTTCGAAAGAGAGGGACGTTAGTCAAGCTATTCTGGACTCCAAATGTACCGATTACTTCCAGAAAGGACAATTGAATGGGCAACACACAGTCTTTGACACCTGCCAAAAGAAGTTGGACAAAGTCCGCGGGTCCATTGGCCAATATTCCGAGGCTTTTGACAAAGTTAACGAATATGGGCAAGCTGCTGCCATTGCTCAAAACCTTCGTTCTCTTCTTGAAAAGGGGTTTTCTATCTCGGAGGAGGACATTTCTGAAGCCGAGACGGAACGTGATCGACTATTCAATCTTGCATACGCTGTTTCAATTCCGGAGTTTCAAGACAAAGATTTTAATATTCAGATTAGTAATCTTGTATTAAGACCTCCGAATTGATACCAGTCTATTTGTTACTATCTTGTAATAACTTTAAATCTTCTCTTAATAAAATTTTGTTCTCGTAGTTTGAAATGTTTACTCGAAACTACAAAATTTAAAACTTTGAAATCCGGAAATAACAAACAAATAAGGCGCGTTTTCCCTATTCATTTATTTAAAGTTTTACAACAAGTCCTACTTTATCAGACTAATTTTCGAACCTTTGCATTCGGTAAAGAATGTGTAAATTTTTTTTTTGTAATTTCGTACTTTTTAATCTCTCGGCCTTACTTTATCGGGCTCCGAGATTCTTTTAGGCAAGTTTATTTTCTGTTAAGAAAAACTGTCCTAATTTTTTGTCGAAAACGTGATCAAGGTTCTGACGTATTCATTTGTGTGAATCTCGGTATAGTTGAGTTGTATGAACTTCTTGACTATAAAATCTAGATTTATAATAATATTGTAGCTGAACCTTATGAAAGGCTGCCTACGTACCTTCGGAAGGGATCAAGCCACACGTAGTTTTGATGCTTAAATATTTATTGACTATCTCGGAAAACCCGAGACATCAACGTTTTTTATTTATTTATCTTTATTTTTTGCTTACGAGGAAAAACTAAGTTCTTCCCTTTCGACCCTTTTTGGTTGACCTTCCTAAGTACTCTTCTCTTTCAAAAAGTTCTGCCAAGATTTTGACGGATGTCGGCTTATTCTTGTTAGCACAAACTACAATGAGAGATTGATCCGAAGTTTTCATTTGATTCCGGGTTTCTCGACGAAGTTTATTTTCTGTTACGAAGCATCTCCAAGCCATCTTCTGATCACATCAAATCGTAAAGTATTCTTTTGGGGTCGGAATTTCAAGCATTGATGATAAGTAGAAGGGACTGCCTCCATAGAATATAACCACGGAGTCCCGACGATTGCGTTGTAAATGGTGGCTCTCTCTACCACGTCGAACTTTACGATTTTTGTTACTCCTCCAGCTGATACTGGGAGTTTGATTGTTCCGACAGTTGAAACTATATCTCCTCCGAAAGCAGTTAAATTTTTTACCCGAGCTTTAATCTTTTGATCCTTGATCTCCATTTTTTGAAGTTTTTCCAGAGATATCACATCTACCGAGCTTCTTGTATCAACTAGAATCCTTTGGACGTCAAAGTCACCAATCTGAAGTTCAATTACAAGTGGATCATTATGAGGAGTATCGATTCCCTTCAAATCTTCGGTAGTAAACATCAAATTATTTTGTAGAGTAGTGCTTCGTGGAATCTGATCTGCGGATAATATAAAGATGCTTCGTTGAATCGAACGAACAAAATCTTCGCAGTTCGCGAGTCCTCCCATTATCATGTTAATCATTTCCTCTGAGTTGGCGGTGGTGAGGGAAAAATTTCTCCTTCTTCCGCGTCTTCTCGAGGAAGTTGATTTTCCTCAGTTCCCCTTGTTTTACTTTTCCCCTTT
The DNA here is from genome assembly GCA_900116095.1 of Euclidium syriacum. NCBI lineage: Eukaryota > Viridiplantae > Streptophyta > Magnoliopsida > Brassicales > Brassicaceae > Euclidium > Euclidium syriacum. The sequence goes on from FPAK01000019.1 coordinate 2,457,084, forward strand.
TTCTCGGTCTTGCTCAAATCGGATAGCCATTAAATGGTTTTTTAGGTTTCGGCAGTTCTCGGTTTTATGCTCCGGCCTTTTATGATATTCGCACCACGGGAGGGCCGGAGCGTCAGGTTCTCGGGTATAAGTGTACTTCGACTTGTCTTTCCGAGATGTATCTCTTTGTGGATCGGTCACGGAAAAAGATATTTTTGACTTGTCCTTCCGAGGTTGGTCTCTTTCTACTCGTCGTCCTTCTCCTCAGGTTTCATATCTTTATTCCTCTTTACAGATCCATGTGCTTTTGAAAGTTCGGCATGGTTCTCTTCGATCCTTATATGAGTATTTGCCCGGTGAAACGCATCATTCATGGACTGAGGACGATGAGCCGATAGCTCATCCCAAAACCTTGACTGATACCAGGTTGCCGCACTAAGTGCTCTGATTGCCAAATCATCGTCTATCCTTAAACGTGCGGAAATTGTTTTGAATCTTTTAATAAAGTCTCGAAGCGGTTCCCTCGATCCTTTTTTTTACTGCATAGAGGTCTGATGCGGTAGCTTGTTGTTCTAAGTGCAACATGTATTGTTTAAAGAAAGCTTCTCGGAGTTCGGCAAAACAACTAATCGAATCAGGAGGTAGACTAGTAAACCAAGATTGGGCATCTCCCAGTAAGCTCTCAAGAAAAAGCTGGCATCTTCCTTCATCTTTCTCTCCTTTGTGGAACTCGGCCCTTCCGACTTTTACAAAAAACGCTCTCATGTAAACTGCTGGATCTCTGGTTCCATCATAGGTTGGGAGCCTTAATTTTTCATTAAGCGGCACCCGTGCAGGCGTGATGTTGTAAGTGAATGGACTTCTTTCTTTTTCTGCTAGCAGCTGGTCGGCCTCTGGAGCAATACTTGTTGCCTTATGAACCATCAAACGCATTTCTTCTAATTCTCTTTTTAAATTCGCAATTGACTGATCGGTACTTAGAGCCTGTACTTCGTTGTCTCCAATTCTTGAACCTCGGGGTACAGTCGAAGTCGGTGTCCTAGGTTCTCTTGTTCCGTTTCGATCGTCCTCGAACGTTACCCGTTGAGACGCAGCTCGCAAAGGTAGAACTTGGATTGCTCCAGAAGATTGATTATGATTCTGAGCTCTTGAGGCTTGAAGTTCTTCTGGAAAAACTTGCATTTTGATCAATTAAGCTAAGGTTAACCCGCTGTTGATGACTGAATTGCTCCGTTAGCCAGTCTTTGTGTTGTTGTTGCATTCTCACTAATGCTCGCTCGTTTCCTTTTTTGAGGGTTGCTACTCCTACTTCGTTGGAAGTTCGATTTGCCGCCGACTGTTCCTGCCCATTATTCGAGGATGGCGTTGTCGAAGGTTGTTCACCTACCGAGAGATGGGTTGAGGTATCGTCGACACGCTCGGTGATAATTCTGAGTTTCTGCTATCAGAGCTTCGGTTGTTTGATTAATGAGGGTTATGAATCCTTCCTCGTCATGTTGACTGGGCGTCGTTTGTGAATAATTTAATTCGCGAATTATGAGATAGTGGTTCTTGAACAAAGCTCTTGCTGATTCTCTAACCTGGTGAGGATTGTTCTGAACCATTGTTTCCTCCTCATCGCTTATTTCAGCGATCTCGCCATCTCTGCGCTCCTCCGAAGGTGGTTGCTGTATGTTCACCATATTGGTTTCCGAGATTTCTCTCTTGTTTTCCTAAAAGAGAACCCCCCTACTTGGCGAACGGCTTTGTAATTCTCTGACTGATATATTTCATCAGGTGAAAGGAAAGTGCGATCTGATTGAAGTGCTTGAGAAGGAGAAAATTCTTATTTCCTATATAATGAAAGAGGAACTTTCTTCCCAACTAAAAAATCTTGAACATCGACTGAAAGAATTTGATGACTTTCCCCTTAGTCCTTCGGATATGACCGTTCCTCCTTTATTCCGAGGAGACTACGAGCGCAATCCTCACTCGGATGATGTGAAGATGAATTTACCTTCCGGAGTGTGTAATCCTTTTGGATCTTTCCTTGATTTGTAATTTTTTTCTTTTTTCTTTTTTCTTTTTTCTTTTTTCTTTTTCTTTTGTATGAACCTATTCTGAAGTTTCTTATTATTATTATTTTTTGTTGAAATTTGATGACTTTTTAACTCAAATGTTACTTTATCACTTTTTGAGTTTTTTTCATTTATTTTGAAAAAGTGATTTAACGAGAAATGCTCGACCTTTATCTGTTATACCGGATTCTACTTCAGTATTTGAAGTGGTTTTAAATATGCGAGAATGACCCAACTTTGCCTTGCAATTTCTTGGCTCTACTTTATCAAGCTCCGAAATTTCCAGCTGCATTCGGTAGAGAATCTGTAAAGGGACGAACCCAGTTATCGAGTACGTGATCAAGACACCGATTTTATTTTTGTTTTTGTTTTTGCTGGACTCTGAAGAGTTGCCTACTTACCCGAAAGGGATCAAGCCATTCGTAGTTTGAACCTTACTAGTTTTTTTTTTTTTGGTGAGTATCCTATGGTCCGTCCGTGCAGTGATACCTTTTTAGATGGTATGAATTCCTAGTCCGAGGTATATCTTCACCTTCCATAGTCTGCAAATGATAAACCCTGGGTTTAACTTTCTTTATTACTAAGTAGGCAACTTCCCACCTGGCCCCGAGTTTTTCAGCTCTAGGTTCATTTGTATTTTCAAACACCTTTCGTAAAACTAAGTCTCCATCATCTAAATGACGATCTCAGAATTTCTTGTTGTAATATCGAGAAGCAACTTTTTGATAATTTTGAATACGAAATAAAGTGTGATTCCGAAGTTCTTGAGTTTCATCATTCCGTTCCTTCAACTTTGCATCATTAACCTCCGTATCATGTATCATTAAAGTCCTTCGCAAACTCAGAACCCTTACTTCTACAGGAGACATTGCCTCCATACCATAAGAAAGTGAGAAAGGGGTTTGTCCAGACTCACTTCGAGGAGTTGTTATGTGAGACCACAATACCCATCTAATTCATCCGACCATCGTCCCTTTTTGCCGAGAAGCCTTTTCTTGATTCCAGCTACAATTGTTTTGTCCGTAGCTTCGGCCTGTCCGTTTCCTTGGGGATACCTCAGAGTGGGCTTGTATAGAAGAATTCTCCATTTTTCACAAAAGGCTTCAAAATTGTTTGAAATGAATTGCGAGCCGTTGTTTGTTACTATCTCATAAGGAATTCCATGCCGAAAAACAATGTTTTTCCAGACGAAACTTTCAACTTCATTGCTTTAAATATTCGGATAAGCTGCTGCCCCGACCCACTTAGTAAAATAATCAGTTAAGACCAATAGGAACTGTTTTCCACTTGTTGATTTCGGAAAAGGTCCCACAACATCCCTCGCCCAACGCATGAATGGATAGGGCGGTACCGCGGCCATAAGTAGTGCTGTTGACGCATGGATTTCTGGAGCATGCTTTTGACATTTTTCGCAACGTGCCATAAATTTGTCACAGTCCGCCATCATAGTAGACCAATAATATCCCAACCTCCGAAGTTTTACTGCCAACATTTTTCCTCCTAAATGATTACCCCCTTCTCCAGAATGGGTTGAAGTCATTTCTTCATTTGTCTCTTCTCTTCCAATACAATGAAGCATCAATCCTCCAGCCGAATGTTTGAATAAAACATCGTCCATCATCAAATATTGAGCAGCTAAATTTTTAAGTCAACGTGCCGCCCATTTTTCCGACTGAACCTCGTCGTTCTTAATGTATCGAACAATGAGAGTTCTCCAATCTTCTACATCTTATGCGAGAGGTTCTGGTTGAGCTTCTTCTTCATCCGCATCTTCAATTACGAAAGAATGTCGTTCATGATCACTGATACTTGGATGGTTGATCGTTTCAACTAGAATCGTCCTTTGCAAATGAGGATCCAATGCAGTAACCAAAGCAACTAAGGAATCTGCCATCGTATTTTCCCTTCGCGGAATCCGTATCAAATCGAACTCTTTGAAATTCTTCGTCAAATGTCGTACCAACTTTACATAAGCACCAATCCGATCATTTTTTTGCTTCAAATTCGCCACTAAACTGGTTCGCCACTAATTGAGAGTCACAACAAGCTCAGAGATATTGAGCTAATTGTTTCGCAAGACGCAGACCTGCAATTAAAGCTTCATATTCTGCTTCATTATTAGATGCTTCAAACGTCAATCGGAAGCTTTGTTCCAAAACTTCCCGGTTGGGGATATTAGCAAAATACCGATTCCGGCACCGAGTCTTGACGAAGAGCCATCCACAAAGAGATTCCAGCGCTCATTTTGTGGAGCTATCGTTAACACCTCTAGGGGCAGCTCGGATAAAAAGTTAGCTAATACCTGGGACTTTATCGTTGACTTGCTCCAATATTCGATACCGTACTCACTAAGCTCAATAGCCCATTTCACTAATTGTCCCGATTGACCCGGACTATATAATATTGTTCGGAGGGGCTGACTTGTCATTACGGTTATCAGATGCGATTGAAAATAAGGTCGGAGTTTCCGAGCCGCAATTACTACGGAAAATGCTAACTTTTATAGTGCTAGTTATCTGGTTTCCCCATCGAGTAATGATTTGCTTATATAAAACACATGGTTTTGCTCTCCTATATCTTCTCGGACCAACACCCCACTCACAGCTGATTCAGATACAAAGACATAAAGGTAAAGAGTTTCTCCATCTTCTGGCTTATTCAAGATCGGAGGAGTCGAAATGTATCTTTTTAGCTCTTGAAATGCTTCTTGAAATTCGTTACTCCACTCAAATTGCTTATTTCCTTTTAGCATATTGTAAAAGGGTAAACATCTATCAGTCAACTGTGAAATAAATTGGTTCAGAGCCGCAATTGGTTCAGTGAGTCTTTGTACTTCCTTCGAATTCTTCGGGGATGGAAGGTTCGTTATTGCATTGATTTGTCTCGGATTGGCTTCTATTCCTCGTTTCGCTACTATATATCCGAGGAACTCTCCAGAAGTAACTGCAAAGGTACACTTATCTAGATTTAATTTCATACCAAAACGATTCAAGATATCAAAAAAATCCTGTAGATGAGCAACATTGTCGGAAGCTACTTGAGATTTTACTAACATATCTTGATGAGGACATCAGCGATCCAAACAATTCCTCGGAAGATTCACCGGAAGATTCGCTGGAAGATCAAGAGCAAGGCATCACCAACATGAACTACCTTCCAAAGACAAGGTCAGGAGCTAAAAATCTTAGAGAGAGGTTCATTGGATCAGTTCAGAGCTTATTGGATCAAGAAGACATGGAAGGAAAGGACTCCGTGCCACACGCTGGACTAGCTCAGAAGAAGACACACGCCGTACCACACGCTGGACTAGCTCAGGAGAAGGCACACGAAGACCAAATCATGTTCATGTTGTTTTCGATCCAGCCCAAGTCTGGCCCAACTTAGGACGTCTAAGATGCACCAAAAACGAACAAGGTAAGTATTTCAATTTGATATATGCGTGTGTTCGTTTTGCCGGATCAATTAGAATATGAACTTTCCTTTTATGCTTTATTTTGTAGCTGTTTTGATTTGATTTTGTTTCCTTAGTTTATTTCATTTATAATCAAGTGTATTAGGGTTCCTATAGCTGCATGAACCATTATATAAGGTTTCTTTAGCAGCCTTGTAACAGAACAACTTTTGATGAAATAAAATAACATAGTTCTTATAGTAAGAAAAACCCTTGTTCTAAGCTTTATTTGGAGAGATTCCAAGGCGACCTTTAGAGCTTTGTCTTATCACAAGATTATCCATCTCTTGTGTGGCGACTTTCACCCCATTTCCATCTCTTGACTGAATCAGAGAGTGCCCCTCCGGCCAGCTGATTTAGTTCCATCAATTCCGCAACATTCGCTCATCCATCGTTCTTGTAGAGAGTGCCCCTCCGGCCAGCTACTTGAACCCATCACCACCGTGAGATCCGTTTACCCATAGACGATCTTACATCATCTGGTATCAGAGCTAAACGCTCCAAACATCAGGTGTTATCTATCCTTTTTATTCTTCTTTTTGTTTCATCGTATTTTCGCTTTCTTTAAAAAAAAAAAAAAGTATCTTGTGTTTCTGTTTAATTTTGTTTTATAAAAACCTTAAAAACCAAAAAGAGTTTTGATTTCTGCTTGTTATTGTTTTGATATTTGATTCAGAAAAATAAAAGAAAAAGAAGATCGATCCGCTGTACCACCCGTTGTACCACTCGCTGTGCCACTCGCTGTGCCACTCGATGTACTACTCGCTGTACCACCCGCTGTGCTACTCGCTGTACCACACGCTGTACCACACACTGTGCCCTCCGCTGTGCCACCCAATCTATCCATCACCATGGAGGACGATGAAGATTACGAGAGCGATTGGAGCCAAGCAGATGATTCCGACCAAGACATAAGCACCAATGAATCTGAATCTGGAGACGAGCGTTGTTATGAAGATGTCCACTCAGAATCTGGTGCTGAAGTAGAACCTGATGGAGAAGAATTCGAACCAGAGCCACTATACGACTACTCTTTCAGCCAAAGAAGTTTCAATGAAAGTGAAGAAGAAGCGGAAGAACGTGAGGAAGAAGAATATGAATCTGAAGATGACTATGGTAACGACACGACGTTTAAAGATGAAGAACCAGAATCATATCAAGAGCACTCCACCAACCAATCAAAATCATGCGAACCTCCAACAAATGACGAGGTAGATTATGAACCACGATACATCTCTTTCTCAGGTCATGGCCAAAGACCAGAAGTGTACTTAAGATGGGAGAAAGACATGGATGAATGGTTTCAATCAAAACAAATAAAAGAAGAGGACATGATGTTAATAGCTGAAGAAACGTTAATTGATGAAGCCTTTCTACAATGGGATATGGATGCTTGCCTCCGACATAAATATGAGCTACCAGACCGCACTTGGGAGGAGATGAAGCAACTCTTACACCAAGAGTTTGTGGAGGAGACAGAAACCGAACCCTACTACCCAAGGCCGGTAGTTCCTAATGAGCCAAGGAGATGGATCACAGTTACACCATCAAAGAACGTCTCCAGCCTTAAAACAAGTAGAAAAACATTTGACATTCCTAAGGGGAGAACCAAAGCAAAACCAGAACAATCTGCCAAGAGGAAGCCACGAGTTTCTAAGGTGAAGGAGGAACCGCTAAAGGCAGATCAAGGAGAGAAAAAGCAGAGCGCAAAAAAATCGTAAGAAGAGATCAATATCTCTAGCTCTATTACTCTACAAAACCGTCCAACAGCAACACATCAAGGTTTTGATACAGGGTTTGAAGAGATGAACAAAGAAGAGAAAGTCAAAATCCTTATGCAACTTGCTGAAGCTAACAATGTAAGAACAAGTATCACACGATCTATTCTAACAATTAAAAGGTCAGATATGATGCACTTGTTCTTGCCATCAAGATTATATACATGTACAAATTTAGAGATATAGTACCAGGCAAAAGAGTTTGTAAGGAGCAGAAAAGAGCATACCTTATGTAAGCAATCAAGGAGTCAAGAACTTGAAGTAGTACATGCCGCAACAATTACATTCAAATTTGAGGCTGGCCAAAGTACTAGAGGAAAAGAAAGCATCAAAGAGAAACCACCGGACCCAGCTAAGAACACTGAACATGTTAGGCAAGTAAGTCTCTCTTTAACTCCCTTTGTTTCTCATGATGCCACATATGTATCAAAGAATTTACTTAACATACAAGAGTATGAGGAAACCATTTGTTTAAATTTGCAAATAGAAAATAACTTTGCTAAAACTAGTGATGAAGAATTAGATTCCACAAGTTTAATTTTTCATAGAAAATCCATAATGCACTTGTTTCTTGTCCAAAGTGTCAATTTTATGTCAGGAACTAAAGGAGCATCGCAGAAGGAAGTTCCACCGAAAGAGAACTTGCTATTAAACCAAGTTCATAACCAAAGAAGAGAGGCGCCAATGGTGATCAGTTCCACAACCGTCAAAAGAGATCATGTTAAAACAGGACAGAGCAGAGGAGTAATTCTATCCTACCTACTCAAAGGAGAACCCCCATACGCCTCACACCTCACCAAGCCACAAACACATCAAGGTAAGACCCTAAGCTCAAAAAAGAGAATGTAAGCTAACTTGATTTCTCTTGGTGCAGGATTCATAGTTTCGAGGTCGAAGCCTTTTCAAGAGGTAGAGTATGACGAGGACATCAAGTCACCCTCAGCCAAGGAGCAAGGCATCATGAGACTTGGGGAGGACAACTTGAACCCGAGGAGAGCTATGGAGACTTGTGAGCTGAATGAAGCTGAAAAGGAGACCAAGCCTGAACATTCCAGCTCAAACAACACTTGGAGATCATACTCAACTTCTCTACAGAGCTTCCCAAAGTTTAATCATCCCAATACAAGTTCAGAAGAAGAAATTATGAAGTTTTTAAATCGGGTGGGTCTGAAGTTACCCGATTCGGACCTATATACAATCTTTGGAGGTTTCCAACCAGACCATAAAGATTTAGATCAAGAACTGACTTGTTCTAGAATTCCAACACATCATAGAGTCACACCGAGTTGGAATCAGGTTCAAATTAATTTTGGTTTAGAAGATATTCAATCTCTAAACCAAAGATTTCTCGGCTTGCCTTATTTGGAGTCTCACGAGTTTGGTTAGCATCAAACATACTTGTGGCGACCAGGAGAGTTTAATAAGCTTCTAAAATTACCTCTAGAAATCATACAATGCACCAACACCCAGAGGATTAGGCGAATCCTCTTGTTTCTCAATTTACCATTTTTGGACACATTCACACTTGGAGCAATCAATCACCAACGGCTCTTTCCTTATGTGTTTGTCCACGAATTGGAGACTCTTCCTTACCTCCAGAATGTTCCAAAGACGTGCGCCTACCTTCCCAAGCTCTCAAGATACAAGCCACAAGACTTTTCAAGTTTAGACCGGTTTGCTCATCAATTCCCTAACGGCCCCTTAGAAAAGAAAACCGCTAGTTAAAAGAAAGCGGCTGACAAAGGATGCAAGGAGATCATCTTCAACCAAGGAGATTGGGTCTTGATTCACATGAGGCAAGAGAGATTTCCAAACCAGAGGAAGAGCAAGCTAGCACCAAGAGGAGATGTTCCATTCAAAGTCTTGGAGAGAGTCAACAACAACGCTTACCGCTTGGAGTTGCCTGGTGAGTTAAACATTTCACCAACTTTCAATGTAAATGACTTGTCTCCTTATCATGCAGATGAAACTATTCTGAGGTCAGAACCTTCTCAAGAGGGAGGAAATGATGAGGACATCAGCGATCCAAACAATTTCTCGGAAGATTCACCGGAAGATTCGCCGGAAGATCAAGAGCAAGGCATCACCAACATGAACCACCTTCCAAAGACAAGGTCAGGAGCTAGAAATCTTAGAGAGAGGTTCATTGGATCAGTTCAGAGCTTTTGGATCAAGAAGACATGGAAGGCAAGGACGCCGTGCCACACGCTGGACTAGCTCAGGAGAAGACACACGCTGGACTAGCTCAGGAGAAGGCACACGAAGACCAAATCATGTTCATGTTGTTTTCGATCCAGCCCAAGTATGGCCCAACTTAGGACGTCTAAGATGCACCAAAAACAAACAAGGTAAGTATTTCAATTTGATATATGCGTGTGTTCGTTTTGCAGGATCAATTAGAATATGAACTTTCCTTTTATGCTTTATTTTGTAGTTGTTTTGATTTGATTTTGTTTCCTTAGTTTATTTCATTTAGAATCAAGTGTATTAGGGTTCCTATAGCTGCATGAACCATTATATAAGGTTTCTTTAGCAGCCTTGTAACAGAACAACTTTTGATGAAATAAAATAACGTAGTTCTTCTAGCAAGAAAAACCCTTGTTCTAAGCTTTCTTTGGAGAGATTCCAAGGCGACCTTTAGAGCTTTGTCTTATCACAAGATTAGTGGCGACCTTCACCCCATTTCCATCTCTTGACTGAATCAGAGAGTGCCCCTCCGGCCAGCTGATTTAGTTCCATCAGTTCCGCAACATTTGCTCATCCACCGATCTTGTAGAGAGTGCCCCTCCGACCAGCTACTTGAACCCATCACCACCGTGAGATCCGTTTACCCATAGACGATCTTACATCATATCCACTACACCAAAACAACATTTTGGCGACTACAGGATGCGACTAACATAATAGTCATTAAATGTGGCGACTATTTTGCGACTAATTAACAACTAGTCTGCGACTAAACCTACATAGTCGTTGATTAGTCGCAAAATAGGGACTAAAACACATAGTCGCTAAAATGGTTGTTAAATGACGACTAATTTACGACTATAAGGTATTTCGGGAAAAGTTGTCGCTAATTAGTCGCAAAAGTAATGACTATTGGTGACTCACGCGGCGGGTCTCAAGTTAGTCACCTAATAGTCGTAAAAAACCGGTAGAAAAGCACGTGTTAATCTATTTCTAGTAGGTGTACCGAATTTAGGCGACTATACGTTTTAGTCGCCTTTTGGTTGCTCATTAGTCGCTAAATAGTCGCAAAATTTTCTATATAAAGAAATTTTTAGGCTTTCTTCTTGTCAGTCACCATAACTTATTCCTCCTTTATTATCTATAAAAATAGAACTCGATCAGTAAGTGGGGAAGAATGGCTGGAAGGTTCAATTCTAATAATTCTCGGGATTGGATGTATAATCGGATTGATGAAGCCACGAAGAATTTTTCGGAGGAGTTTAGATTGGGGGTGGACCAATTCATGCAATCTGCTGGTAGCCAACTCCTAGCGCAGAGCAATGGAGGTAAATTTAACTGCCCTTGTAGTATGTGCATGAATGAAAATTTTTTAGCGGGTTAAAAAATTTGGAGTCATCTGTTTACCTATGGATTTATGCCAGATTACTATGTTTGGTATAAGCATGGAGAATAACTAGATATGAATTTAGGAACGAGTTATGTTGATCCGCAATATGTGGGAAATGTAGTACAAGATCCATATGTGCATATGGTGAATGATGCGTTTCGTGATAACGTGAGTTCTGATAGCTACCATCAGGATGGTAATTATTAGAATGAACCAATCCGAAATCATTCCAACAAATTCTATGAGTTGTTAGATAGCGCAAATAATCCATTGTACGATGGTTGTCGTGAAGGTCAGTCGCAGTTATCTTTAGCTGGTCGAGTTTTACAGCATAAGGTAGATTATAATGTCAGTGAAAGGGGTGTGGATTCGATTTGCGATCTGCTCACAGATTTTTTACCAGTAGGAAACTAGACAACCAATTCAAATTACGAGACCAAAAAATTGATGAGAAATTTAGGCCTCCCATCTATTAAAATTGATGTCTGTATCGAGAATTGTATGATCTACTGGAAAAAGGATGAAGGGGAAGAGAAGTATTTGTATTGTGATCATCCAAGATGGAAGCCTAGAGAGAAGAATAGTAGAACAAATGTACCATACAGTCGTATATGGTATCTACCTATTGGTGACAGATTGAAGAGAATGTATCAGAGCGAGAAGACTGCAGCGGCTATGAGATGGCATGCCGAGCACGAAGCTAATGACGATGATGAGATGTCTCATCCGTCGGATGCCGCTGAGTGGAAATATTTTCAAGCTCAACATACCATTTTTGCCGACGAACCGTGAAATGTGTACCTTGGGTTATGTACTGATGGGTTCAATCCTTTTGGTATGTCTCGTAACCATTCGTTGTGGCCTGTGATATTGACTCCATATAATTTGCCCCCTGGTATGTGCATGAGTGAATAATACATGTTTCTCACAATTCTGAATTCTGGGCCAAATCATCCATGGGGTAGTCTCGATATCTTATTTCGTCCTCTTATAGATGAGTTGAAAGAGTTGTGGTGCACTGGAATCGATGCATTTGATGTGTCATTGAATCAAAGTTTTAATCTGAGAGCCGTGCTACTTTGGACGATAAGCAACTTTCCGGCGTATAGCATGTTATCAGGATGGAGTACCCATGGAAAATTGGCATGTCCCATTTGCATGGAAGATACACATTCTTTTTATTTGAAGCATGGGAGAAAGGTTTGCTGGTTCGATTGTCATCGGAGATTTCTTCCTTACGATCACCCAATGAGAAAGAATAAAAGAGACTTTTTGAGGAACAGAGACGCTTTGCAAGACGACACACCTGCATCTCTGATAGGTGACCAACTTTATAACCGTATGTGTCGCATAGACCCACCTAAAACTAAGGACGTCGGTGGAAACGAACACGGAAAGAGGAAACCTCGGTTTGGGAAGGACCATAACTGGCACAAAGAAAGCATATTCTGGGAGCTGCCTTACTGGAGGGGCCTCATTCTTCGACATAATCTAGATTTGATGCATACAAAGAATAATTTTTTCGAAAACATCATGAATACTCTTTTGCGTGTGCCGGGTAGATCAAAGGACACCATCCCATCAAGAAAGGATAGAAAAGCTTTATGTTATCGGCCACACTTACATTTTGATAAAAATAGTGGTAGAGCTCCTTTTCCGGCTTACTCATTGACAGACGCTGGCAGAATAAGTTTACTAGAATGGGTGAAACATTCCGTGAAATTCCCATATGGTTATGCAGCAAACCTAGCTACTTGTGCTGATATGGATAATAAAAAGTTTTCCGGCATGAAGAGACATGATTGCCATGTTTTTATGGAGCGGCTACTTCCTTTTATCTTTGCAGAACTCCTACCCTGGAACGTCCACATTGCTTTATCAGGTACTAATTAAAATAGTTTTCTATATTTCCATTTATAGTAACCAATTGAATTTTACTTACTTACATACCTATTGCAGGGATTGGAGCCTTTTTTAGGGACTTGTGTTCGAGGACTTTGCATAAAAGTCGTGTACGAATCCTAAAACATAACATAGTTGTAATACTATGCAATCTGGAAAAGATCTTCCCACCATCTTTTTTCGATGTGATGGAACACCTACCTATACATCTCCCCTATGAAGCTGAATTAGGAGGCCCTGTGCAGTATAGATGGATGTATCCTTTTGAAAGGTATTTCAAAAAGTTGAAAGGGAAGGCAAATAACTCAAGATATGTGTCAAGATCAATTGTTGAATCATATCTCCTTGACGAGATTGGTTATTTCACGAGATATGTTTTGAGGAATTGTGACTATTTTCAGGAAATAGAGAGGTACAATTTGTTGATAATAGAACTTTCATTAGGCTTTATTATGTTATTGATACATGTTTTGGTCTATTCTAGCTTGTTCGAACAGTCTCTCTCTATAAAATATCCAGGTTTTTCCGAGAAAAAACTCAACGAGAAAAGAGTTGAAGAATACCATGAATGGTTTAAAGTTTGGGTGAGTACACATTTAATTTCAAATTCATTTCTATAAGGATAATTACGTGATTATATATGGATTTTTATATACATGCAGGTTATGTACTGGAAAGATTTTAAACAATTTCCCATTTGGGTTCTCGATATTGTGCATGGACCTGTGAATAAGGTCAAATCATGGCCCATGTATTTTACAAGAGACTATCTGTTTCATACAAAGAAGCACGGCGAGTTCCGAAAAATATGTAACTATGGGGTATCCGTTAAAGGTCAAAGTTATACAGATGCATCTGAAGAAATGGATTTTTACGGAGTGTTAACTGATATCATAGAGCTCCAGTATGAGGGGACCGTAGATCTATGAGTTACCGTTTTCAAATGCACATGGTACGACCCTGGTCGAGGCACTAGGAGGGGAAATTCTGGCATCATAGATGTTCATTCTTCTAGAAGATACACAAAAAACGAACCATTTATACTCGGTACGTTTTGTACATACTTTTCTATCTATATCAAATTATAGTGTCAATATATCTAACTTCTAACTACATTTACTACTATTGGACAGCTTCTCAAGCTGATCAAGTTTGTTACATTCCGTACCCTTACACAAAGAGACCAAAACATTTGTGGCTCAATGTTCAAAAAGTTAACCCGAGGGGAATCATTTCTGGAGAGTACGACGCGAAAGAACCGACACTTTTACAAACAGAAACTGATGATGATGTACTGATGACGACAATTGAAGATCTCAAAGTCGACAATTTGGTTCAAGAAGATGAATGGCTAGACTTGGACTGTGAAGTCGGAGATGCAAAAAAAGATGATGAATTCGGATGTGATGTAATCTACACTGATGATGATGTTGAGGCCGATGAACCCTCCTAGTTTCACATATCTACATAATTTAGTATTTAATATATTTTTGTATCAACTTCTTATTTCAAAATTATAATTTTATACAAGCTTCTTAATTATAAAGTATGCTTAAATTAATTATGCGTATTTTAATTATTTTTATTTTAATTATGATTAATTTAGTAATGTTTTAATTAAAAAATTTTAATTTAATTTATTTTAAGTAACGACTAAGAAACAACTATCCTATGACCAATTTTAACCACGAAATCAAAACTCAATATTAGTCGTAAAAAGTCGTAATGGAGTTGTTCTTTAGTCGCTAAATAGTCGGGCTTTCAAACAATTTGAGTTTTTTAAACCCGCGAATCCACAGCCCAAGTTTTTGGCCCAAATTTTGATCCCGCGTAAACCAAATTTTTTTTTCCCCAAACTCTCGATAATGTCGACAAAGGGGGAAAAAACCCTAATTGCTTCTCCTTCTCTCTCGAATCCTCTCCATTCTCCGAAACCCAAATTCTCAGAAATCCTCAATCCGTTGATTCCCAGAACCCTAATACTCTGTTCCTTCATCGAATCGTCATTCCTTCGATTCCCAGATATCCTCTCGATTCACGGAAACCCAAATCATGTGCTCGAATCCTCTCGATTCACAAAAACCCTAATTTCCTTTCTTTCTCTCTCGAATCCTCTCGATTCTCACCGTAAACCATTTTGAATCCTCATTCCTTCGATTCCCAGGAACCCAAATCCTGTGCTCGAATCCTCTCGATTCACAGAAACCCTAATTTCTTTTCCTTCTCTCTCGAATCCTCTCGATTCTCACCGTAAACCGTTCTGAATTCTCGAATCCTCTCAATTCCCAGAAACCCTAATTTATTTTCCTTCGTTGAATCCTCATTCATTCTTTTTCTCGAATCCTCTCGATTCGAATTTCTTCATACGTCAAAAAAGCCTAAGTACTTTCCTTCCCTATAAATTATTCTTCTCAACAAGATTCCTAAACCCACTGGTACCGGAGGAAGAGGTCGAAAGAAGTTGAGGACCGTTTCGAACATTTTGCAGAGATCATCGGGGACGAACCTGGCTTCGACCTCGAATCTTGCTTCGACCTCCAAAGCTGCGACACCCATTCAACCAAGTCAGTACATAACGCCCCGGAGAGAAGCTCCACCAACTCAGATGACTCAAACTCCAGTCGCCGCTGTTGCCCAACCGTCGATGACATCCAATCATGTCCAAGATTTTCCACTGCCAACTGTTCTCTTCCGAGAAGCAAGTTCTCATCCAGGTCAAGCGAATGGTGGTCCATCTCACAGCAAGTCCAGAACACACCACCTTCTTCTGCAACGCCAAGCAACAATGCCCCAGAGTCGGCGCTTCAGAACTCTAATGCATAGAGTCATCCTTCTTCTCATGGCCTTAACTTCGAAGACGAAATTCTCCTTTTTGTCCCAGATCTTCAGAAGGAAACGATACGGGCTCTGAATCTTCTCCTTTCGGTCCCGGACCGCCATAAATTTGTGACTCTCCTATCTCCGGACCCAAAAACGCCGAATTCAACTTGGTAAGCCTTCTAACTTTACTTATTCTTTCATTTGTCTTCTGAATTTTTTGTTCTTTGATTCTAATTGTTTTTCGCATTTTCTTTCGAGGTTTGATCGAGACGTCAAATAGAAACTTGTTCGGGCGATTAATCGAGTGTACACAGGTTCATTCAATGAACCCTATTACAACTGGTCCTGCGTCCCTAGGGAGAGAGCAGAAAGGTGGTTCCTCGAGTTTACAGTAAAGCTTTCTACTCTTTAGCATTTTATTTTCTTCTCTATATCTAATGTTTTATAAATAACAACCTAACACAACTCTCTCTATTTTGTAGAAAACTCACACCTCGGATCCGTTGATAACAGGGTCAGTTCAACAACCCTTCGAGACCATATGTCAACGGCGCTTAAAAAATATGGTCAGCAACGCAAGATCTACTAGGGAGCGACCAAAGTGGATCAACGACACACTCTGGAGCTAGATGTTGGCCCACTGGGAGACTGAAGAGCAGAGGAGCCGGAGTGAAACCTACTCCACTTGCCGTAAGTCTGACCGTGGAGGTCTCGGTCCTCATCGCCATGTAACAGGGCCCAAACCTTATCGCCAAGTCAGAAGAGATATGGTATGTGCCTTTGCTGCATTTACTCGCTTACTTTAGCTTGGATTGAATTGTAAATTGGTTATGTGGTCTGCAGGATTAAATGTATTAGAATAATGCATTTACCTTTGTTTTTTCTGTTAACACTTGTTTATTTGGGTTAACACTTGTTTATTTGAGTTAACACTTGCAGGAAGAGGAGTTAGGCATACCGGTTTTCCTTGGTGAGGTCTTCGTCAGGGCACATACAAAGAAGGATGAGACTTACATCGATCGCAAGGCGGAGAGGATTGCAAAAACCTATGAGAAGAACATGGAAGAGAAGTTGGCTGAGCTATCTGAAGAGAATTCAGATGCTTCAGATGGTGTTTCACAGCCTCCATAGCTATCACCAAATCCGTGTGACGAGATCTTTCTACAGGTAAATGCACTTCTCTTCTCAATTTATCATCTATAATAATCTTGACCGTTACTAATTTTTTTTTTTCACAGTCCACAGAGATCGATTCACAAGGTAATCCCTTTGGACTTGGAAGTCTCACAGACACGATTCTGTTGGGCAAGCGGAAGAGAGAGGGAGATTGCTATGACTTTGTGGCACTGCAAGACCAACTCAAGGAGACTCAACGTCAAGTGTCAGAGCAAGCAGCATACAATGCCAAGCGTGATGCCGAGATTGCTGCCCGTGAAGCAGAGATAGCTCGAATTGCGGAGGAGCAAAGGGTTTGGCTTGCAGAGATGGCCATAATGAGCAAATTCATGAGAGCTAATGAACCAGCATACTTGGACTTCATCAGAAAACAGTCTGAGGCTGAGGCTGAGGCTGGAACAAACGCTAACTCCCAACCAACCACTCCTACACCATCTCCATGTTGATTTCCTTCTCTTAGGTTACCAATCTCTTTTATCTCTCACTCTGAATTTGTTAAGAAAGTTGAACTTGTATTAGTTTTCGTTTTATTTCACAACTCCTCAATATTGGAATGTTTATTTGAACTTGATTGTAATGGTTTGTTAATATTAGTTTCTTTTTTAATGGTGAAATGGTTGTGTCTTCTTTGTTCATTAGGTTAATGTTTTAATCATTCATGGTATCCAAATAAAAATTTAGACGTCTAAAACATTTACAAAGATAGTCCTTAGTTAGTAGCATAATGTTTACCAAATTTTATGAAAATCTAACAAATAGTCGCTAAATAGACGTCAAATTACTCACAAGTTAGTAGCCAAATAGTCGCCAACTCTTTACCATTATCGTATCAAAACCTAAGAAATAGTCGCTAAATAGACGTCCAATTAGTCACAAGTTAGTAGCCAAATTATCGCCAACTCTTTACCATTATCGTATCAAAACCTAAGAAATAGTCGCTATATAGACGTAAAATTAGTCGTAAATTAGAAGCCAAATAGTCGCCAACTCTTAACCATTCACGGATCTCCAACCTAAAAATAGTCCCCACTTAGTCGCTTTATTTTTAAATATAAACGCCCAATAGCCACTAAAGTTTGTGACTAGTCAGCGACTATTGAAAGACTATGCATAATTAATCGTTTAATAGTCGTTAATTGGGGACTAATTTGGCGTCTATTTGATTTAGCGACTACGAAAAAACAACTACCCCGTTTAGTCGCCAAATAGTCGTAATATCATAATTAGCGACTATTTACTGACTACAGTTGTAGTCGTTAATACTCTGTTTTGATGTAGTGATCATCTATATAAACTTCCTTCGTGTTTCTGAGCTTCTCTGCGAACATCCGATTAACCAATCTCTGATATATCGCTGATGTATCATGGATTTTACCGGTTTTCTACCATGATATAGTAGGTTTTATGGAGTCTTTGTAGCATGTTTTGAGCATTTATGCAGGATTTACAGCAAAAGACACTTTGGAGCAAAAATAGCTAAAAAGAAGGTTTTATGGAAGTTTCCAGGTGATTTGAGAAGACTTAGAAGATTTGGAGCCAAAATGAAGAAATGTTGCTGCGAGCCCCGGAGTCGACCGACTGACGAGGATGGAGTCGATCGACCGTCACGCTGACTTAATTTAGAAGATTTTCTTATCGGGCCTTTCACGGAACCCTAAACCCTAAGACTCATTCACGACCTATATAAGCACCTCTTAAACGAGACCACAACACCAGAACCGCACAAGAACTCAGAGCAATACAAAATTTCTCTTTGCTTTTTGTTTCCATTGTTTTTAGCTACCTAGAGATTGTTTTTATCATTGTTATAGACTTTGAAGAAGATTAGAGAGTGTTCTTTCTCAATTGAGCTTTGTGAGCCTCTGATCTTCTATTGTCTAATTTGTTTTGTATGTATTTCATTTATAGAAAGATGATTTGTTTTACCAAAATCATGTCTGAGTAGTTATTTTATTAGATCTAGGATTTTCTTACGGTTTTCTATGAATTGCTAAAATAGTTTTAAACAATCTTTTCAATCACGAAATTCTTCGCTACAGTTGCTCTTCACTGAGTAGACAGACTCGGGAACCGTTTTATTCAATCATAAATCGAGATCCGGTAGTCGAGAGACACCGAGGATCGGTAGACAGTTCTGTAGTGAGCAAGGTGCATTCTAAGTCAAACAAATGTTTGTTTAGACACCTTGTGAACAGATTTAGCTTGTACTCTCATGCTTGTATATCTCCAGCGACAATCCAAATAGATTTGAGATTTAGGGATTTAAACAAAGGCGTTGTTTTAACACATCATTAGAACATCGTAGCTATTATCGTGTCTAGAGTTCTAGAGTTTAGAGATTCGAAATTGATTGTGTTCTTAATTCATAAATTCTTAGTTCCCAACTGGAATTCCCTAAGATCTAATATTTCCCCAAATTTGAAGTCACCAAACGTTTTTAAAGTTTTTCGGTTTACAAAAGGATTTACTTAAAATCTCCCACTCACAAATCAACCATAGCTCTCTGTGGGATCGATAACCTAAATACTACAACTGTACACTGTGCACTTGCAGTTAATTTTGGGTGAATAACTTCGCACCATCAAGTGTTGATTTAGAGTTTTAGAAATAGAAATTTTAGGTAAGATAATTGATATAAGTGGTTCCGTGCTGATTGAATTTGCTTTTTCTAGAACATAACAACAAGAAGTAAGGCCAGAGCAAAGAAAAGGGAAGAAGCAACAACCGCACACGTCGCACGAGTCGTCCGACCGTCTTCAGAAGATGAACGACTCGGGAAACAAGTCGACCGACCTAACACAGCGTCGAGCGACTCTCAACCAGAGCACACACAACTAAGCAGATCCGCGAGGAAGAAGGTCAATCGAAGAAGAAGGATGGCCGACATCAGGTGGAATGAGAAGGGAAAGCATATTGATGATGATGGAAATTGACTGGAAGGCCAAGGAAACAAAAACCTAGATGATGGAGAGGACATTCAAAACCTCGAAGATGAGCTCAAGGCATATTTCTCTAACAAATCACCAATTGTGCTGCCTAATCCTGGTAAAAAGACTTATGAGTTGAAGAATAGTACAATATCTTTTGTACGTGACAGGCAGTTCAATGGATTAAAAAGCGAAAACCCAATTGACCACATCGAGGCGCTTGAAGACCTCGTTGGGAACATGAATGCTAAAGGAGTCTCGAGGAATGATTGTGCTGCAAGTTATTTCTACATTCACTTGCACACAAGGCGCTGATCTGGTTCAAACAACTTAAACCTGGATCGTTGAAGGACTGGAGTGAGGCGAGGAAGGAGTTCATCAACAAGTTCTTCGATGAGGCCAAGTCAGATGAGATAAGGAAGCAAATCTCCACCTTTGCACAAGAGATAGGAGAAACATTCAATGATACTTGGGAGAGATACAGCCAATACCTCAAGGAGTGCCCTCACCATGGTTTCACAAGATCACAAATCGTAAGCACTTTCTTCAGATGATTGCAATGGAAGCACAAATGCGCACTTGATTCAGCAAGTGGTGGCAATTTTCGTGGCCAAAAGCACACTGATGACCTCAAGGTTATTGAGAAGTTTGCGAAGAGTAGCAATGCAAATCAGACAACAAGCGGAAAAGGCGAACCAAACAACTTCCAAGCTCAACAAATAGCAGAACTAAAGGGAATGATGGAGCAAATGTTAATGAAGGATAGAAGAGGAGTTCATTCTCTACAGGAGAACCCAATGGAAGAGACACACGTTGAAGAAGTTAACTTTGTTGGAGGAAATGACTTTCAACCAAGAAACAATTATGGGTATGGGAATCAAGGCACAAAACCATTTAATAGTCAATACAACTATTATGGTCAACAGCAGCAATACCCACAACAACAAGGAGGATATAGATAGTATGGTCAAGGCCAACAATCCCAACAACAACAACAACAACAACAACAAGGAGCCCCCATGAATCCGGACCGAAAAGATAACATGCTTCAACAAATTTTGGAGGGACAACAAAAGATGAATGAAGAAATGATGGGCAAGGTAGACTCTATGTATGGAGAGGTAAACAACAAGATTGAAGCACTAACCACTCATGTGAGGCAGCTCGAAACTCAAGTGGCACAAACAGCGGACTCAGTCAAGTGGACTGAAGGAATTTTACCTAGAAAGACGCATGCTAACCCAAAAATGTTCGTTCAATCCATAAATTTAAGGAGTAGAAAGAAGTTAGATCCTGTAGTAAGAAAAGGATTGACCACAAGAGACCACATTGTGTTGGAAGAAATTGAAGAAGAAATCGCAGCAGAGGAGAAGTCGGCCGACCACAATTGAAAGACGACTGACCCGACCTCAGAAGAGATCGAGCTTGATCCAACCCACAAGTCGACCGACCCTCTTGAGGTCGACCGACCAGAAGCTGAGAAGAACGACGAAATCCCGATTGAAGAAAGACGAGTCTACAAAGCAATTCCACCTTACCCCAGAAGGAACAAGAAGTCTAAAAAGGAGATGGAAGACACGAGATGCAAGGAGTTGGTGGAACAATTGGTAATTCAACTTCCATTTCTAGATGCTTGTAGAATGTCGCCTTGTTTCAAGCGATACGTAAAGAAGATAATAGCAAACCCAGCGAGTCTTGAAGAAGGAGTGATGTTATTGACAAGTGAGTGCAGTGCCATACTGCAGAACAAGATGCCAAGAAAGCAGGAAGACCCAGGTGCATTTGTCCTTAACATTAGCATTGATGACGTCAAATTTGATCATAGTCTATGCGATCTTGGATCATCTGTGAATTTAATGCCACATTCAGTAGCAAAGAGGCTTGGATACACTAAATTCGAATCTAATCAGCTGAATCTTGTACTTGCTGACCGGTCAGTCCGTTATCCAGAAGGATTTTTACTCGATATCCCGGTGCTTGTGGAAGGATGTTTCATACCGGCTGATTTTGTAGTTTTGAAGTTCGATAAGGAGCATTTTGATCCTATCATATTGGGACGCCCTTTCCTAGCTACTGCAGGTGCCATAATTGACGTGAAGAAGGGAAGAATATTCTTACAACTTGGAGAATTAAAGCTGAACTTCCAAATGGAGAAGGTTATGAACCGACCACCCATGAAGGAACGAATGTTCGCTGTAGATGTCATCTCAGATGTCACACAAGAAGTTTTTGATGAGATAAGCATCACTGATCCATTGGAGAAAGCTTTAATAGTCGCAGTTGGTAAGGAGGGATACATGGATGACTTAGGAAATGGGTTCACCAAGATGTTGGATTCAAGCGAGCAGATGAAGCAAATGGTGAAAAACTTGGAGCTACCAACAGAAACAGCCAAGAACCCCAAGATAGCCGATTGGAGGGAAGAGAATGCTCCAAAACTCGAGCTCAAACCATTACCAAAAGGGCTAAAGTACGCTTTTCTTGGACCTAATTCCACTTATCCTGTTATTATCAATGCAAGTTTGAATAACGTTGCGGTAACAATTCTATTAAGAAAGCTGCGTAAGTATCGCAAGGCTCTTGGATATTCTTTGGATGATATTGTAGGTAATTCTCCAGACCTTTGCATGTATAGGATTCATTTGGAAGGAGTGAAAGCATCAATCGAAACTCAAAGGAGACTTAACCCCAATCTGAAGGATGTAGTGAAGAAGGAGATTCTGAAGTTGCTTGATGCGGGTGTCATTTTCGCCATTTCGGATAGCACTTGGATCAGCCCTGTCCACGTGGTGCCCAAGAAAGGAGGAGTCACGGTGGTCAAGACAGACGCAGATGAGCTGATAGCCAAGAGAACTATTACCGGACATCGGATGTGCATTGATTACCGGAAGCTAAATGCAGCCACAAGGAAAGACCATTTTTCATTGCCATTCATTGATCAAATGTTGGAAAGATTGGCGAATCACAAGTATTACTGTTTTCTAGATGGATATTCGGGTTTCTTCCAAATCCCGATCCATCCCGATGACCAAGAGAAGACCACTTTCACAGCCCGTATGGAACATATGCCTACAAAAGGATGCCCTTTGGTCTATGCAATGCACCAGCAACCTTTCAGCGGTGTATGATGTCTATATTCTCGGATATGATTGAAGAAACAATGGATGTATTCATGGACGACTTCTCAGTCTACGGCTCATCATTCCATGATTGTCTAGACAACCTTTGCAAAGTTCTAGCAAGGTGTGAAGAAAAGCATTTGGTGTTGAATTGGGAATATTGTCATTTCATGGTACAAGATAGAATTGTCCTTGGACATCGTATCTCGGAAGCAGGAATCGAGGTAGATAGAGCAAAAATCGAAGTGATTACAAGTTTGCAACCACCCACCGACGTACGCGGAATCCGCAGCTTCTTAGGTCATGCAGGCTTCTATAGACGTTTCATCAAGGATTTCTCCAAAATAGCACGACCCCTCACAACACTTCTATGCAAGGAAACCAATTTCGAGTTCACTCAAGACTGCATGAACGCATTCAAGACGTTGAAGGAAGCACTAATCTCTGCGCCCATCGTACAACCGCCTGACTGGGAGCTACCTTTTGAAGTAATGTGTGATGCAAATGATTTTTCAGTAGGAGCAGTCCTAGGCCAGAGGAAGGACAAGAAATTGCATGTTATCTACTATGCAAGCAGGACTCTTGATGAAGCAAAACAAAACTACGCAACAACGGAAAAGGAACTACTCGCCGTTGTGTTTGCATTTGAGAAGTTTCATTCATACCTAGTTGGATCGAAGATAATAGTGCATACTGATCATGCTGCACTGAAGTACATCATGCAGAAGAAGGATGCCAAGCCACGACTGCTGAGATAGATTATACTCTTATAAGAATTCGATATAACGGTACGCGACAAAAAAGGGATAGAGAATGTAGTAGCTGACCATTTGTCAAGGATAAGAATAGAAGATGACGTCCCTATCAAAGATCACCTCCCTGAAGAGCATATCTATGTAATTGGAGTGACGATAACCACTGAAGAAGTAGAAAGAAGCCAACGACTAGTCTCTGTGAGGCTCGATTCGATCGACCGCCGGCTAGAGACGACCGTCTCTCCTGAAGATGAATGACTGCCTGCTAAGGATGACCGACCAAACGATCCTGACAATCCGATCTTGAAGAAACCACTGAAGAAAATGATACAAGCCATACAAGGAAAAGCCAAGAAGACGTCCAGACCACTCACACCACCATGGTTTAGTGAAATTGCAAATTATCTAGCAGCAGATGTCAAACCTGAGGAGTTCACCGGATATAAGAAGAAGAAGTTCTTGCGAGAAGTGACGAAATACTTTTGGGAGAAACCTTACCTCTACAAGAACTGCGCTGACGGAATCATTCGACGCTGTATACCGGAACACGAGTGTTGATGGTGGGGTTCTACCCCTAATCAATAGTTTGGAAATAATTGGAGTTTGGTCCCTGCCTAGCTCTTCTCTGATAATCTATTAGGTTATAAGTCCCGACAACAAGAACTCCGACTCTCGGCCCAGATGACCGAGGGATACTTCGGAGAAGGTTGATCAGGTTTAGTGTCCGAGGCGGGGGTGTAAACGAACATCGTCCTAAGCCGAAGTCTAAGCTCGGACAATATAAGATCAAATCTTATCACAGATTCCCTAGTCTTGGAAAAAATGGAAATATTCAATTTTTCCGAGGTTAGCCCATGGGCTTATTAGACTGACTATTAAGGATATATAAATACATACCCTCCCCTCACTAAGAACATTGATTCAGAATCGGGAGGAGAAGAACTAGATTCCTAGGTTTTACTTCTCTCTGATAAAGTTAGTTCGGCATCCCGAGCTAACGAGCCTTGTAATCACTTTCATTAATAAAATACCTTCTTTCCAAGGTTTCTTCTTTATTTCTTATCGAATACTTACTTAAAAACGAACCCCTCTAATTAAAAATAATTAGAAGTTGAACCCAATATCAACATTTGGCGCGCCAGGTAAGGGGTACCTCTATTTAGGAAATAGAAGAAATCTCAAGGATGGAAAAATATATTGGCTTAGTTCTCAATGCTTCGGATTCCAAAGGAACTATAAAAAGGCGTATCCGAGAGATACCAAAGGTTAGATCTATCATCCTTCGGCAGCCTTCATAGATGCAGACCTCGAAGGAATCATGATTCCTCACAACGATCCTCTGGTCATCCGCGTTTTCTTAGCTGGAAATCTCATGGAAAATGTACTCATAGACACTGGGAGTACGGTGAATATATTAAGTCTAGAAGCTATGAATCAAATGAATGTGGTATCCAAAGATATGGAAGTAAGAACGAAGCTCATAACGTCACTTCTAGGGAAGAAAGAAGTAGCAGTAGGAACTGCGGTCTATCCAGTATTAGTTGGAGTAGTGACTATGGATACAATCTTTCATGTGGTGTCAGGACCCCTCGTATTTGATGCAATTATGGGAGTTCCTTGGCTAACAATGATGGAAGCAGTTCCCTCAACCTACCATCAGTGCCTAAAGTTTCCAACCCCACACAGTGTTTGTTCAGAGAAAGGAGACCAGCGAATAGCAAGAATTTGCTCCATGCCCCTGAAGAATCAGTCAAGAATAATCTCGCTGATCTCGGAACCAGAAGTGCCCCACAACGAAAATCCAAGTTTATCAATAGTAGGAAAATTGGATCCGAACATCTTTGAGAAAGATGCATACGAAAAAGTATATGTTGACAAGGAAAAACCAGAACACTTTTTAACTATAGGAGGAAATTTGGAGAAAGAAACGAGAAGAAAGTTAATTGATCTGTTGAAAAAGAACAAAGGAACGTTTGCCTGGTCACCCGATGATATGGTCAGAATTGACCCCGCAGTAATATCACATCGTTTAAATGTAGACCCGACCCACAAACCAGTGAAACAAAAGAAGAGAAAGTTAGGACCCGAGAGAGCGACAACCGTTAACGAAGAAATCGACCGACTACTAGCTAAAGGCTCAATAACGAGGTTCAATATCCGGAATGGTTGGCTAACCCGGTCGTAGTAAAGAAAAAGAATGGGAAATGGAGAATATGCGTAGATTTCACAGACTTGAACAAAGCATGCCCCTAGGATTGTTTACCCCTCCCAAGCATAGAAAGACTAGTCGAGGCCACAGCCGGAAATGAACTCCTTTCCTTCATGGATGCGTTATCGGGATACAACTAGATAATGATGCATCCAGACGACCGGGAGAAAACCGCCTTTATCACGGACAGAGGAACTTACTGTTACCGAGTAATGCCCTTCGGCCTGAAGAATGCAGGAGCAACATATCAGAGGTTGGTCAATCGAATGTTTGCGGACAAACTCGGTAATACAATGGAAGTTTACATCGACAACATGCCAGTGAAATCTCATGCGGCCTCCGAAAACAATAATCATCTACAAGATTGTTTCGATATCTTAAACCGCTTTGGTATGAAATTGAACCCCGATAAGTGTACGTCCGCGGTTACCTCGGGTGAATTCCTCGGATATATAGTAACAGAGCGAGGAATAGAGGCCAACCCAAGGCAAATCAAAGCAATAAAGAACTTACCATCACCAAAGAACTCAAAGGAAGTACAGAGGTTGACTGGACGAATCGCGGCTCTAAACCGATTCATTTCCCAATCAACCGATAAGTGTTTGCCCTTTTACAATCTCTTAAAAGGGAATAAAAAATTTGAGTGGAACAACCAATGCGAGGAAGCCTTCCAAGAATTGAAGAAATATTTGTCAACTCCTTCGGTTCTGAACAAACCCGAAGATGGAGAAACCCTTTTCCTTAATGTTTCGGTATCAGAGTCAGTTGTAACTGGCGTGCTGGTCCGAGAAGACAGAGGAGAACAAAAGCCAGTCTTCTATATAAGTAAATCGTTGCTCGACGCATAAACTAGGTATCCAGCCCTAGAAAAATTAGCGTTCGCCGTTGTAATAGCAGCACGAAAACTCCGACCATATTTCCAATCACATCCAATCGCTGTAATGACAAGCCACCCCCTCCGAACAATACTCCATAGTCCCGGGCAGTCGGGACGGTTAGCAAAATGGGCCTTCGAGCTTAGTGAGTACGATATCGGATATCGGACCAAAGCGACAATCAAATCCCAAGTGTTAGCAGATTTCTTGTCCGAACTACCTCCGGAAGTAATGACGATAACCCCTCAGAACGAACGGTGGACTCTCTACGTGGACGGGTCCTCATCCAATGTCGGATCCGGGATCGGAATCTGGTTGAAATCCTCAACTGGGGAAGTTCTAGAATAGAGCTTCCGCTTAGCTTTTGAAGCATCGAATAATGAGGCATAATACGAAGCTTTACTTGCAGGACTGTGACTCGCAAAACAATTAGGCGCCCAGTATCTCCGAGCTTGTTGTGATTCTCAGCTAGTAGCCAACCAGTTTAGTGGTGAGTTCGGAACAAAGAATAATCGGATGGAGGCATACGTAAATTTGGTACGACGTTTAGCTGAACATTTCAGAGAATTTGATTTGAAGCGGATCCCACGGAGAGAAAATACGGTAGCAGATTCATTGGCCGCTCTTGCAACAGCGACAGATCCCCACCTGCAAAGGAAAATCCCAGTCGAAACTATTGATCATCCGAGTATCAGTAGTAACGAACAGCACACTTTGTCAATCATGAACGTAGAAGAAGAAGACGCTCGACCGGAAACCCTCTGAGAAGATAAAGAGAATTGGAGAACACCGATTGTGCGTTATATCAAAAATGGCGAAGTCCCACCGGATCAGTGGAAAGCACGTCGGTTAAAGGCCGTGGCTGCCCAGTATCTTATAATAGATAACGTTCTGTTTAAAAGGTTTTCCGGAGGATTGATGCTCCATTGCATTGGAAAAGAAGAAGCAAATGAAGTAATGACCTGTACTCATTCGGGTGAAGGAAGAAACCACTCGGGAGGAAGGCTCCTAGCTGTAAAACTCCGAAGATTAGGATATTATTGATCAACCATGATGAACGACTGTGACAAATTTACAGCACGTTGTGAGAAGTGTCAAAGGCATATGCCCCCGAGATTCACGCGCCAACATAATTACTTATGGCCGCAGTACCTCCTTACCCTTTCATGAGATGGGCTATGGATATCGTACCCTTTCATGAGATGGGCTATGGATATCGTAGGGCCTTTTCCCAAATCAACCAGCGGAAAGTGCTTTCTGTTAGTCCTAACCGATTATTTTACAAAATGGATCGAAGCAGCAGCTTATCCAAAGATTCAAAGCGGAGAAGTTCAAAGTTTTGTCTGGAAGAATATAGTCTGCAGACACGGGATCCCTTACGAGATAGTAACTGATAATGGTTCTCAGTTCATTTCAGATAACTTCGAAGCTTTCTGTAAAAAATGGAAAATCCGTCCAAATAAGTCAACTCCGAGGTATCCACAGGGAAATGGACAAGCCGAGGCTACAAATAAAACGATCGTCGCCGAAATAAAGAAAAGACTTCTCGGGAAAAAGGGAAGATGGTCCGAGGAGTTGGAAGGAGTGTTATGGTCGCATAGAACGACTCCTAGAAGTGCATCCGGGCAAATCCCCTTTTCACTCTCCCACGGAATGGAAGCTATGTTTCCTGCCGAAGTTAGAGTTCCAAGTTTGCGAAGAATCCTAATGATAGACGACACCGAGGTCAATGATGCAAAACTAAAAGAGCGGAACGATGAAATACAGGAGCTACGGGACCATGCCCTACTTCGCATCCAAAACTATCAGCAAATTGCTTCCCGATACTATAACAAGAAAGTCCGAGATCGCCCTCTCGACGAAGGAGACTTAGTTTTACGAATGGTGTTTGAAAACACAAAGGAGACCGGAGCAGGAAAGCTCGGAGCTAAATGGGAGGGTCCCTACTTAATCAAAACAAAGGTAAAGCCTGGTGTTTATCGTCTAAAAACTATGGAAGGCGAAGATATCCCTCGGGCTTGGAATTCGCTCCACCTAAAAAGATATCACTGTACCGACGGTTGTTAAAAAAAAATAAATAAATAAAAAAACCTAGTAAGGTACGAACTACGGATGGCTTGATCCCTCTTGGGTACGTAGGCAACTCCTCGGAGTACAGCAATAATAATAAAAAACCTAGTAAGGTTCGAACTACGGATGGCTTGATCCCTCTTGGGTACGTAGGCAACTCCTCAGAGTACAACTATAATAATAAAAAACCTAGTAAGGTTTGAACTACGGATGACTTGATCCCTCTTGGGTACGTAGGCAACTCCTCGGAGTACAGCTATAGCAATAAAAAACCTAGTAAGGTTCGAACTACGGATGGCTTGATCCTCTTGGGTACGTAGGTAACTCCTCGGAGTACAACTATAACAAAAATCGATGCCTTGATCACGTATTCGATAACAGGGTTTATTCCCCCTAACACATTCTATACCGAATGCAGCCGAAGGTTTCGGAGCCTGATAAAGTAGGGCCGAGGAATTCTAAGGCAAAGTCGGGTCATTCCCGCATATTTAAAACCACTTCAAGTACCGAATTTGATAAAGTAGAATTTGGTATGACAGATAATGGTTGAGCATTTCCCGTTAAATCAATTCTAGAAATCGACTAAATCTTTAATGTGATAAAGTAACATTTAAGCCGAAGTTGCTAAAAGAACAAATTTTTATTTCATTGAACACAAAACAAAAAATACAGCATGACAAAAGAGAAAATTGCAAAGTAAGGAATGTTCCGTAAAAATTATACACCCCAGAAGGTAGCTTCATCTTCACATCATCCGACCGACGTTGAGGCCCGAGGTGTTGAGCGAATAAAGGCGGGGCTTCGAGATCCGAAGGGCTAAGATCAAAAGTGGAAAAGTCATTCAACCTGCGTTCGAGGTTTGTTAATTGGGAGAACAATTCCTCTTTCATCACTGAAGGAACTAGAACGTTCTCCTTTTCAAACACCTCAATCAGATCACACTTTCCTTTCACCTGATGAAACAAGTCAGTCAAAGATTTACGAAGCTGATTTGCATCGATGTATTTCCGAACCTTTTCAAATTTCCTCCCACACTCGCCAAGAGCATTTAGACGCCTGAGTGTATGTGGATCGAGTTTATTACCTTTGTCTCCGGTTCCCCTAGAAGTGGACGGTTTAGACTAACGAGCATCTTCTAGTTCCCGCTTTAGACGACGAATTTCATCAACGAGCTTAGCAGACTTTTTTGATTCTTCCGCGGCCATTCGGCAAACAACTTCGGAATCAGCATCAGCCTTCTCTACATAGCGTTTAAGCGAATTGATTTCTTTCTTCATTGCCGATTCTTTCAACTCAGCGTCCGATAGAAGACGATTGAAGCATGCAGCCGTCTAAAAAAATTAAAACGAGATAATAAATAAAAGTTAGGCGAAAGTGAAAGGCATAAGGAGAGGCAAAGAACCTTGAAGAAAGAAGAAGCCGCGTTCTTAAGCAGAGAGTTCTTTTCTTCATTAGAAAGGAGGGGGAGAGGGCCGTATCGACCTCCGAGTCTTCCGAAGAGCTTCGCACACTCTCCTTGGTCCTCGAATATAGGAACATTCTTTCCGAAAGAGTATCGGAAGGAGTGGTGAGAAGCCGCGGCAGCAGGACTTTGTTGCGGAGTTTTTGCTGGCTCTTTGTTCGAAGTCTTAAATTGAGGGCTCGGAAGAACCGTTGGAGTAGGAATTGGAATGGTAGTGCTCGGCATTTTGGAATTTGGTGGAGGCATATTTCCGAGGGGAATCTCCGTGTTATGTGTTGGAATAGCAGGGTCCGAAGTCCGAATAACGGGCTTTTCCTTCGCAAAGCTCGGATTCGGGTTCGTCTCAACCATGGTTGGGTTAGTCGAAGTGTCGATCGGAGGGATGGAAGTTGGAGGAGCCACAAGATTTGGTGTTACGGTTGAAGGCGGGATGAGAGACTTTTCGGAAGAGGTCTCGGTTTTCCTTCTCTTCGACTTCGGTTTCTTTTCCGGGGTCTCAGAAAGCTGTCGTTTGGAAGCTTTGTTTCTTAGGAGACTCCCTTTTGGAGAATTTGATGTTTCGGTAGGTATCTCCTTTCCTTCGGTTTTGGATTCCTCGGGTTGTGATATAAGTACCCGAGGTTGGTAGATCTTCAAGTTCTTCATCAAGGGATTCGGCATTTTAGAGATAGAGAGAGAAAAAAGGAAGTTGGAGATTTTTTCTGCGAAATGAGAATTGATAATTAGGTTTTGCAGCTTGGACAAGGATTATTTATAAGGTGCAATTTCAAACTATTCCAATTCCTCATTTAATGTGCCTGGTTAAAACAAGACACGTCAACGGAGTTTTCTAAGGAATCGAGGAGTTTATGTAAGACAACTTTTCATTATTTTTTTCCCGCCAACGTACGAAGATTTTTAAGAAAAAATGATGATGAATGAAGAAGAATTAAAAGCTGAAGTGATTGAAGACGAAGATCAATTGGTTCTGAACTTCATTTATTGACAAACCATTTAAGGAGGAACTTCGCCAACGCTGCCCGAAGACATCCTCGGACGAACTGGGGGGGACTTACTGTTGATGGTGGGGTTCTACCCCTAATCAATAGTTTGGCAATAATTGGAGTTTGGTCTCTGCCTAGCTCTTCCCTGATAATCTATTAGGTTATAATTCCCGACAACAGGAACTCCGACTCTCGGCCCAGATGACCGAGGGATACTTCGGAGAAGGTTGATCAGGTTTAGTGTCCGAGGCGGGGGTATAAACGAACATCGTCCTAAGCCGAAGTCTAAGCTCGGACAGTATAAGATCAAATCTTATCACAGATTCCCTAGTCTTGGAAAAAATGGAAATATTCCATTTTTCCGAGGTTAGCGCATGGGCTTATTAGACCGACTATTAAGGATATATAAATACATACCCCCCTCACTAAGAACATTGATTCAGAATCGGGAGGAGAAGAACTAAATTTCCTAGGTTTTACTTCTCTCTAATAAAGTTAGTTCGGCATCCCGAGCTAACGAGCCTTATAATCACTTTCATTAATAAAATACCTTCTTTCCGAGGTTTCTTCTTTATTTCTTATCGAATACTTACCTAAAAACGAACCCCTCTAATTACAAGTAATTAGAAGTTGAACAAACTATCAACAACTAGGTATCCCAAATACTTTACCACTGTCATGGTTCTGATTATGCTGGTCATTTTGCAAGTTTCAAAGGTTCTCCAAGCTGGATTTTGGTGGCCAACTTTGTTCTATGATGCACATCACTTTGTTTCAACCTGTGATGCCTGCCAAAGAAAGGGAAACATCAGCAAAAGGAATGAAATGCCAATGAATTTCATCATGGAAGTAGAAATTTTCGATTGCTGGGGCATCGATTTCATGGGACGATTCCCGAATTCACATGGAAACCAATACATACTGGTTGCTGTGGATTATGTATCCAAGTGGGTTGAAGCAGTGGCAAACCCTACCAATGACGCAAGAGTGGCGATTCGGCTTTTCAAGCACATAATTTTCCCGCGTTTTGGAGTACCCCGGATCGTGATTAGTGATGGCGAAACGCATTTCATCAACCGGGTATTTGCTATGCTATTAAAGAAGAATGGTGTGAGACACAAGGTTGCAACACCCTATCATCCGCAAACCAGCGGCCAAGTCGAAATTTCCAACCGCGAGATCAAGAGCATATTGGAAAAAATGGTGGGACGTACGAGAAAGGATTGGTCACTAAAGCTTGATGATGTACTTTGGGCATATCGTACGGCTTTCAAGACACCCTTAGGGATAACACCGTTCCAACTCTTGTATGGCAAAGCGTGTCATCTCCCGGTTGAGATTGAATACAAAGCATTTTGGCCGTAAAGACGATGTATTTCGACATCAAGAGCGCTAGTGAGAAACGGCTCATTCAACTAAACAAGCTTGATGAGATTAGGCAAACCGCTTATGAAAGCGCAAAGATCTACAAGGAAAGAACCAAGATCCAGCATGATAAGAAGATCATTCCACGGGACATACGACCTAATGAGAAAGTCCTTTTATTCAATTCTTGACTTCGTCTTTTCCCGGGATAGCTGAGATCTCGTTGGTCCGGACCTTTTGTAGTCAAGGAAGTAAAGCCCTATGGAGCTATTGTTTTATATGGAAAGGATGGTGAAAGTTTCACTGTGAATGGACAGCGAGTGAAGCTCTACTATGAAGGTGGCAAATCAATGAATGAACCCATCATGTACCTTCAAGAAGCACCAATTCCACAACCATGACCAGCCATAACAGTCAAGCTATTGACTATAAACAAGCGCTGAGTGGGAGGCAACCCACTAGGTACGTTTTATTTTCATTTTTAGGTATTTTTGATTTGTTTTTAGGCGAGGAGATTCAGCAAAACTGGACTATATGCTACCCGAGTCGATCGACCTCTCATTAGGGTCGGTCGACTTCAACTCATAAGACTTCTAGAGATGTCTTTTGTTTTTTCCAGACTTCGTGAGAAGTCTTCAGTTAAAGTACATCGTAGTTTTGCAATTGATTTACTTTGAATTTTCCAGAATAAACTTCATGAGAAGTCTGAGATACGGAGACTTCTTGTCAAGTCTTAATTATGAAAAGTGGGTATTTTTGGGGTTGACTAAAATCTGGATTTAAATAATTGAAGACCTCCCGTGAAGTATTCGTATATTACATTTATGAATATTATTTTTTTCCACGATTAATGTTTAAAAAATTGTGGTCAACCCCAAAAATATCTTTTTTTCAAAAAAAAAAAGATTTTGGTGAAACAACAAAAGATTCCGTGAATTTTAGCTCGGAAATTCGGTGATTAATTGGTAAAATTTGGAAAATATAAGGAAAATAGGTCGTTATAAACTTAGTGATGAAGTTTTTAAGGCTATGGGATCAATACAAACGAGCATTTACAGCTCATTCATGGTGGTTACTGTTGGTCGAAAATATTGAAGACAATTGCATTATCGTATATAAATTCATATGTGATGGTTTTTTTGTCCTTCTACAAGTACCAATGACTTCATGGGAAGTATTCGTAGTTGTTTTTATTAAACAATAACGATTGTCATGGATATATCTCGGTATTTAAAAAATATGAGGAAGGACAATGTATTTTTACATTTGACTTCAATTTGTGGTGTATTTTATCAATAAGCCCATAAATTATTTCCCTTATTTTATTTGATTATTTCCATGAAGGTACAACACATAAAGAGAATACAAAACTTCATGATTTTCGGTGATGCAAATCATATGATATGCAACCATCATGCTATGAACATAATTAGGGGAAGATAATCCCGCATCTGTAAATTCGTTATTCTTGGTAATCCCTCTACTTAATATCAAAAAATTATCGGACTAGTCAATGGATGCACCATTCAAAACATACGTTTATAATATTGTTAAAAATATTAGATTACATTTTTAAAGAAAAATAATTTTTCATTTTTTAATTTTTAAAAACTAACAAAAATCTCAAAAAAATAAAATTTAAGGATAATTCTTTTAACAAAATTTAACAATTTTTGGAAATATTTTCAAATATGAAGTAAGTTTAAAAAACATGAAAATATTTTAAAAATTTGAAATTTAGTTTTTGAGGGAGACATATTTGAATTTTTTATGATCATGTTTTTTTTTTTAATCTTAAAGAATATAATGTACCTTTTTTCTTAATAATTTCATTTTCAAAAATATTAAATTAATGTGTTACTCATTTTTTTTATATTGTTATTATTTTTATTTTAGATTTTGAATTTAATACAAAAATGATTTTGTTTCCAAAATGAACTCCTAAAATCACGTTTCCATACATATTCTCACTCAAAATAGATTTGTTTTCATTTTTTTACAAATTATCCAATTTTTGGGTGTTTTTCATAATTAGTGAAAATTATAAAATAAATCTGCAACATTAACAACAAATATATAAATCTTAAATAAAGACAAATTTTTATTTAAATCTATAACATTACGTTAAATATCCGCAACAATATCGAAAATCTGTAACACTATAGTGCTATTCTAGTAAGATCACAAACTCATTTTGATGTGTTGCAGATTTTAAAAGAACCGCAACATGTCTAATAAATCTAAAACACTTGACAAAAAAAATCTGCACATTTTATTCAAAAACATGGAAAAAATCTGCAAGAAATAAAGAATCTGCAACACATGAAAATAAAATCTGCAACTTCCCTAGCCACGTCATCAAAAAATAATTAAATCTTAAACATTATAAAAAAAAATTAATGGCATTTATGTAATATATATTTCATACCAAAAGCAAATAGGGGTATTTTAGACCCAAATTTTCAGCTTCTAATCACCCTCTACATAAGTGCTACTCTAGTAACTTCTTCATTTATGAGGGCTAAACTAGACCCAACAAAAATCTGTACAAGCAATTAAAAATCAATCTACTTAAAAAAAACCTTAGACAACCTTATCCATGACATCTCTTATAAATATGAGCCACTAGATAAAGATATGTAATCATAATCAACAGTGAGGGTGGAGGCCTGCCAGAATTGAGATGAAGTTGGTAAGATCCAAAACCTAATTTTTCTCCTTTACATATCATGTTTTGACTTGATTTTGACATGGCTTGTAACTAGATTTTCCGTTGATTGGTAAGAATCCAGAAAACAAGCCACATACAGTTAGAAAGCATTTGGAGTATGGTTTTCAGATCATGTCTCGGATTTTGATCTAAGGTAAGTCACAATTTTAATGTATGATTCTTTTGGACATGTTTTTTCAATGTTGTTTTAGCTTCAGTTAAAACATTTACCTTACAGGATGAATTCCCATCAATCTACTAGGATCCAAGAGACATGCTACATATCATTGCAAAGCTCCAAATCTCCGATTTCCAGAGCCACCTAGAACGCATTAATTAGAGGTACGATTTCCGAGATATGAGCGTTTTATCAAAGCTTTGATGCATTTTGATTGTAGGAATAGTAGCTACTCAAGGCTAGTCACCCTTTCTTAAGTTTATGGAGTCAATATAAGGAACCAGTAGAGTTCAACTCCCTTTAATCCTTTAGCTTTATCGTTTATGATTTTATAGTATACATATTCATTCCATAAAATAAGTAATGGATATATTTATGATGATTTTATGGCTATGAATTACATCCTACATATGAATTAGAACTCTAAGAAATGAAAATTGGATGTTTGATGTTTGTGAGCATAATTCTGAGGTGCGTTAAATATCTAGTGATGATAGATTGTTAGAGACTTGATTTTGTTATTGGCATGACAGTGTTAGCTCTTACCTAATGGGGTAGCTTACTTTGTGGTGGTGATGTTTTGTGGTGGTGGCTAACCATAGGGGTGACTGGTGTTAGTCCTTACCTGAAGGAGTGGCTACCAAACTGTTAGCTCTTATCTGAAGGGGTAGCTAGCATCGGGTTGTGATTGTTTGGGTGTCAGTGAGATTGTATCTCTGATTGATTATCATTCAATTTTTTTTAATCCAAAGATTTTCAACAAGATTTTTAAAAAATAGTAAAAAAACATAAAATGATAAAATATATACTTTTAATGTAAAATTAATGTAACTTAATTATCTCAAAACTTGAGTGACAAATTCACCAAGAACATCAATTAACTTTCCCAAACTACACCAAGAACATCAATTAACTTTCCCAAACTTGAGTGATATACTCTTAACATATAGTTCATATTTACAGCAAAAATGGTAGTGAATCTCCAACTTAGACACATGCCAGATAGATAAAAAAAAAAAATTAAAATCATATAATTTTGAGATTTTTTAAGTTTTTTTATAAGTTATCGTAAAAAATTCATTGGATCTTTAGATTACACCAAAAAAAATCTAGTGATAACTAATTAGAGATGGTCAAAATCTAGGGGATAAAATAGTATATGAGGTTATTTTTCAATTGTGTATTTAAACAGCGTTTGCTGGCTTGTTAGTCATATACTCATCATCAGTGTTTTAGTCGATGTAATCATAGTATATGACTAACAAGCCAGCAAACGCTGTTTAAATATACAATTAAAAAAGATCTCACGATACATTCACTAAAACATCCATACCATAAACCTGTACGCAACAAATATACCATAACAAAGTTCTAATGCTTTTGCACATAACGATATAAACACCTATGCCTTTACTCAATCACCAAACATCACAACACACATTCTCTAGAGAATTTAGCACCATGGCTTACATGCTACATGGACTTAAATTTCTTATGTGTTTAGGTATAACTAATATCTAAGGCTTACTTCTTCACGTGGCATGCTTATTCCTTCTTGATGGCTCATCCGCTTTCTGTGACTCGGAATTTGAATGATCAAATAAAATCATCCTTTTAATTCTCTGCCCTTTGGTTGCCACCTATGATCTTTCATCTTCAGAACCCTTCAATTCGCAGACTGATGCAGTTAAAGAAAACCCTAAATTATACTCTATCGTAATTCATATGGAAATTTCGTATAATATTTGTATGTAATACAAAGTGCTGTCTAAAAAAACATCTTATAAGTCATAAATGCAAAATATAAATGCACTGTTTAGGAGTCATATTATGAAAAATTATTTTGCAAGCAAGTGACTTGTTTTTAGTAAGTCTATATGTATGTATTTTAAGTCCACTATACTATTCATATTAAATTTTTTTTTTCTTCAAGAAAAAAATTCATCTTGGAATTTTTATGGGTCGGTGTGACTCACGCATGCATAAACATATGATGCCAAAACGGTTGGACTCATCATCATCATATCATTGTCACCACGTTCTATGGCGTAGCAGCAGTTCGGTTCGGTTCGGGACATCATTCGATTGATTCACTTTCCATAAAGGAATGCATAGTGCCATTCTCGTCTTCTTCAGAAGAAAAACAAGAGTTGGATTTGATAGGAACTAGATCCAACCCAAGTTCTAATAAAAAAATTTTCCTGTCGTCACCCAAATGATCGGAAGCCTGAAATGATTTCCATTGAAGGTGGATTAGAATTACAACTGTGTAGGCCTTTGGCGGAATGAATACTTTGAATATCATATGATAACTTTCATCATCTACTCAAGAATTTCAGTTCTCGTCAAAATATTGTGAAATCTAGCACCATGAACTTCAATTGCTGAAAAATGAAACTGTATGATATTTAAAAATTAAATCTAAAATATAGAAAGAAGATTCTAAGGGGAAGAAACTCTTTTTAAACGATGCGATTTTGTATGTACACTTACATGCACATTGAAGGGAAAATTAGGTATTTTATGATAGTTTAGGGATCAAGCTAAGAAAAAAAATTTAGGGAAAGTAGAAGATTAAGTAAAAATTAATGATGAGTAAACAATAATGATAATTTGTTTTTTATCTTCTACAAATGAAAATATTCATCATTGTTTACTTTATCTGCCACTTCCCCTAAATTATTTTTTCTTAGTTTGACCTCTAATCTACCATAAACACCTAGTTTCCCCTTCAATCTACATGTAAGGGAACATACAAAATCACATCGTTTTAAAAAAGTTTCTTCCCGTTAGAATCTTTTTTCCATATTTTAGATCTAAATTTTAAATATCATGCGGTTTCATTTTTTAGCAATGGAAGTTGATGGTAGGAGACTTCACAATATTCTAACGAGAATTGAAATTCTTTAGTAAATGATGAAAGTTGTCATATGATCTTCAGAGTCTCCATTCCACCAAAAGCCTACGCAGTTGTAATCCTAATTCATATCCAATGGAAATCATTTCAGGCTTCCTATCGTTTGGGTGACGACAGGAAAAAATTTCTATTAGAACTCAGGTTAGATCGAGTTCCTATCAAATCTAACTCTTGTTTTGGTTCTGAAAAAGACGAGAATAGCACTATGTATTCCTTTATGGAAAGTGAACCAATCAAATGTTGTACTGGACCGAACTGCTCTTACGCCATGGAGCTTGGTGAGAATGATATAATGATGATGAGTCCAATTGTTTTGGCATCATATGTTTATATGTTTATGCATTTTTGATTCACACCGACCCATGACTTGAGAAAGCAACGGTTCACTTTGGTTTGATCATCTCTTGGATCAATCAAAGAGTGTTGCTTGGATCACAAGAAATTCTAAGTGTTGCCCAAATTGATCCACTGCGGTTCAACGCGAATATGATTATATCCTTAGACACTACAAGAAAATTGAATATTGAAGAAAATTTAATATTCATAGAAGAACCATATAAAGTATTATGTGTTTATGGTGTGTTTGACAAAGGGATTATTTTTAGATAGTGTTTAGATATTATTAAAAGCTATCAATTGGGTAAGCGAGATAAAAAAAATTCACATGACTAAAAAATATGTTTGGCGCATGTGAGTAAAACATCAAAATTGTTATCAATTACTCTTTAAATTTTCCATACTCTATGTATTTTGCTAAAAATAACAAGCACCAAACAAAATTTCCAAACTCTTTCTAATTCTTTTAGTCTCCCTCTCATTCATTTGTTTGCACCAGTATTTTTGTCGTTATTATTTCACTTTTTTCAACCAAAAATTCAAAGATC
The DNA here is from genome assembly GCA_900116095.1 of Euclidium syriacum. Lineage (NCBI taxonomy): Eukaryota > Viridiplantae > Streptophyta > Magnoliopsida > Brassicales > Brassicaceae > Euclidium > Euclidium syriacum. The sequence continues at coordinate 2,496,278 of FPAK01000019.1, forward strand.
CCGCAGAGATCCGCTGTGACTCTCTCTTTTGCGGGCTTTTCTTCTCCCAATACCCTTTTGTTAGAGCCCTAAACGTAGCTATCTTCTAGGGCTTTTCCTATGATTTGGGATTATAAGAGCTTCTGAGGGAGTTTACGATTAGGGTAGAGGTGGGCAGACCATGGTGTGTGGCCATCGCGACTCCAATTCGTTGTGGTTATATCATAGAGAACAAAGGAGTCGCCTTGAATATGGAGATCCATCGTTCAAGGATTGTATCCTTTCGCGGATATCCAAAACATGTCTAATAAATCTAAAACACTTGACAAAAAAAATCTGTAGATTTTATTCAAAAACATGGAAACAAATCCGCAAAAAATGAAAAATCTGTAACACATGGAAATAAAATCTACAACTCCGCAAGCCAAGTCATCAAAAAAATAATTAAATCTTAAATATTGTAGGAAAAATCTGCAACAAAAAATTAATTCTATAACACTATAGTGCAATTAACCAAAAGTTTGAATTTTTTAAGAAGACTTCTAGAGATGTCTTTTGTTTTTTCCAGACTTCGTAAGAAGTCTTTGGTTAAAGTACATCGTAGTTTTGCAATAGATTTACTTTGACTTTTCCAGAATAAACTTCATGAGAAGTCTGAGATACGGAGACTTCTTGTCAAGTCTTAATTATGAAAAGTGAGTATTTTTGGGGTTGACTAAAATTTGGATTTAAATAATTGAAGATCTCCCGTGAAGTATTCAAATATTACATTTCTGAATATTATTTTCTTCCACGATTAATGTTTAAAAAATTGTGTTCAACCCCAAAAATATCCTCTTTTTCAAAAAAAAAGATTTTGGTGAAGCCACAAAAGATTTTGTGAATTTTAGATCGGAAATTCTGTGATTAATTGGTAAAATTTTGACAATATAAGGAAAATAGGTTGTTCTAAACTTAGTGATGGAGTTTTTAAGGCTCTAGGATCAATACAAACGAGCATTTACAGCTCATTCATGGTGGTTACGGTTCGTCGAAAATATTGAAGACAACTACGTAATCGTATATAAATTCATATGTGATGGTTTTTTTTGTCCTTCTACAAGCACCAATGACTTCATGGAAAGTGTTCATAGTTGTTTTTATTAAAGAATAATGATTGTCATGGGTATATCTCGGTATTTCAAAAAATCGAGGAAAGATAGTGTATTTTTGCATTTGACTTCAATTTGTGGTGTATTTTATCAATAAACCCAAAAATTATTTACCTTATTTTATTTGATTATTTCCATAAAGGTACAACACATAAAAAAAATACAAAACTTCATGATTTTCGGTGATGCAAATCATATGATATGCAACCATCATTCTATGAACATAATTAGGGGAAGATAATCCCGCATCTGTAAATTCGTTATTCTTGATAAACCCTGTACTTAATATATAAAAAATTATCGGACTAGTCAACGAATGCACCATTCAAAACATAGATTTATAGTATTGTTATCTATTTTTTATGTGTAAACCAAGATATTGAATTGTGCATCCACATTATATATATATATATATATATATATATTTATTTATTGGATAGAACAAGTATATACTACAAAATTTATAATAGAAAATATTATAATAATTACCAAGTAAGTCATGGTCTAATGGTTTTCCTTTACTATGAAGGTTACTAATTCGAGTTTATTTCGGAGGAGTGATTTACACCTTAAATATGGTACGTATTATCAACGGCTGACTGTAGATATTAGGGTAGATCAAAAGGTCTGAAACTTCCAAGGATAATAAAAAAAATTGATAACAAATTAATTAAACGAAAGGTATAACTAATTATGGTATTTGAAAATGTTATTGTTATAGTAACAAATTAGTTAAAAGTGGACTCGTTTGGTCCGTTTAATTTTAACTAAATTTTTTTTTAACCTAAAAAATTTATGATGTTAATTATTTGGATAGGATACATGCACACACTAAAAAAAATTAAGAAAATTACACTGGAAATATTTGAACTCGAGAGTACTAAGCTATTTGTATAGTACGTTCCATTTATTACATGCATTCTACATGGCTTATTATTATTATTTTATAAAGGGTTTTCAAAACATTCTACATGGCTTATTCCACGTATTGTTTAACAAAGCTACCAACTCAAACTGTTTATGCCACTATTCGAAAGATTATAATTACTAGCAAGCTTTAGGATAAAATCTTGATATAACAGTTGATTATAATAATAGATATACAGACAAAGTCCCTTCTCGAAACAAAAAAGATATAGAGACAGGGTACGTGTGCGTAATTGTTTTTTTCATTGGGCGGAGTAATTAAAAGTAAGTTGTGCTGGTGAGACGGGTTAAAAAAAGAGATCTCAAAAATATAATAAAGTTTTTTAAAAATATTAGATTAAATTTTTAAAGAGAAATAATTTTTAATTTTTTAATTTTTAAACACTTACAAAAATCTCAAAAAAGTAAAATTTAAGGAAATTAATTTTAACAAAATTTAAAAATTTTTGGAAATGTTTTCAAATTTGAAGTAACATTAAGAAACTTGAAATTTATTTTTTGAAGGAGACATATTTGAATTTTTTATGATCATGTTTTTTTAAAATCTTAATCCTTATAATTTACCTTTTTCTTAATATTTTCATTTTCAAAAATATTAAATTAATGTGGTACTCATTTATTATGTATTGTTATTATTTTAATTTTAAATTTTTAATTTAATACAAAAATGGTTTTGTTTCCAAAATCAACTTCTAAAATCACGTTTCCATATATATTTTGACTCAAAATAGATTTAATTTTATTTTTTTTTGCAAATTATCCAATTTTTGCGTGTTTTTCTTAATTAGTGAAAATTATAAAATAAATCCGCAACATTAACAACAAGTATATAAATCTTTAACAAAGACAAATTTTGATTTAAATATTTAACATTACGTTAAATATCCGTAACAATATCAAAAATCTGCAATACTATAATGCTACTCTAGTAAGATCAAAAACTCATTTTGATGTGTTGCAGATTTTAAAAGAACCAAACACATGTGTAATAAATCTAAAACACTTGACAAAAAAAATCTGCACATTTTATTCAAAAACATGGAAAAAATCTGCAAAAAATAAAAAATCTGCAACACATGGAAATAAAATCTCAACTTCCCTACCACGTCATCAAAAAATAATTAAATCTTAAACATTATAGGAAAAATCTGTAAAAAAAAAATAAATCTATAACAATACAGTGCCATTTTCGTAACCTCGTAAATACAATTTTACTTGTTGCGGACTTAAAACAATTTGCAACACATGAAATAAATCTACAATACATGAAAATAAATCGCGAAAAATAAATCTGCAAATTAGAAAACAATCTGCAAAACAAATAAATCTGCAACAAAGAAATCCATATTTACTTGAAAAACTTGCAGATTTATTTTGGACTTTTTCTCGTAAATAAGTCAAAAAATTGCTAATGTGGAAAAAAAAAATTAATGGCATTTATGTAATATATGTTTCCTACCAAAAGCAAGTAGGAGTATTTTAGACCCAAATTTTCAGCTTCTAATCATCCTTTACATAAGTGCTACTCTAGTAACTTTTTCATTTATGAGTGCTAAATTAGGTCCAACAAAAATCTCTACAAGCAATTAAAAATCAATCTACTTAAAAAAAACCCTAGACAACCTTATTCAAGACATCTCTTATAAATATGAGCCACTAGATAAGGATATGTAATCATAAACAAAAGTGAGGGTGGAGGCCTGCCAGAATTGAGATGAAGTTGGTAAGATCCAAAACCTAATTTTTCTCCTTTACATATCATGTTTTGACTTGATTTTGACATGGCTTGTAACTAGATTTTCCGTTGATTGGTAAGAACCCAGAAAACAAGCCACATACAGTTAGAAAGCATTTAGAGTATGGTTTTCAGATCATGTCTCGAATTTTGATCTAAGGTAAGTCACAATTTTAATGTATAATTCTTTTGGACCTGTTTTTCCAATGTTGTTTCAACTTCAATTAAAAAATTTACCTTACAGGATAAATTCCCATCAATCTACTGGGATCCAGGAGACGTGCTACATATCATTGCAAAGCTCCAAATCTCCGATTTCCAGAGCCACCCAGAACGCATTAATTAGAGGTACGATTTCCGAGATATGAGCGTTTTATCAAAGCTTTGATGCATTTTGATTGTAGGAATAGTAGCTACTCAAGGCTAGTCACCCTTTCTTAAGTTTATGGAGTCAATATAAGGAACCAGTAGAGTTCAACTCCCTTTAATCCTTTAGCTTTATCGTTTAGGATTTTATAGTATACATATTCATTCCATAAAATAAGTAATGGATATATTTATGATGATTTTATGGCTATGAATTACATCCTACATATGAATTAGAACTCTAAAATATGAAAATTGGTTGTTTGATGTTTGTGAGCATTATTATGAGGTACGTTAAATATCTGGTGATGATAGATTGTTAGAGACTTGATTTTGTTATTGGCATGACAGTGTTAGCTCTTACCTAATGGGGTAGCTTACTTTGTGGTGGTTATGTTTTGTCGTGGTGGCTAACCATAGGGGTGACTGGTGTTACTTACCTGAAGAAGTGGCTACCAAAATATTAGCTCTTATTTGAAGGGGTAGCTAGCATCGGGTTGTGATTGTTTGCGTGTCAGTGAGATTGCATCTCAGATTGATTATCATTCAATTTTTTTTAATCCAAAGATTTTCAACGAGATTTTTAAAAAACTAGTAAAAAAAACATAAAATGATAAAATATATACTTTTAATATGTAAATTAATTATCACAAAACTCGAGTGATAGATTCACCAAGAATATCAATTAACTTTCCCAAACTACACCAACGATACAACTAAAAAATATATGCTCTTAACATATAGTTCATATTTACAGAAAAAATAGTAGTGAATCTCCAACTTAGACACATGCTAGATAGATAAAAACAAAATTTTAAACTAAATAATTTTGAGATTTTAAGTTTTTTTATAAGTTATCGTAAAATTTTAATTGGATCTTTAGATTACACCAAAAAAAATCTAATGATAACTAATTAGATATGCTCAAAATCTAGGAAATAAAGTAGTATATGAGGTTATTTTTCAATTGTGTATTTAAACAGCGTTTGCGGGCTTGTTAGTCATATACTCATCATCAGTGTTTTAGTCTAAGTAATCATAATATATGACTAACAAGCCAGTAAACGTTGTTTAAATACACAATTGAAAAAGATCTCATTATATACTCACTAAAACATCCATGCCATAAACCTGTACACAACAAACATACAATAACAAGTTCTAGTGCTTTCGCACATAACGATACAAACACCTATGCCTTTACTCAATCACCAAACAGCACAACACACATTCTCTAGAGAATTTAGCACCATGGTTTACATGCCACATGGAGTTACATTTCTTATGTTTTTAGGTATAACTAATATCTAACGCTTACTTCTTCACGTGGCATGCTTATTCATTCTTGATGGCTCATCCGCTTGCTGTGACTCGGAATTTGAATGATCAAATAAAATCCTCCTTTTATTTCTTTGCCCTCCGGTTGCCACCTATGATCTTTCATCTTCAGAACCCTTCAATTCGCAGGCTGATGCAGTTGAAGAAAACCCTAAATTATACTCTATTGTAATTCATATGGAAATTTCGTATAATATTTGTATGTAATACAAAGTGCAGTCTAAAAAAACATCTTATAAGTCATAAATGCAAAATATAAATACACTGTTTAGGAGTCATATTATGAAAAATTATTTTGCAAGCAAGTGACTTGTTTTTAGTAAGTCTATATGTGTAACAACACGTTAAAAAACATGTAAATTATTTATTCAAAATAAATAATTCCGAGAAAAGACGAAGCCGGGAAGTATACAGAAGAGTATTCCCGAAGAAGGCTGAAGCGGAATCGCAAATCAGAACGCGAAACGCTCGAAAAAGAAAAGGAGAATTCTGATTGGTGGAAAAAAATAAAATATATATATATATATTTATTCAGAAAAATATATATTATTCTATTAGTTTTTTTTTTTTTTTTAAAAAGATAAAAAAATAATAGAATATTGGACCGTCTGGATGGTGCCACGTGGCAGCCATCCAACGGCCCAATATCCTATATAAGGAGGCATTGGGGCTGCTTCTTCTCTTCACACCAACCCATCGAATTACAAGAGGTGGTAGAGAGAGGAAGTAGAGAGAAGGAGGAGAAGAGAGAGAGGGAGAGAAAGAGAGAAAGAGAGAGGTGGAGGAGAAGAAGAACCGCCGGCGGCGACCATCGCCGGCGAGGAGGAGAGAGAGAAGGAGGAGGTGCTCGGGGATAAAACCCGACGCCTCGGGACGGTTTTAGCCGCCCGAACCACTGTTCGGGATTCCGGTTAACCGGTCCGGTTTAGTAAGAAGGAGCTGTCCGTGTTCCGTTTTGGGCACGAACGAGCGTTCGGAATAGCCGAACCTCTGCCGGAATTCTCAGAAATTCCCGTAGAGTCTGTGTCGGAGCTGCACCAATACGTTTGTGACACTCACAGCGTTTCTTGGTCAGTATCTTGAGTGTTAGTGTGAGGACAGGTGCTTTTCGATAGGTTTCTCTTCATACGAAATATGTCGGAACTCTGTCCCGAAATCAGTTGGAACTCTGCCGAAATTTCCGGAAGACCAGTAGAGCCAAGTCCAGAGCCAAGTCGGAGATTTTCGATAGGATTTTCTCAAATACAATTCTGCCGGAATCTCAGAGAGAAATCCCGAGAACAGCCGGAACTCTGCCGAAGTTCCTTGGAGGTCAAGTCAAGTAGTGGTCAAGATCCAAGAGCAGTCCAGAAGGAGGTTCGTGGTCCAGTTCAGTGGTACCAGCAACGGTGAATCAAGGAGAAGTCTGAAGTGAAGGGTCGGGTTTGGTCAACGGAGTCCACAGGGGTGCAACCGCGACATAAGTGAACTGTGAGTTAGATCAACTTGTTTGTCGACATGATCTACCTGCAGGGTCCCAATATCGGGGTACGGATCTCGAGCCAATAAGGGCCGGATCGTACCAGGTATCGGTTTGTTAATGGATAATCACACTGGTGATTATTCATTTGATTGTTTGTTTGTCTACTCTCTACCTTTCTTGTTGTTTGGTTGTTTGAGTAGAATTACGGAGTAGTGATGCATGTCGTGTTAGTAATTAGTTCAGAACCCTAATGCGTGAGGTAAGCGGGTCTAATAGACTATGTCCAGATGGGACATGAGGTCTTTTAGAACACTGTACCGACGGTCTGGTTCTAGTTCAGAGAACTGACCGAAACGTGGTATTAACAATCGGTTCCAAATGGGAATCCGATGACTTAATACATACGGAGTAGAGATTAGTGATTCTGCATCTTTGTATCTGAATCATTAATTAGATTGGTGTTTCGTTTTTCCCCCGTATGAGTTGGCTTCGTTCTCTTGAAATACGCTGGGATGCCAGATATTTCGGAAACGGAAAGGCCCCGGAGAACAGTACCGACTGATCATCGGGCCGTGGGTGTGAACCTGTTGAGGTTCACGTGTTATTCGCCGCGTTCCGCTGGGAAACGGTGAATGAAGGAGGTTGACTAATATGGTTGACGGGTGGGGGAAAACGAATACACTTGAGCCCTAGGATGTAAAGGAGATTAAGGAGAATAAGGAGATTAAGGAGAATAGCTAGCTAGCGTAATGTAGTTTGAGTCATGTCCCCATGGCTCACCTTGCTTGTTTAATTTCCGCTGCTTCGGCTATTATGCATGTTTGTTTGTTGAACTCCCCGAACATGTTTGTTGTTTGTTAACCTGGAGCTTTCGGGGAGTTGTGCATCTTAGTAAAGGGATCTAGCTCATTGAGTGACATTAGGTTACTCATTAAACTCATGTTGTTTTTTTCAGGTAACCAGTAGTTGAGTAGCTAGAGTCAGTGCGGGACGTTAGGCCAAGTCGGAGTAGTTTTCTCGTCTGTTTGCAAGCCTTTGATTTCAAGATATATGTATGTATGCATTTCGGTCTGTGGACCGCTGGCCATCATGTATAATTATTTTCTGTTTTTCTCAAACTCAGTACTATATGTATTAATCTGAATGTTTTATAAATAAAGCGTGTTGTTAATGATATTGGATCTTACGATTCACACACAACTCCGCGTTCGAAGTACTAGCTGCGAAGCTTGGACTGAGGCGTGGAGGGTTAAGTGACGTCTCTGGGTCACCGGCTAGGAGAAACCGACGGTCATGTTCTTGTTTGATTGTTGGCCGACGGCGGATCTTAGTCGGAAACGGTTCAAGGGCGTTACAATATGTATGTATTTTAAGTCCACTATACTATTCATATTAGATTTGTTTTTCATCTTGGAATTTTCATAGGGTCGGTGTGACTCACGCATGCATAAACATATCACGCCAAAACGGTTGGACTCATCATCATCATATCATTCTCACAACGCTCTATGGCGTAGCAGCAGTTCGGTTCGGGACACCATTTGATTGATTCACTTTCCATAAAGGAATGCATAGTGCTATTCTCGTCTTCTTTAGAAGAAAAACAAGAGTTGGATTTGATAGGAACTAGATCCAACCCGAGTTCTAATAGAAATTTTTTCCTGTCGTCACCCAAATGATCGGAAGCCTGAAATGATTTCCATTGAGGATGGATTAGGATTACAACTGCATAAGTCTTTGGCGGAATGAATACTTTGAATATCATATGATAACTTTCATCATCTACTCAAGAATTTTAGTTCTTGTCAGAATATTGTGAAGTCTAGCCTACCATAAACACCTAGTTTATTAGTTTTTACTTTATCTTCCACTTCCCCTAAATTATTTTTTTATTAGTTTGACCTCTAACCTACCATAAACACCTAGTTTCCCCTTCAATTTACATGTAAGGGAACATACAAAATCACATCATTTTAAAAAAGTTTATTCCCCTTAGAATCTTTTTTCCATATTTTAGATCTAAATTTTAAATATCATGCGGTTTCATTTTTCAGCAATGGAAATTGATGGTAGGAGACTTCACACAACTCTAACGAGAATTGAAATTCTTTAGTAAATGATGAAAGTTGCCATATGATCTTCAGAGTCTCCGTTCCACCAAAAGCCTACGCATTTGTAATCCTAATTCATCTCCAATGGAAATCATTTCAGGCTTCCTATCGTTTGGGTGACGACAGAGAGAAATTTCTATTAGAATTCGAGTTAGATCGAGTTCCTATCAAATCTAACTCTTGTTTTGGTTCTGAAAAAGACGAGAATAGCACTATGTATTCCTTTATGGAAAGTGAACCAATCAAGTGTTGTACTGGACCGAACTGCTCTTACGGAATGGAGCTTGGTGAGAATGATATAATGATAATGAGTCCAATTTTTTTGGCATTGTATGTTTATGCATTTCTGAGTCACACCGACCCATGAATTGAGAAAACAATGGTTCACTTTGGTTTGATCATCTCTCTGTCGTTGAGGTGGGCAGATCGTGGTGTGTGGCCATCCCGATTCCAATTCGTTGTGGTTATATCAGAGAGAACAAAGGAGTCGCCTTGAATATGGAGATCCATCGTTCAAGGATTGTATCCTTTCGCGGATATCCAAAAAATGTCTAATAAATCTAAATCACTTGACAAAAAAAATATGCAGATTTTATTCAAAAACATGGAAACAAATCCGCAAAAAATGAAAAATCTGCAACACATGGAAATAAAATCTGCAACTCGGCAAGCCACGCCATCAAAAAAATAATTAAATCTTAAACATTATGGGAAAAATATGCAACAAAAAAATAAATCTATAACATTATAGTGCAATTGACCAAAATTTTGAATTTTTTAAGAAGACTTCTAGAGATGTCTTTCGTTTTTTCCAGACTTCGTGAGAAGTCTTCGATTAAAGTACATCGTAGTTTTGCAATTGACCAACTTTGACTTTTCCAGAATAAACTTCATGAGAAGTCTGAGATACGGAGACTTCTTGTCAAGTCTTAATTATGAAAACTGGGTATGTTTGGGGTTGACTAAAATCTGGATTTAAATAATTGAAGACCTCCCGTGAAGTATTCGTATATTACATTTCTGAATATTATTGTTTTCCACGATTAATGTTTAACAAATTGTTGTCAACCCCAAAAATATCCTCTTTTTCAAAAAAAAAAAAAGATTTTGGTGAAACCACAAAAGATTTTGTGAATTTTAGATCGTAAATTTGGTTATTAATTGGTAAAATTTGGACAATATAAGGAAAATAGGTCGTTCTAAACTTAGTGATGAAGTTTTTAAGGCTATGGGATCAACATAAACGAGCATTTACAGCTCATACATGGTGGTTACGGTTGGTCGAAAATATTGAAGACAATTGCATAATCGTATATAAATTCATATGTGATGGTTTTTTTGTCCTTCTACAAGCACGAATGACTTTAGGAAGTATTCGTAGTTGTTTTTATTAAACAGTAATGATTGTCATGGGTATATCTCGGTATTTCAAAAATATGAGGAAGGACAGTGTATTTTTGCATTTGACTTCAATTTGTGGTGTATTTTATCAATAAGCCCATAAATTATTTACTTTATTTTATTTGATTATTTCCAGGAAGGTACAACAGATAAAGAGAATACAAAACTTCATGATTTTTGGTGATGCAAATCATATGATATGCAACCATCATGCTATGAACATAATTATTAGGGGAAGATAATCCCGCATCTGTAAATTCGTTATTCTTGGTAATCCCTGTACTTAATATCAAAAAATTATCGGACTAGTCAACGGATGCACCATTCAAAATATAGGTTTATAGTATTGTTATCGATTTTTTTAATGTGTAAACCAAGATATTGAATGGTGTATCTACATCATATATATATATATATATTTATTTATTGAATAGAACAAGTATATACTACAAAATTTACAATAGAAAATATTATAATAATTACCAAGTGAGTCATGGTCTAATGGTTTTCCTTTACTATGAAGGTTACTAATTCGAGTTCATTTCAGAGGAGTGAATTACACCTTAAACATGGTACGTATTATTAACGGCTGGCTGTAGGTATTAGGGTAGATTACTGACCAAAAGGTACGAAACTTCCAAGGTTAATAAAAAAAATTGATAAAAAATTAATTAAACGAAAGGTAAATGATGTGATCCTAGGTAGGATCTAGTCCCTGAATGACTCCAAGAAGCTGTGAAAGTGATGGTGTGAAGATCAAGGTTGTGGAAGTGAAGTTATGGTGGTGAAAGTTGCGGATTGGTGAACTCTTAAGTGGATGCTTCCGAGGCAAGGGTGAAATGAGTGATACTTCTCAAGGATGGTGGAAAATCCTTGGACTATCTACTTGCTCTGTGTGAATAGCAAATGCCAGACACGGTGGGCAAGAGGTGAATTAAAGTGAAACTTCCAAGGGGTGCAAAGATTCCCTTAGACTTTCGACTCTTGAGTGGAATGGGAAAGTGTTCCAAAATTCCTTGTTCAAGAGGATGATCAAACGAGTTTAAGAAGAAGATTTGATGATAAAATGTTTGATGATTTAGAAAGGTGAATACAAGAGAGTACTTATAGTAGTCTAGGGGTGTATAGGAATCACAAATGACTCCAAGGATTCCACCAAGACAATTATGAAAGACTAGGGAATTAGAAAATCATAAATAAAGAAGACTAAGACTTAAATACAATATTAAAGGTATCTTTGACTCCAATTTCGTGCATGACTTAGATAGAATGGGCCTTGATTCACCAAGAGGCTGTGGTAAAGTACCTTGGGCTTGCCACATTAAAAACCTATCTTAGAAAACCCATTGGGACAAAACTAAGAATAGGGAAAAAGAGTACAATCCAAGGAACCTCTCTTGGTGAGGTTTAGGTGGCTTGAATCACAACCAATGTGGTTGGATTAGCACACACTAAACTGGCCTGAATGGTGTTGAGAAGGTGTTGTAGTGTTGTCTTAAGTTTGGCTTGCTTGGATCGGGTAATGGGGCCATTGAAGATTTGTAGAGTTTCTTCTTCATTATCCGCAGGTTCTAGCTGCTCCTTAGCTTCTTCATTGGCTTCTTCCTCCTCTGGTTCTAGCTGCTCCTTAGGTTGAGGTTCCTTGCTGACCATGCTCACATCATCCTCCCCCAGTTGAGAAGGATTTGACCTCAAATCAGTTCCTTCTGCACATAAGAAAACTAAGTCAGTAACATCAAAGCTAGAACTCTCACTAAACTTACCTTGGAACTCAAGCTCATAAGCATTGTGTTTGATTCGTATTGCTAGGTTGAAAGGTTCAGCGATCAGTTTGGACCCTCTTTTAGTTGGAGATCGTTTCTTTCTAAATTATTTCTCTCCAATCTCAAAGATCATCCTAAAATGGGCAATGGTCTTCTCATTCTGGACCAAGATGACTCCAATTCCAGTTTGCACAAAGACAATTGTCAAGGGATCTTCTAATTTCGGTGACTCCTTTGTCGTTCCTACAATGTTATCAACACCTTTGGCAAAGAGCAAGTGCATTATTACAATCATGAAATAATAAACACATGAGCATATCTCAACTTGGATTATAACATTATCCTTTTCATGTTCCTCTTTCCTAAGACAAAAATTGGATCCCAAATATTCTTTGAACAAGCCTAAATTTTTCTCAGTGTTTTCTGGATGAAGTAAACTCATAATCATTGTTCCTAAAACATGAGAAACAAACAGAGTCAAAGAAGTACTTATCTGATTAAGGCCTTGGATATGTTTGTCACTTGTTCTCATCAAAGTTATTGGTGTTGGATCTGGGGGTTCTTCTTGGATCATGGAAAAATCCTTGACGTTTTCATGCTCCAATGGTTCAAGGAAAACTCGCATAGCTGTCTTCTTAAGCCACACATGGTAAAGCCACATTTTTGGGGCAAGAAAATTCAGCTTAGGTGCAACAAAATCTTACTTATCATAGGTGCAACAGACATAATCAAGTCTACTAGCAAGCGAATTCTTACTTAGAGCATCTAAAACATAATTCACTTGTTTAGTAGGATCATCTAAATTAAGATTCAGAATGCTATCATAGTAAACAACTTCTCCAACGAATAGTTCAAAAACATTCGAAGCTCTAGTGGGTTTATCAATACTCTTCAAAACATAATTCAACAAAGAACAACTAGGCTTACACAACTTATTTTTTTCAAATAGAATACCTCCATGCCTAAAGAATTTCTTATGCTCAAATTCTTCACAAAATGGAAACAAATTCTTCAAGTTATCATTTGAATCGTAAAGCCTTTTTATGTGTCCAAATTCCAACGAGTCATCATTAGGGATGAGAAGTGATGCATACATTGGAATTATTGTATCAATCACAATAATTTCCTTACCTTGCTGGTTTCGGATTTCATAAGAATTTTTCTCAATGTTTACTCTCGGATCAAAGGCATTGTGACGTTTTTGGGCAACCTCACGAGATTTGTCTTTTCTTTTTGAACCTGTTCCTAAATCACTCAACGACAAGACCAAGTGCATTATACTTGAAAAGGTAATGATCTTTGTAAACTTAGATAAACCAATATCAGCAAAATGATTAGTCAAATTCGGTTTACTCAGTTCACTAACTGCATTTGATCCACAAAAAATGTTTTCAAGCATTTGATTCAAGTTAGGAAAGGTTTGAGCTAGTGTCGATTCAGTTTCAGTTCCAAACAGCTCAAACGTGTTGCTAGTTAAGGAGACTTTCAAAGAAGGTTCAAGTTCTTGCATTTTATCAAATAAAAAACCCTGTGGCTTAAAACACGTTTCAAATCTAATGGTTTCATGATTTAGAATCATTTTGTCAAAAACCGATTGTGAGACACAAAGTTCTTTCATGCCTTCTATACCAAAACGTTTTTCATCTTGAACCAAAATCATCACAAACAAACTAGGTGCATTCCTAACCAAATTGGTTTCCTTACAGTGCTTTTTTGGGTAGTCACAAGGAAATGATATATGAGCTGGTTCTGGGACAAATTGGATTGGATGCTCCAAGTTATTAACCAAAGACAAACTCCTTTCTGCTTCTTCTAGCGATTCTTCTTGTGGTTCTTCTTCTATGACCTTTGAAATAGAAACAAGACTACTCGGTTGCACCGGTTCTAAGTTGGTTAGTTTACCATGCACAAAATCAGATTGAATAGAGGAAAGTGGAAAGTGACTCCCTTGTGGTTGCGTGAGCAAGAGGTTGTTCGATTGTTTGTGGTGCTGTCGGCATGGGTTTTGTTCTTGCCCTCGGCATTGGTTAATGGCACTAGAACAGTTTTCTTATCCTTAAGACTCGGTTCTTCTATCCTAGGTTTAGGGAATAGCTTGGAATATTTTGTAGCACTAGACCTATCATCTTTGGAAGGATTAAACCTATAAGAGCTAAATCTAGAGGAGCTAAATCCGGATCTAGGGTTCTTCTTCTTAAGTTGTTTTTCAAGCATCTTAGCCTTGTGGTGAAGTTCTTCTATTTTAACACAGTGATGGACTTCTAACATATCTATGATATCTCTATTAAGACCATGCTTAAACCTAGCCATAGTAGCCTCATCATCTTCGTGAATTCTCGCCTTAAACATTAGAGTCTCCATCTCCTCAAACTACTCTTCTACCGACTTACTTCCTTGAGTCAAAGTTCTAGGCCTAAGGTGTAGCTCCCTATGGTAATGGTTAGGTACAAACCTTCTCCTCATAATGATTTTCAACTGGTTCCACAAATCTATGGGAAGATCTCCTACCCTTCTCCAAGAGGTTACTAATTGATCCCACCAACTTAAGGCGTAATCTTTAAAAGTGGTTGGTGCTACTCTAACCTTGCTATCCTGAGTGTATTCCCTACATTCGAAGACTATTTCTATCTTCTTTTCCCACTCTAGGTACTCCTCAAGGTCATTGGTTCCATGGAAAGAGGGGATTTTGATCTTAAGGCCAGCTAAAGGATCGCGGGTGTTAGTTTGGGTGTTCCTAGGCATCCGATCATCTTGTGGCCTTCTCCTTCTAGATTGGTGTGACTTAGATGAGTGACTATAATACTGCTCAGTATCAGAGGGTGGTGGATGTCTACTAAGCCTATCATTAATGGTTCTTTTTAGTTCAGCCCTCATGGTGTTCATAGTCTCTTCCATCATAGCTTTGAAGGAATCCATGAGAGGTTGGTTGATAGAGTTTGAGGATTCTTATCTATTGTGGTATGTTCCCACCATGGTACCTGAAAGATTGAGACAACTAAACAAGTAAATTGTTCAAAAGAAAACACAAAACATGAAACATCAATTCGTAGAAACAAGGATACAAGAACAAAGAAAAACCCTAGCAAAACATGTTCTAGACCTTTGAGATTCCGGTTTTGAAAAGAGTGATTCTAACAACTTTAAAAACGTTTTCAAGCTGATTTCTAGGTTCTTATAAGTTCTAACTTCAAGGTTAAGCAAGAATTAAATCCAGAAATATTCAAAACAAAATCGGAAAATAGAAGGTGAAAGGTCTCAAAACGTTTTTGCAAAGAGGTGAAAAGGTGCGTATGAGTTGAAAAGTTACAACCTGGTTTTGCAGTGGGCTCTGATACCACTTGATGTGATCCTAGGTAGGATTTAGTCCCTGAATGACTCCAAGAGGCTGTGAAAGTGATGGTGTGAAGATCAAGGTTGCGGAAGTGAAGTTATGGTGGTGAAAGTTGCGGATTGGTGAACTCTTAAGTGGATGGTTCCGAGGCAAGGGTGAAATGAGTGATACTTCTCAAGGATGGTGGAAGATCCTTAGACTATCTACTTGCTCTGTGTGAATAGCAAATGCCAGACACGGTGGGCAAGAGGTGAATTAAAGTGAAACTTCCAAGGGGTGCGAAGATTTCCTTAGACTTTCGACTCTTGAGTGGAATGGGAAAGTGTTCCAAAATTCCTTGTTCAAGAGGATGATCAAACGAGTTTAAGAAGAAGATTTGATGATAAAATGTTTGATGATTTAGAAAGGTGAATACAAGAGAGTACTTATAGTAGTCTAGGGGTGTATAGGAATCACAAATGACTCCAAGGATTCCACCAAGACAATTATGAAAGACTAGGGAATTAGAAAATCATAAATAAAGAAGACTAAGACTTAAACACAATATTAAAGGTATCTTTGACTCCAATTTCGTGCATGACTGAGATAGAATGGGCTTGATTCACCAAGAGGCTGTGTAAAGTACCTTAGGCTTGCCACATTAAAAACCTATCTTAGAAAACCCATTGGGACAAAACTAAGAATAGGGAAAAAGAGTACAATCCAAGGCACCTCTCTTGGTGAGGTTTAGGTGGCTTGAATCACAACCAATGTGGTTGGATTAGCACACACTAAACTAGCCTGAATGGTGTTGAGAATGTGTTATAGTGTTGTCTTAAGTTTGGCTTGCTTGGATCGGGTAATGGGGCCATTGAAGATTGTAGAGTTTCTTCTTCATTATCCGTAGGTTCTAGCTGCTCCTTAACTTCTTCATTGGCTTCTTCCTCGGCTTCTTCCTCTTCTGGTTCTAGCTGCTCCTTATGTTGAGATTCCTTGCTGACCATGCTCACATCAATAAAACTAGTTATGGTATTTGAAAATGTTATTGTTATAGTAACAAATTAGCTAAAAGTGGACTCGTATGGTCCGTTTAATTTTAACTAAATTTGTTTTGTAACCCAAAAGATATCTTATGTTAATTATTTGGATCGGATACATGCACACACGAAAAAAAAAAATTAAAGAAAATTAGACTGGAAATATTTGAACTCGAGAGTACTAAGCTATTTGTATAGTACGTTCCATTTATTACATGCATTCTACATGGCTTATTCCTCGTATTGTTTAACAAACTTACCAACTCGAAACTGACTCGAAACTGTTTATGCCACTATTCGAAAGATTATTGTTACTAGCAAGCTTTAGGATAAAATCTTGATATAACAGTTGATTATAATAATAGATATAGAGACAAAGTCCCTTCTTGAAAAAAAAAAAATATAGAGACAGAGTACGTGTGCCTAATTGTTTTGCTCATTAGGCGGAGTAATTAAAAGTAAGTTATACGGGTAAGATGGGTTACTAAAAGAGATCTAGATGTGTGTAGTGTGTAGGGTGATGTGTCCACATCATACTCCACACACAGTTACATTGTTAATCTGATCTCAAATTCTAATATATTCTTATAGGTTGTAAATTCTCAATTTCTTTCATGGTATTCTTGTCTTTTAGTCTAATAATAATTAACTTTTAAAACATATGTTAGTTTTTCAATTATATAAGATTTTTTTTAAATATTAAAGCAATTCTCCTTTCTTGATTTTATATTAAATTTTGTTACTAGTTATCTAAATATCTTATTGGATCTTTGGATTAAAAAAAGTGAAATTAGCATAATATAACACTAATCTTAATGAAAATGACTAGATTAGAATTTATCTTCTATATTTATTAGAATAGCATTAATATGACATATTTATCTTTATGGCTAACTATATTAAATTATCAATTAAATATTTTAAATTGAAGAAAAAAATCATCCTTACATAATTTAATTTAAATAAAACAATTTATTCTATTTTTTTTTCGAAAAATTTGGATAAAAAGAATTGGTCAAAAAAAAATTCGTAATTTTTTTTGGAAAATACTTTAAAATGAAAACAAAATGTAAAAAAAAATTAAAAAATTAAAAAAACTAAAAAATATAATAAAGTTTTTTAAAAATATTAGATTACATTTTGAAAGAGAAACAATTTTTAATTTTTTTAATTTTAAAAACTTTAAAAAATCTCAAAAAAATAAAATTGAAGGATAATTTTTTTAACAAAATTTAAAAATTTTTGGAAATATTTTCAAATTTGAAGTAACATTAAAAAACTTGAAGATATTTTAAAAATTTGAAATTTATGTTTTGAGGGAGATATATTTGAATTTTTTATGATCATTTTTTTTTTTAATCTTAATCCATATAATTTACCTTTTTTCTTAATAATTTCATTTTCAAAAATATTAAATTAATGTGGTACTCATTTTTTTTATATTTTGTTATTATTTTCATTTTAAATTTAAATCTAATACAAAAATGATTTTGTTTCCAAAATCAACTCCTAAAATTACGTTTCCATACATATTCTCACTCAAAATAAATTTGTTTTTTTTTTTTTTGCAAATTATCCAATTTTTGGGTATTTTTCTTAATTAGTGAAAATTATAAAATAAATCCGCAACATTAACAACAAGTATATAAATCTTTAATAAAGATAAATTTTGATTTAAATCTGTAACATTACGTTAAATATCTGCAACAATATCAAAAATCTGCAATACTATATTGCTATTATAGTAAGATTAAAAACTCATTTTGATGTGTTGCAGATTTTAAAAGAACCGCAACATGACTAATAAATCTAAAACATTTGACAAAAAAAATCTGCACATTTTATCCAAAAACATGGAAAAAATCTGCAAAAACTAAAAAATCTTCAACACATGGAAATAAAATCTGCAACTTCCCAAGCCACATCATCAAAAAATAATTAAATCTTAAACATTACAGGAAAAATCTGAAACAAACAAATAAATCTATAACACTACAGCGCCATTTTCATAACATCGTAAGTACAATTTTACTTGTTGCAGACTTAAAACAATTTGCAACACATGAAATAATTCTACAATACATAAAAATAAATCGGGAAAAATAAATTTGAAATTAGAAAACAATCTGCAAAACAAATAAATCTGCAACAAAGAAATCCATATTTACTTGAAAAACTTTTAGATTTATTTTGGACTTTTTCGTAAATAAGTCAAAAAAATTGCTGATGTGGAAAAAAAAAATTAATGGCATTTATGTAATATATATTTTCTACCAAAAGCAAGTAGGGGTATTTTAGACCCAAATTTTCAGCTTCTAATCACCCTTTACATAAGTGCTACTCTAGTAACTTTTTCTTTTATGAGTGCTAAATTAGGTCCAACAAAAATCTCTACAAGCAATTAAAAATCAATCTACTTAAAAAAAAAACTAGAGAACCTTATCCATGACATCTCTTATAAATATGAGCCACTAGATAAGGATATGTAATCATAAGCAAAAGTGAGGGTGGAGGCCTGCCAGAATTGAGATGAAGTTGGTAAGATCCAAAACCTAATTTTTCTCCTTTACATATCATGTTTTGACTTGATTTTGACATGGCTTGTAACTAGATTTTCCGTTGATTGGTAAGAACCCAGAAAACAAGCCACATACAGTTAGAAAGCATTTAGAGTATGGTTTTCAGATCATATCTCGGATTTTGATCTAAGGTAAGTCACAATTTTAATGTATAATTCTTTTGGACCTGTTTTTCCAATGTTGTTTCAACTTCAGTTAAAAAATTTACCTTACAGGATAAATTCCCATCAATCTACTGGGATCCAGGAGACGTGCTACATATCATTGCAAAGCTCCAAATCTCCGATTTCCAGAGCCACCCAGAACGCATTAATTAGAGGTACGATTTCCGAGATATGAGCGTTTTATCAAAGCTTTGATGCATTTTGATTGTAGGAATAGTAGCTACTCAAGGCTAGTCACCCTTTCTTAAGTTTATGGAGTCAATATAAGGAACCAGTAGAGTTCAACTCCCTTTAATCCTTTAGCTTTATCGTTTAGGATTTTATAGTATACATATTCATTCCATAAAATAAGTAATGGATATATTTATAATGATTTTATGGCTATGAATTACATCCTACATATGAATTAGAACTCTAAGAAATGAAAATTGGTTGTTTGATGTTTGTGAGCATTATTATGAGGTACGTTAAATATCTGGTGATGATAGATTGTTAGAGACTTGATTTGTTATTGGCATGGCAGTGTTAGCTCTTACCTAATGGGGTAGCTTACTTTGTGGTGGTTATGTTTTGTCGTGGTGGCTAACCATAGGGGTGACTGGTGTTACTTACCTGAAGAAGTGGCTACCAAACTATTAGCTCTTATTTGAAGGGGTAGCTAGGATCAAATTGTGATTGTTTGGGTGTCAGTGATATTGCATCTCTGATTGATTATCATTCGATTTTTTTAATCCAAAGATTTTCAACAAGATTTTTAAAAACTAGTAAAAAAACATAAAATGATAAAATATATACTTTTAATGTAAAATTAATGTAACTTAATTATCTCAAAACTTGAGTGACAGATTTACCAAGAACATCAATTAACTTTTCCAAACTACACCAAGAACATCAATTAACTTTCCCAAACTTGAGTGATATACTCTTAACATATAGTTCATATTTACAGCAAAAATGGTAGTGAATCTCCAACTTAGACACATGCCAGATAGATAAAAAAAAAAAATTAAAATCATATAATTTTGAGATTTTTTAAGTTTTTTTATAAGTTATCGTAAAAAATTCATTGGATCTTTAGATTACACCAAAAAAAATCTAGTGATAACTAATTAGAGATGGTCAAAATCTAGGGGATAAAATAGTATATGAGGTTATTTTTCAATTGTGTATTTAAACAGCGTTTGCTGGCTTGTTAGTCATATACTCATCATCAGTGTTTTAGTCGATGTAATCATAGTATATGACTAACAAGCCAGCAAACGCTGTTTAAATATACAATTAAAAAAGATCTCACGATACATTCACTAAAACATCCATACCATAAACCTGTACGCAACAAATATACCATAACAAAGTTCTAATGCTTTTGCACATAACGATATAAACACCTATGCCTTTACTCAATCACCAAACATCACAACACACATTCTCTAGAGAATTTAGCACCATGGCTTACATGCTACATGGACTTAAATTTCTTATGTGTTTAGGTATAACTAATATCTAAGGCTTACTTCTTCACGTGGCATGCTTATTCCTTCTTGATGGCTCATCCGCTTTCTGTGACTCGGAATTTGAATGATCAAATAAAATCATCCTTTTAATTCTCTGCCCTTTGGTTGCCACCTATGATCTTTCATCTTCAGAACCCTTCAATTCGCAGACTGATGCAGTTAAAGAAAACCCTAAATTATACTCTATCGTAATTCATATGGAAATTTCGTATAATATTTGTATGTAATACAAAGTGCTGTCTAAAAAAACATCTTATAAGTCATAAATGCAAAATATAAATGCACTGTTTAGGAGTCATATTATGAAAAATTATTTTGCAAGCAAGTGACTTGTTTTTAGTAAGTCTATATGTATGTATTTTAAGTCCACTATACTATTCATATTAAATTTTTTTTTTCTTCAAGAAAAAAATTCATCTTGGAATTTTTATGGGTCGGTGTGACTCACGCATGCATAAACATATGATGCCAAAACGGTTGGACTCATCATCATCATATCATTGTCACCACGTTCTATGGCGTAGCAGCAGTTCGGTTCGGTTCGGGACATCATTCGATTGATTCACTTTCCATAAAGGAATGCATAGTGCCATTCTCGTCTTCTTCAGAAGAAAAACAAGAGTTGGATTTGATAGGAACTAGATCCAACCCAAGTTCTAATAAAAAAATTTTCATGTCGTCACCCAAATGATCGGAAGCCTGAAATGATTTCCATTGAAGGTGGATTAGAATTACAACTGTGTAGGCCTTTGGCGGAATGAATACTTTGAATATCATATGATAACTTTCATCATCTACTCAAGAATTTCAGTTCTCGTCAAAATATTGTGAAATCTAGCACCATGAACTTCAATTGCTGAAAAATGAAACTGTATGATATTTAAAAATTAAATCTAAAATATAGAAAGAAGATTCTAAGGGGAAGAAACTCTTTTTAAACGATGCGATTTTGTATGTACACTTACATGCACATTGAAGGGAAAATTAGGTATTTTATGATAGTTTAGGGATCAAGCTAAGAAAAAAATTTAGGGAAAGTAGAAGATTAAGTAAAAATTAATGATGAGTAAACAATAATGATAATTTGTTTTTTATCTTCTACAAATGAAAATATTCATCATTGTTTACTTTATCTTCCACTTCCCCTAAATTATTTTTTCTTAGTTTGACCTCTAATCTACCATAAACACCTAGTTTCCCCTTCAATCTACATGTAAGGGAACATACAAAATCACATCGTTTTAAAAAAGTTTCTTCCCGTTAGAATCTTTTTTCCATATTTTAGATCTAAATTTTAAATATCATGCGGTTTCATTTTTTAGCAATGGAAGTTGATGGTAGGAGACTTCACAATATTCTAACGAGAATTGAAATTCTTTAGTAAATGATGAAAGTTGTCATATGATCTTCAGAGTCTCCATTCCACCAAAAGCCTACGCAGTTGTAATCCTAATTCATATCCAATGGAAATCATTTCAGGCTTCCTATCGTTTGGGTGACGACAGGAAAAAATTTCTATTAGAACTCAGGTTAGATCGAGTTCCTATCAAATCTAACTCTTGTTTTGGTTCTGAAAAAGACGAGAATAGCACTATGTATTCCTTTATGGAAAGTGAACCAATCAAATGTTGTACTGGACCGAACTGTTCTTACGCCATGGAGCTTGGTGAGAATGATATAATGATGATGAGTCCAATTGTTTTGGCATCATATGTTTATGCATTTTTGATTCACACCGACCCATGACTTGAGAAAGCAACGGTTCACTTTGGTTTGATCATCTCTTGGATCAATCAAAGAGTGTTGCTTGGATCGCAAGAAATTCTAAGTGTTGCCCAAATTGATCCACTGCGGTTCAACGCGAATATGATTATATCCTTAGACACTACAAGAAAATTGAATATTGAAGAAAATTTAATATTCATAGAAGAACCATATAGCGTTTTATGTGTTTATGGTGTGTTTGACAAATGGATTATTTTTTAGATAGTGTTTGGATATTATTAAAAGCTATCAATTGGGTAAGCGAGATAAAAAAAATTCACATGACTAAAAAATATGTTTGGCGCATGTGAGTAAAACATAAAATTGTTATCAATTACTCTTTAAATTTTCCATACTCTAAGTATTTTGCTAAAACTAACAAGCACCAAACAAAATTTCCAAACTCTTTCTAATTCTTTCAGTCTCCCTCTCATTCATTTATTTACATTAGTATCTTTGTCGTTATTCTTTCACTTTTTTCAACCAAAAATTCAAAGATCCCGTAGAAATCCGCTGCGACTCTCTCTTTTGCTGGCTTTTCTTCTCCGAGTACCCTTTTGTTGGAGCCCTAACCGTAGCTATCTTCTAGGGCTTTTCCTATGATTTGGGATTTGAAGAGCTTTTGAGGGAGTTTCCGATTAGGGTTGAGGTGGGTAGACCTTGGTGTGTGGCCATCGCGACTCCAATTCGTTGTGGTTATATTATAACTACGGATAGCTTGATCTATCTTGGGTACGTAGGTAACTCCTCGGAGTACAGCTATAACAAAAATCGATGCCTTGACCACGTATTCGATAACAGGGTTTATCCCCCCCTAACACATTCTATACCGAATGCAGCTGAAGGTTTCAGAACCTGATAAAGTAGGGCCGAGGAATTCTAAGGCAAAATCGGGTCATTCCCGCATATTTAAAACCACTTCAATTCCCGAATTTGATAAAGTAGAATTCGGTATGACAGATAATGGTCGAGCATTTCTCGTTAAATCAATTCTAGAAATCGACTAAATTTTTAATGTGATAAAGTAACATTTAAGCCGAAGTTGCTAAAAGAACAAATTTTTATTGAACTCAAAACAAAAAATACAGCATGAAAAAAGAGAAAATTACAAAGTAAGGAATATTCCGTAAGAATTATACACCCCAGGAGGTAGCTTCATCTTCACATCATCTGACCGACGTTGAGGCCCGAGGTGTTGAGCGAATAAAGGCGGGGCTTCGAGATCCGAAGGGCTAAGATCAAAAGTGAGAAATTCATTCAACCTGCGTTCGAGGTTGGTTAGTTGGGAGAACAATTCCTCTTTCATCACTGAAGGAACTGGAACCTTCTCCTTTTCAAACACCTCAATCAGATCACACTTTTCTTTCACCTGATGAAACAAGTCAGTCAAAGAGTTACGAAACTGATTTGCGTCGATGTATTTCCGAACCTTTTCAAATTTCCTCCCACACTCGCCAAGAGCATTTAGACGCCCGAGTGTATGTGGATCGAGGTTATTACCTTTGTCTCCGGTTGCCCTAGAAGTGGACGGTTTAGACTGACGAGCATCCTCTAGTTCCCGCTTCAGACGACGAACTTCATCAACGAGCTTAGCAGACTTTTTTGATTCTTCCGCGGCCGTCCGGCAAACAACCTCGGAATCAGCATCAGCCTTCTCCACATAGCGCTTAAGCGAATTGATTTCTTTCTTCATTGCCGATTCTTTCAATTCAGCGTCCGATAGAAGACGATTGAAGCAGGCAGTTGTCTAAAAAAGTTAAAATGAGATAATAAATAAAAGTTAGGCGGAAGTGAAAGGAATAAGGAGAGGCGAAGAACCTTGAAGAAAGAAGAAGCCGCGTTCTGAAGCAGAGAGTTCTTTTCTTCATTAGAAAGGAGGGGAAGAGGGCCGTATCGACCTCCAAGTCTTCTGAAGAGCTTCGCACACTCTCCTTGGTCCTCGAATAGAGGAACATTCTTTCCGAAAGAGTATCGGAAAGAGTGGTGAGAAGCCGCGGTAGCAGGACTTTGTTGCGGAGTTTTTGCTGGCTCGTTGTTCGAAGTCTTAAATTGAGGCTTCGGAAGAACCGTTGGAGTAGGAATTGGAATGGTAGTACTCGGCATTTTGGATTTTGGTGGAGGCATATTTCCGAGGGGAATCTCCGTGTTATGCGTTGGAGTAGCAGGGTCCGAAGTCCGAATAACGGGCTTTTCCTTCGCAAAGCTCGGATTCGGGTTCGTCTCAACCATGGTTGGGTTAGTCGAAGTGTCGATCGGAGGAATGGAAGTCGGAGGAGCCACGAGATTTGGTGTTACGGTTGAAGGCTGAATGAGAGACTTTTCAGAAGAGGTCTCGGTTTTCCTTCTCTTCGACTTTGATTTCTTTTGCGGGGTCTCAGAAAGCTGTCGTTTGGAAGCTTTGTTTCTTAGGAGACTCCCTTTTGGAGAATTTGATGTTCCGGTAGGTATCTCTTTTCCCTCGGTTATTCCTCGGGTTGTGTTATAAGTACCCAAGGTTGGTAGATCTTCAAGTTCTTCATGAAGGGATTCGGCATTTTAGAGATAGAAAGAGAAAAAAGGAAGTTGGGGATTTTTTATGCGAAATGAGAATTGATAATTAGGTTTTGCGGCTTGGACAAGGATTATTTATAAGGCGCAATTTCAAACCATTCCAATTCCCCATTTAATGTGTCTGGTTAAAACAAGACACGTCAACGGAGTTTTCTGAGGAATCGAGGAGTTTATGTAAGACAACTTTTCATTAATTTTTTCCCGCCAACGTACGAAGATTTTTTGATGATGAATGAAAAAGAATTTAAAGCTGAAGCGATTGAAGACGAAGATCAATTGGTTCTGAACTTCATTTAATGACAAACCCTTTAAGGAGGGACTTCGCCAACGCTGCCCGAAGACATCCTCGGATGAACTAGGGGGGACTTATTGTTGATGGTGGGGTTCTACCCCTAATCAATAGTTTGACAATAATTAGAGTTTGGTCCTTGCCTAGCTCTTCCCTGATAATCTATTAGGTTATAAGTCCCGACAACATGAATTCCGACCCTCGGCCCAGATGACCGAGGGATACTTCGGAGAAGGTTGATCAGGTTTAGTGTCCGAGGCGGGGGTATAAACGAACATCGTCCTAAGCCGAAGTCTAAACCCGGACAGTATAAGATCGAATCTTATCACGGTTTCCCTAGTCTTGGAAAAATGAAAATATTCCATTTTTCCGAGGTTAGCCCATGGGCTTATTAGACTGACTATTTAAGGATATATAAATACATACCCCCCCTCACTAATAACATTCATTCAGAATCGGGAGGAGAAGAACTAGATTTCCTAGGTTTTACTTCTCTTTGATAAAGTTAGTTCGGCATCCCGAGCTAACGAGCCTTGTAATCACTTATAATAATAAAATACCCTCTTTCCGAGGTTTCTTCTTTACTTTCTTATTGAATACTTACCTAAAACGAGCCCCTCTAATTACAAATAATTAGAATTTGAACCCAGTATCAACAGCGAGTACGGCACAGGATAACAAGAAAGGGTTTGGACTGAGATGAGAAAACAGCAATGGGAAGGCTTGAGGTGGTAAGAAATTGATGGGTTAAAGAAACCCAATAGTATTCCGAAGAAGGGGAAATGATCTGATTGAGAGTTGAAGGAAAAATTGGGGGAGAATCATATGAAGAAAGGGAAACCAATGAGGGTGATGTGATCAAGAGATTTTAGATCTGGGAGGGGTCAAAGAGAAATGACCCGAAAAACCTATACAAGGAAATTAAGGAGGAAGTCTATGGTGTTCGAAGAGCCAAGGACATGGAATATATACAAATGCTGATCAAGATATGATCAATGCAAAATGACAATCAGAATGGCGAATGGATAATTGTGACTAAGGTGTGGTGGACGAGTTAGATGGTGAATAAGGATTCAAATGGCGATTTCCTTATTCGTGATGGTGATTCAGATGATGCATAAGGAGTAATAACAAAGATGGCGGATATGTAAATAAGGCGGGGCAGATTATTCATAGTGGAACCAATGATAATTGAAAGGAAGATGGTGTATTGAAGCAGCTGCTCAATGGTCCGAATGCTTTGGAGGTGGAACGTCCAAATGTTCAGATGTTCCAACGTTCGAATGCTTGAATGATGAAATGTTGAAGGCTCAATGATCCAAAGCTGGAACGCCTGAATGTTTGAATGCTGACATGCATGGAGAGGCTTGGAGGCTTGAGCACTCAAGCGTTCGAATTCTCGAAAGATCGAATTGTTTGAATGCTTGAAGACTCGAAGGTTTGAACGCCCAAATGTTTGATTGATCGGATGTTGGGACGCTTGGAAGCGTGGATGCTCAATGGTCCAAATGTTCGAATGCTCGAATGTTCGAAGGATCAATTGTCGAAAAGGATATTATCAAGAAGAAAGATAATATCGAGACAAAGGTAGAGGAAGAAAGGAATGGTAATCCATGAATAGAAACTCAAGGGAGGATAAAGGAGAATTCAATGGAGGGATGTGTTAAGGGCATAAGTCGGAAGTCAAGGGAGGAAAGAATGGGGATCCAAGAACAAGAACAAAGGTGGTATCAAAAGGGTGAAGAAGAAATTCAATGGAAAGAAATGCATAAGTCGGAATCCAAGGAAGAAAGAGAATGGTGCAAAGGAGATAGACTCAAGAGAGGAACATAAAATAAACCCAAGAAAGGATGAAACAAGAACGAACGTCAGAAGTCAACGACAAAGACGAAAGTGGAATACCCCAAGAGAGTTCCAAGGAGCGCGGTGAGTTTTACAGGCAGAGACTAAGAATTTGAGGAAGAATTCTCTTAAGGGGGAAAATGTAGAGACCCTGTATAAATCTAGTAGCGGCCAAGGGAAAATTCGCAAATTCAAAAATTGAACTGGGAGTTAAGACTTTGGGAATCAAGGTCTAATGATGGTATCTATTGATACTGGGTTCAACTTATAATTATTTGTAATTAGAAGGGTTCGTTTTTGGGAATGAATTAAGTAAAAGACAAAAAGAGAAACCTCAGAAAGATGAACTTTATTGATAATATTTGTTACAAGGGGTGTTAATTCGGATTGCCGAGTTAAATTTATCAAAGAGAAGTATTAAACCTAGGTAATCTAGTAATTCTTCTCTCCCATTTTGAATGAATGTTATTAGTGAGGGGGTATGTATTTATATATCCTTAATAGTCGGTCTTGTAAGCCCATAGGCTAACCTCGGAAAATAGAATATTTCCATTTTTTCAAGACTAGGGAATCTGTGATAAGATTTGATCTTATGCCGTCCGAGCTCTAGACTTCGGCCTAGGACGATGTTGTTTATACCCCCTCTTTGGACACTAAATTAGACCATTCTTCACCGAGGTATCCCTCGGTCATCTGGGCCGAGGGTTAATATTCCTGTTGTCGGGACTTATAACCTGACAAGTCATCAGGGGAGAGCTCGGCAGGGTCCGAACTCCAATTATTCCCAAACTATTGATTAGGGGTAAAACCCCATCATCAACAGTAAGTCCTCCCCAGTTCGTCCGAGGATGTCTTCTGGTGTCGTTGGCGAATTTATATCTTGAATAGCTTGTTGAAAATTGAAGTTCGGTATAAGTAGAGCTCTGTCTTCGATAATCTGAATTTTAATTCTTCACTGGTTTTTGTCCTACGCAAACTTCATGATTTTCGCAAAACCCTTCATCTCCCATACGATGTGTCATCCTGAAATGAGACAGTAATAAATGAAAGAAAGGCGCCTCCTTTCGCTTCAAACGTTGTCTAATCAAATCCTTTCATCACAGTAAACGAAGCGTCCATCATTTCTATAAAACTATCGATCATTGATTAATTTCCCTCATAATCGGCTCTCCACTCTCCGAGGTAACATTTTGATCCTCCTTCTCTGATTATTGTCTTTTGAAAACAATGGCCGGGAGAAACGACCACAAGGTTTCAATTTCTGGAAATACACGTCCTTGGCCAAACATCGCAGATATCAGTCCTTCTCTATTCCTTAGATCCGAGATTGGAGCAATCAAAAGTTTGGCCCTAATTCCCGAAGAAATCGATATTCCAGTTCCGAGGTCCCATCAAAGACCTTGCAACCCACCGCCAGGTTACGTCTGTCTCTACAAAAGCTTCTTTGCTGAGGCCAATCTTTGGTTTCTGATCCCGCAATTAATGGTTAGCTACTGCGCCCGTCGGGGAATAGCGATGTCGCAACTCACACCGAACTCCATAAAAATCATCACCGGGCTTCTAGTGCTCGGTGCAACATTCAGTTAAATTCTCGGAAACTGTAAGAACTAACGAATCTCTCTGGCGCCGAGAATCCGGACGGAATTTTTAAAATTAATATTAAACCCAAGAAGAAAATTCTCATTGGAATCCGTACAAGCGGAAAGCTATGGTTTTGAAGTTACTTCTTCGTCCGTATTAGCGAAGCTTCGATCTACAGATCTGACGCCACAATCTTCCAAGATTGAAAAATGATAATTGGTAGAAACTAGGTCCTTTCTTGTTCTTCTATTCTGATGCTAATCTGTCTTCATTTCATCATTTTTTTCTGTTAAACCAAGTTACTTCCGAGCACCTCCTCCGAACTTCTATCAGGAATTCGATAAACTTAAAGTAGAGGGAGAACATCAGTGGGGCGAGATACTACCTTCTTCGTTTTTTATAGCTCGCTCCTAGGTTGGTATGCTTTCTTAAAATTCTCAACTCATTTCCGAATTCCTTCTTATTTTATAATTAATTTTTGTAGGACGAGAAGACTGAAAAGGAGTCGACTCTTCTCCCAGAATGAAGAGATCGAACCTCGAAGGAGCCTCAGGCAGCAATCAGAATCTTCTGCCAAGAAAGAAACAGAGCTCTGAGGCCACCAGAAAGCAAAATACTGAGATCTCGAGGAAGCAGAATGCCGAAAACAGGAAGCTTATCTTACCGGTGAAGGATCATCATGCTTTCAAATTCGAGTTTAACGGAACGGATCTGCTTTTCAAGGATAAAGAGAAAAGCACTGAGCTTTTACGAAAGGCAAGTGGGTACGACTGTCGCCTGCCCGAGATTTGCTGTGAGTCGGATACTATGGAAGCCCTTTCTTGCTCACTCTTCAAGGTAACACCCGAAATAAATTTTTCCTTTCTTTGTACACTTCTACTGAAATTTTACTTTATGTTTCCTTTAGTCGATGGGTTTCGTCGGTCAGGCGTTTCTTCGGTACGAAGCTTGCACAATCCAATTTGAAGATCGATTCTCTTCAATCGGAAAACGAAGATTTAGAGAAAAGGTCCCTCGACACCGAGAAAGCTTTATCCGAGGCTCAAAAGGAAGTCGTAAATAAGAATAAACGCTTAGGTAAAATGAAAGCACACTTTGACGAGGAAGAGTTAAGGATTTTTGATGTTATCAAAGAGAATTCTCGGCTAATTACTGAACTGGCTGAGGCGAAATGTCAGATAGTTGATATTTCGGAGGAAATGGATGTCAATAAAGCTATTCTAAACTCCAAGTGTGCCGAAAGTTACCAAGAGGGACAACGCACAGCCTTCGGCCTTTGTCCAAACAAGTTATACAGACTTCGCGAATCTCTTGACAAGTATTCCGAAGCTTATTCTGAGGCCTTCATTAAAGCTAACGAATATGGACAAGCCGCGGCTGTTGCTATGAATCTTCTTTTTCTTCTTGACAAGGGACTTCTGATTCCCGAAGAGGAAGTTGTTGTGGCTGAAAAAGAACGTGACCAACTGGCCGAACTTGCAGATGCTATCCTGATTCCTGAGTTTCGAAATGAAGATTTTAATATTTAGACTAGTAATCCGTGTATTAAAACCTCAGTTTGACTCTAGATGTAATTCTCCAATGTTAATAAAAAATTTGTTCTTGTATAACTGGATTATTCTTCCAATTTTCATCCTAAATATGATATCTCGGATGTTTAATGAAAGCTTTGTTTCTCGTATGATTGGATTTGTTTACTCGAAGTTTCTCAATTTAACATTTCGAAACCCGGAAATAGCAAATAAAATAAGGCGCGCTTTTCCTATTTCATTGCTTTAAAGTTTTACAATAAGTCCTACTTTATCAGACTAATTGTCGAACCTCGTCATTCGGTGAAGAATGCGTAAGAATTTTTTGATTTCGTACCCTTTAATCTCTCGGCCTTACTTTATCGGGCTCTGAAATTCTTTCGGGCAATTTTCTATTTTGGTCGAGAACGTGATCAAGGCTCCGACTTTGTATGAAATTCGGAATAGTTGAGTAGTTAGACTTCAGAACTAAAACCGGGGTTCATGGTGTTGTAACTGAACCCTGTGAAAGGCTGCCTACGAACCCTCGGAGGGGATCAAGCCACACGTAGTTCCGAATTTTGGATTTTTGTTGACTACCTCGGAAAATCCGAAATAGATCAACGAATTTTTTTTTTCTATTTTATTTTTTTTCAGGGAAAATTTAAACCTTTCCCATTCGACCTTTCATGGTTGTTCGTCGGAGGTACTGCTTTCTTTCAAAAAGTTCTGCCAAAATTTCAGCAGATGTTGGTTTCTTCTTTTTGACCGCGGTTAGTATGAGAGATTTATTCGGGGATTCTTCTTGACTTCGTCGGAGTTTTTTTTCTGTTACAAAACATCTCCGATATCCTTTTGGAATAGGGAATTTCAGGCACTTATGGTAACTAGATGGGACAGCTTCCATAGAATATAACCACTGGGTTCCGATGATCGCGTTGTAGATAGTGGCTCCTTTTACTACTTCGAACTTCACAATTTTTGTTACTCCTCCGGCCGATACTGGAAGTTTGATGGTTCTGACAGTTGAGACTGTGTTTCCCCGAAAGCAGTTAGGTGTTTAACACGGGCTTTGATTTTCTGGTCCTTAATCTCCATCTTCTGTAGTGTGTCTAGAGATATGACATCTACCGAGCTTCCAGTGTCGACTAGTATCCTCTGGACGTCACAATCGCCTATCTAAAGTTCGATTACGAGTGGATCGTTATGGTGAGAGTCGATTCCTTTTAAATCTTCGGTGGTGAACGTCAGTTCTTTTCGCAACGTGGGACTTCGAGCAACCTGATCCGGGGACAATCTAAAGATACTACGCTGTATTGATCGAACATAATCTTAACAGTTGGCGAGTCCTCCCATTATCATGTTAATTCTTTTCTTTTGGTTTGGGGGATGCGAGGGAAGAACTTCTCCTTATTCCGTCTCTTCGCGGGGAGGTGGGTTTTCCTCATCTTCGCATGTTTTACGCTTCTCCTTTTCTCGATCTTGTTCAAATGGGATGGCCATCAGATGATTCTTTAAATTTCGGCAATCTTCGATTTTATGTCCTGGTCTTTTGTGATACTCGCACCAGGGAGTGGTTGGATCGTCAGGATCTCAGATGTATGTATATTTTGACTTGTCCTTCCGAGGTATATCCTTCGGCGAGTTTGTCATAGAAAAGGTAATTTCTAACTTTGACTTCTCCTTCCGAGGTTGATATCTCTCGACTCGTCGTCCTTCTCCTTTCTCCTCTTGTTTCGTTTCTTTGTTTACCTTTGTGGCTCCGTGTACTTTGGCGAGTTCGGCGCGATTCTCTTGGATCTTTATGTGTGTATTTGCTCGATGAAAAGCATCGTTCATAGTCTGGGGACGATGAGCAGACAGTTCATCCCAGAACCTCGAGTGATACCAAGTTACCGCACTAAGTGCTCCAATTGCTAAGTCGTCATCGATTCTTAGTCGCGAGTAAATTGCTATGAATCTTTTGATGATTTCTCGGAGTGGCTCTTTTGGTCCTTGTTTTACTGCGTAGAGGTTCGATGCCGTGGCCTGTTGTTCCAGATGAAGCATGTACTGTTTGGAGAAAGCTTCACGGAGTTCTGCAAAATAACTGATTGAATTGGGGGGCAAACTAGTAAACCAGGCTTGGGCATCTCCTCTCAAGCTTTCTAAGAAAAGGTGACATCTTCCTTCGTCTTCTTCTCCTCTTTGGAACTCGGCTCGGCCGACTTTGACTAGAAAGGCCCTCATGTAGACTGCGGGGTCTCCGGTTCCGTCGTAAGTTGGGAGTCTTAGCTTGTCGTTGAGTTTAACTAATGCTCGTGTGATGTTATGAGTGAACGGACTTCTTTCCGTTTTTGCAAATAATTGGTAGACTTCTGGAGCGATGCTTGTTGCTTTGTGGACTAGCGATCGCATCTCTTCTAGCTCCCTTTTCAGGATTGCGATTGATTGGTCGGTACTCGAAGTCTGGGTTACATTATCCCCACTTCTCAAGTTTCGGCGGGTTGTAGGCGTCCTGGGTTCTCTAGGGTCGGTCTGATCATCCTCGAACGTTACTCGCTGAGGAGTGGTTCGTGAAGGCCTTATCGAAGTTGTTCTGGGAGTTTGATTATGAATTTGAGCTCTTAATGCTTGTAGTTCTTCCGATATGGTTGTGAGTTGTTCGACCAGAGTTCGGTTAACCTGTTCTTGATGGTTAATTTGATATGCCAGCCAACCCTTGCGCTGCTGCTGTGTTCTTATTATTGCTCCTTCGGGGGTTGCTACTTCTTCTATATTGGGAACTCGGTTTGTCCTCTGGTGCTCCTCCCTGTTGTTTGATGATAGTATTCCCGTAGGTTGCTCAGCTGTCTGAGGATCGGTATGAGGAGTTATTGTTGGGCTTGGTAGTTCTTACGAGTTCTGGATCTCGGTTGTCGTAGCTCCAATGGTTAGATTAGTGGGAGTTATAAATCCTTGTTCACCGGGAGTTGCTTGAGGGTAGCTTAGTTCGCGGACTATAGGATTACGATTCTCGAACAAAGTCCTCACTGATTCTCTAGCTAGTTGATTAGTGTTCTGAACCGTAGTTTCTTCATCGCTCACTTCGGCCACTTCTCCGTCTCGACGTTCATCTGTGGATGGTTCTTCCGTATTCATCCTCTCGTTTTTCCAAGATCTCTCCTTTTCTTCTGAAAAGTCTCACCTCCCCCCCACCTGGCGCGCCAAATGTTGATACTGGGTTCAACTTCTAATTATTTGTTAATGGAGGGGTTCGTTTTTGGGAATAAATTAAGTAAAAGACAAAAAGAGAAACATCAGAAAGATGAACTTTATTGATAATATTTGTTACAAGGGGTGTTAATTCGGAATGCCGAGTTAACTTTCTCAAAGAAAAGTATTAAACCTAGGTAATCTAGTAATTCTTCTCCCCCATTCTGAATGAATGTTATTAGTGAGGGGGTATGTATTTATATATCCTCAATAGTCGGTCTTGTAAGCCCATGGGCTAACCTCGGGAAAATGGAATATTTCTATTTTTCCAAGACTAGGGAATCTGTGATAAGATTTGACCTTATGCTGTCCAAGCTCTAGACTTCGGCCTAGGACGATGTTGTTTATACCCCCTCTTCGGACACAAAATTAGACCATTCTTCACCGAGGTATCACTCGGTCATCTAGGCCGAGGGTTAATGTTCCCGTTGTTGGGACTTATAACCTGATAAGTCATCAGGGGAGAGCTCGGCAGGGTCCGAACTCCAATTATTGCCAAACTATTGATAAGGGGTAGAACCCCACCATCAACAGTATTTAAGTTTTGATCACAAAAGATTGGGAGTGATTCTGAGAAAAATGGAAGTTAATTGAAGAAGATTGATTGGGACGCTCAGCCTGACAAGTCAGATTAGTCCAGACGGCTCAGTTCATCGCGACAGTGCAGACGGATCGATGGAATCAGTTCAGTCCATCGAAATAGGCCAGTCCAGTTAGAACAGCTTATTGAGACAGTCGGATCCGCCTGATCAGGACGATCTGTCCGATCAAAGCAGTTTGGTCGGATTGATACAGTTTGATCGATGCAGTCTGACCGGATCAATGAATTCTATGGATCGACGTAACCTGTTTGAATCGGATCAGTCTTTTGGACCGGTCTATTCAGTTCAGTTAACATGATCGGCCAGGACAAGTGATCCACCCGGCCAGTCCGGATGCGTCGAAATTTCCGTTACTCATTGTGTCCAGGATGACTTGATTCTCCCATAGAAAACCTTTATAGAAGATTGAAACTAACTCCTTTGGGTTGAAACCATGATTTGGGCAATCGCGCAGGTGGTCCTCTTGTATTCTCCATGCTTCATTGAAAGACTCGTCTTCGGATTGCTCAAATGATGCAATGTTCATTCGTGGTTCAACCAAGAACTTATCAATAAACATTTCCCTCAGATTTTTCCACGTCCTGATGTTCTTGGACTCAAGTCTCTCGTACCAAAGTAGAGCTCCTCCACACAAAGAGTACTTCAAAAGGTGTAGACATAACTTGTTATAGGTACCTTCATCCTTGGCAGTTCGTGCCAGTGTGTCTTTTACTTCCTTCAAGTGTTTCAGAGGGCTGCTTATTCCATTCTCATAAGGCTCAATCTCCAATAGACTTCGTATCACCTTGATATTGATGTTGAGCTCGCTTTCTTTTAGTGCGGCCTTGATGTGGTTTGGATCATACCCTCGTCTAGGGTATAAATTTTGTTCAGAACTTCCATCATTGGTGGTAGCATAGACATCATCTTCTAGTCCAGGCATCTCCTGTTGACCTTCTCTTTCCGTCTTGAAAGTAATCGAATTAGGTTTCTGTCTCCAAGTCGGTCGACTTCGTGGAAGTCGGTCAACTCGGGTCTAGTCGATTGGGCTTGTGCGGATGCAATGAATTGTTTCTCCAGAAATTGAGTTGATCATGCGCTCTTCAGTGCTTTTTGAGTCGAGGATCTGTTTAGATTCGGTTGTTGTTTCTTCTTCCCTCTTCTCTTCTTTTGAAAAATCGTTCGTCAAGTTGTTCGATGTTGACATGCTCATCACTCCTTGTGCTACCTTGGATTTGTCCTCCATTGTTTTGTTTTTAGAACTTTCAGCAGTGTTGATACGGCTTTCGTTGGTTGTCTCAGTGGCTTCCTCCTCTCTCTCCTGTTTTTCTTTCTTCTCTTCTTGAGGTGGATCGCGACTCTGTCGACTGAGTGACACAGTCGGTCGACTCGGGTGTTCGTCCTCTTCAATTCATCGGCTTTGCGTGTCTCTTTTCTGATTCATCATGAGTTGTTACCTGTATCAAATTAGAATAAAGGTTTCCAGACGTCTCAATCGAAAAATATCTTGATGCAATATTATGCGAAATCTTAATGCAAATTTCCTAATGAAAACCAAACTAAACACCGAAGCTCCCCGGCAACGGCACCAGAAAAACTTAAGCGTGAAGTTATTCACCCAAAATTAACTGCAAGTGCACAGTGTACAGTTGTAGTATTTAGGTTATCCATCCCACAGAGAGCTATGGCTAGTTTGGATTCAGATGCAAATGTAACCGAACTATGAAAATTCTACTATGCTAATGACTTGTGATGTGATGCAAACTTTTAAAGGAAACATTAGATCTAAGGGAAATCAGTTGGGAAAACTCAGGATCATGGTTTATTGGTGACTTCTTGAACTCTAAACACTTTAAAATACTAGATCCTATTGGTGTACTAGAGAATAGGCTTTATTTAAATCCCTATATCTCAAATCTCTTTGGATTGTCACTGGAAGTAAATAAGCTTTAATGCAAACAAGTTAAATCTGTTCACAAGTTGTCTAAACAAACTCTCGTTTGATATAGAACGCACCTTGCTCACTACAGACTCTTCCGGCGTCTTTATCTCCGTCTCCGGTAGAAAGATCGACCTTGATGATCTAAAAGTTGTTAATTACGTCACCTCTAAATATGAAATACTGTTTGTTGTGAAGAGTCACGTGGCTTATTCCACAAATCAAAACCGTTTAGAATGATCCTTTGTAAACCCTTTGAAAACCCTAGATCTAATGAATAAACTACTCAGACATGGTTTTATTAAAACAAATCATCTTTTTATGAATGAAGTGCATATGAAACGAATTAGACAATAGAAGATCAAAGGCTCACGAGACTCCATTGAGAAATAACACTTCTCTAACCTTCTTCAGAGTCTAGAACAATGATAAGAACAATATCTAAAAGCTAAAACAATAGAAACAAAAAGCAAAGAGAAACTTGTGTTGCTCTGAGTTCTTTTGGGGTGCGTGCCTCTTCAAGTGCTTAAGAGGTGCTTATATAGGTCGTGAATGAGTCTTAGGGTCTAGGGTTCCGCGAAAGGCCCGATAAGAAAATCTTCTAAATTAAGTCGGCGTCACAGTCGGTCGACTTGGGGCTCGCAATAACATTTCTTTATTTTGGCTCCAAATCTTCTAAGTCTTCTCAATTCACGTGGAAACTTCCATAAAACCTTATTTTTAGCTCTTTTAGCCTAATCCATGCCTAGATCACCCTCATCTAACCCATCCTTAAACCCAAAAATGACTACTCACTACCCATGATGATTCTCCCAAAATCAAGTTTGATTAGAGAAGAAATCATGGTGGATAACAAGATGGGTTGATGATAAAATGTAAAAAGGGAAAGATTTCTTAAAGGAAATGCAAATTGTATTAAAAGATAGAACTAGAGTTTAAGACCAATCAGGAACAAGCTAAAGAAACCTTAGAAAATTGAAAGCATAAGCAAATAAGTATGAAAATGGGGTTTTAATGATTCTGGGTCGGATCGGGTCGACCCGGGACAAACCGGGTTTGGACCCGTTAGATTTCTGTCCGTCAGGGGTTGCAGCGGTCACCTGCTGACCGTTGCAGGATCGCTGCATGTTGTTCAAGGTCTTCCTCAGAAGTTCGCAGCGGACCATGCAGGAGTCTAAGTCAGACCGCTGTGGTAAAAATACGATATCTCCCAAAATGTAAGTCCAAATGATCTGATTCCAGCTTTTGCAGAAAGATAAATCAATCCTCTACAACTTCTATGAAGAACTTGAAGACTGAATCTGATCGTAAAGCCTTCGTTTTGCCAGGTCTTTGGGAGGTGTCATTTTCTCTCGGCAAGACAGATACTCTCCAGAAAATCGGTCATATCTCTTGAACCACATGTCTGATCGACGTGAATCCAATTCCTATAGTTAGAGGACTCCTCTGGCTACAACTCTCATGAAAGACACCAAGGCTGATCAGGCATGGAAACCCTCCGTCTGATCGGATCTTTGAGAGGCCCTTGATGGATTCTATCTTCTCTTTTGCATCCATGCCTCATTCCTTTGCTCCAATGCACCTAAGAAGCATCCAAATGCACTAAAAGACTCTCCTAGGACCTAATGCAACAACTAGAACTTAAATGCAATGAAATCCATGACAAATATAACAAAACTAGCTGAATATGCAATGTAATCCTACTCTAGTACAAACCTAAATGATGCAAAATGATAGAATATCAGATTGTCACGAGTAGGTGTTCACAGAGGGAAGATCATACCCACCGCATTGTTGAGCTCATGAGTTGTAGAATGTGCTAGAATCTAGTTCTAGCTTGCTTGTGTGTGCATGATTGCTTGAATATGCAGGTTGTAACGTTAAGGCTACGGATCGGTTCGTCGACCGCTAAGCCTCATAGTAATCGTAGAGTTTATAGGTTAAAACCTTAAAAATTAATCTGTGATCGTTTAGCATGGGCTAAATGGTTAATTGCTTGTGAAATTATGACATGATTAAAATCAGACTAGGAAGGTGCAATCTATGTTAAATGATTCAATCTAGATAGATGTTGTATGAGCATGATGATTTAATATGCTAGCTTGCATATTAAGTCATGTAGTTTATATATTGCTTGCATGAGGTATATGTTGTTGACCTAGTCTCGGTATGTAAATGAGATAGGTGTTGTTGTGAGCTTACTTCATGTTGGTTCATGAAGAATCGTGTGTATGATGTAAATTGTGTTAGAACCTCTTGTTGGCTCTCTTGTGTGAGTCATAGAAAATTGCTTGTTCACTTATTTTAGTATAGGGTCCCGAAATTCTGAATTTTTGAGTAGGGTAGGAGGCCGAATCAAATTTGATGTCGGTTTTATTGGTTGGTTTGAGATTAAACAATTATTTAATTGATTGTTAGTGTAGATTGTGTCTCTTTATGAGTCATGATTATCGTGTGTTGATCTAGTCTTGGTATAGAGTCAAGATAGGTATTTATTTGTAAGTTGTTGTGCTGGTAGGTGGCCAGTAGTGTGTTTGTAAACCTCATGGTGGTTTATGTTGATCCTCGTGTTGGATCTGTTATGTATGAAGAACCGTGTGGGTTATGTGAACCATGTGTTGGTTTTTGTGTTATTCCAGCTAGTCCTGGTCATGGTCTATGATGGCTGCTGTATTGATATGATCAATAAGAGCTGAGTTGACTTCGCTCACCAGTTTGAGATCATATCAAGTATATTTAGCAGGTTATATTATATTGTTTATCTTAATTGATGCTATCGTATAGATGGATCGATTTGCTTGTTAGTAGTCCTAGTGAGTCAGTTATGATTGTTGAGTCTGGTTATATGGTTCCAGATAGGAACCTGATGCCATTTTATTTTCGCATTAGGATTAGAGAACGCGTTAGAAGTATTGTAACCTGCAAGTTAGGTGTAGTGCGGCATTCCGATACTTCCGTGTGTTGGGCAGGATGATCTGTAGATCATGTCTATCGAAGGATGAGCCGTGAGCTCATACCTTCTGAAGGGTGATCAACAAAAGATTGTTCATTGATGGGTGTTCAGGTGAGCGATCATTTCGGGGCGGTATGGCAGTTAGGGTCATGGCCTTACCATACGCGCAATTCGCAGCGAACCAATGGACAGAGAACTGCACCATCGTGCGGATACATCCGACGGTGCTGAAGTCATACTCGTATGCCTTAGTGGCTATAGGTTAGACATAATTTATGTTGTTGTGTGTTGAAAGTATCGGGAATGTAGGGCTCATGAGTCATATAATATAGTTGGTGAGATAGATGAAGTTTTGATTGTGGGATGGTTGAGTGACGTATCCATATGTCATATAACATGAGTCCCTGTACCTTTTGGGTGCTTTTTGCTTATTGTAGTTGTGGTTATGAGTCACTCAAGTCTTTGATGTATCATGGATTTTATCGATTTTTCTACCATGATGTATGGATGTGCTTTTATTGAGTCTTTCTAGTATGCCAACCTTTGAAACAGAGGCCAAGAAGTCGGTCGACCATTGACCCACTTACCCGACGAACCGTAAGACGATATACATATCAAATTGTAGGCACGAGAGTTAATTTAATTTGTAGTTGTTACAAGCCTAAAAGATGCATGAAGCCCAAGATATGGTCGTTTTACTGAAGACATATCATTCTGACGGGATTTACAAGACTGGCCCGACTCACTCCAATGATGCCCGACCCAACTTTTTAAGGAGGTTCTGCCCTAGGACCGACCTAAGGAGCTATAAAAGGAGGTCTCCAGCAGCAAAAGAAGAAACGAAACAAGACATCAAGTCAAAAAATTCATTCATAAAATTACCTTGTTTCCAATACATTGTTATTGAGTTTTCATCTTTTGTTACTAGATCTAGGTTTTTGACTTTGAGAAGTTAAGAGGTTGTCAATACTCTTTGGAGATCCACGACCCTCTGATCTTCCTTTGTCTATTTCATCTTTGTATAAAATTTTTTAATCTAATTATGATTTGTGTCACCATAATCATGTCTAATTAGTTTTCATGTTAGATCTAGGGTTTTCAAAGGATTTTCAATGGATCATTAATTCGGTTTTTATTTTGTAGTGAGCAAGGTGCGTTATGTGTCACAGCCACCGCTTGTGCAGATACCTTGTGAACAGATCTAGCTTTTAAAATTAATGCTAGTTTATTTCCAGCGACAATCCAAGGAGACTTGAGATTTAGGGTTTTAAGCAAAGTCGATTCGCTAATACACCATTAAGAATTTGAAAGTATAACATGTTTACAGTTTAAGAAGTCACCTAATAAATCGAGATCCATTGTTACCCATAGATTTCACCTAGATCTAATGCTTTTAAGTCTTGCATACAACCAATCAATCGATTATTTTAGTTACTAGATATTCATTCATTCATCGTAATTGCATTAATCCGGATTAGCCATAGTTCTACATCTATACACTGTGCACTTGCAATCATATTTAGGTGAATTACTTCACATTTTCTGCCGCCGTTGCTTGAGAGTTTCGGTGTTAATTAGGATTTCTTTAGTATTAGGAGAACTTGTATTAGGAATTTTCATTATTACTTCGCATTAGGAATTTTGCATTCGGAAGTTCATTAATCGCATATCAGAACTCTTTGTGTTGATAAATCAGGTAACAACCAAGATGAGCCATGACAAGGAGTTTGATGATCGAATTGGAGAAGAAGGCGAAACCCTAAGTCGACCGACCCTACCTTAAAGTCGACCGACTCAAAGCTCGTTCTAGGAAGAGGGAACACAGAAAGAATCGCAAAAGCAAGCGAACGAAGAAGCGATGGGAAACAAGTCCCCTAGTCGACCGACTACATATCGCGGTCGACCAACTAGAGGACAACTTCAGGAGGAAGTATCAAAAGAAGATGAAATTACTGTAGCTGAGGAGAACAATACCCTGGAGGAAACAGCGAAGACTACTGTATGCTTCAACGAGACAATGGTGGAACACCAAACCAATAATCACTTTGGATATGAAGATCCACCAACCTCAATTCAATACACTTCGAAAAAAGAAGGAAAAAGGGAGATGGGAGCCACAACTAATGGCGAATCCAGTCAGCTTTACTCTAAAATCATTGAAGGTATGACAATCAACTCGGAGGCGAAAAGACCGACCCAACCGACCACGCCCGAGTCGACCAACTACTCAATAGTCGACCGACTTGGCGCACGAGGAACGGACCAACAAATTATCGAATTAAAAACGAAGGACGACAAGGGCAAGATGATGATGCTATGCTTGCTACTAATTACAGAGGTCGTGAAGGAGATTTCAATAAGGAGGAAATGCATGAACCGGATGTAATTCAGACTGCATTAAGGAGAAAAGGTTTCAACATAACAACTGAAACCATCCAAGAATTGTTCAAGAAACAACCTTATGGAGACGCAAAAAGCAATCCACTCAACAACCTGGAGAGATATAAAGGAGTACTTAAACATTCAGTCACTGATGAAGCTACATGCAATGAGATATGCCTTAAGCTTTTCAAATATTCACTTGATGAAGAAGCTTTGTTATGGTTCAAGAGACTCAAACCAGGAAGAATCGCAACATGGCAAGATGCAAAGGGACTATTCATTGAGATATTCTTGGTAGAACCACTTAGGCATATCGCAGAATTTATCCAATCAGAAGTTGAAACATTCAATGAAGCATGGAGAAGGCATGGAGACCATTTGAGGAGCTGCTCACATGGCTTTAACCAAAAGAAGACCACTTAAATCTTCTATAAGGGTTTAAGATGGAGAACCAAGTC
Organism: Euclidium syriacum; assembly: GCA_900116095.1. Taxonomy (NCBI): domain Eukaryota; kingdom Viridiplantae; phylum Streptophyta; class Magnoliopsida; order Brassicales; family Brassicaceae; genus Euclidium; species Euclidium syriacum. The sequence continues at coordinate 2,538,196 of FPAK01000019.1, forward strand.
ATACTGGAAACTCTCGGTTGTTGACTTCGAAGCATTGAATCCTAAGGACGGACTGCGAATCATCGAAAAGTACATCAGCAGCGAAAGTGCTAATCACCAAAGAGGTATTCAAGTATTAAGAACTCTAGAGGAGTTACTCAAGCAAACAAAGGAGATAGAAAAGAGACTCCGGACACTTGTGCATAGTAAGTGTTGATGGTGAGGTTAGCACCCCTGATCAATAGTGTAACAACCCGTATAATCAAGGAGCTGACCGAGCAAGTCAAAGTCGAAGTCAAGCGAAGACGGGAATTTTGACCAAAAATAGAAATTCCCAAGAAGGTGGTTAAGAAGGCGATAAGTGTATCGAAGAAGTGATTTGAAGACTCAAGAATGTTCAGAGAAAATCCTAGATGAAGACGGAGTAAAGACGGAAGAGTTTCCGCATTAAAATAATCCGAGATGAATTAAAAATGAATTTCGGGATTATTTTCAGTGTGAGAATTTTTAAAATAAATTTACACGTTAATTCCGCTTGCCGCGAACGGGGTTAATTGTGTAAATTCAAGACGGATTTATGGGCAAAATTTCAGAAGAAACGGAGTTCTTATGGCGAAACCCAAAGCGATTCAAGTGGTACAAACCCAGGAGACGAGGGAGCAAAGTCTCGGAAAAAGAGACTATATAAAGCGGGAATTGGATTTACTATTCATTTTTCACTGTTCTGCAAAAACAGAAACTAAAAGTTTTCTCTAGAGGATTGAAGATCAAACTCAAGGAAAACTCAAGAACGCGAAGAACATTCAAGCGAATAACGAAGAACACTCAAATGAAGAACGAAGAACGAAGAACACTCAAGGGAGGCAACCACCGTCGGCCACCGTCCCTTCACCGCCGACCACCACTGCCACCGTCAGTCAACCGTTGAGTCACCGGTCAACGGTCCGCCGCCGGCGTTGACCAGCCGTTGACCGGTGTTGACCGGCGCCGGTGCCTTTTTCCGGCGAGTTTTCCGGCGACCTTTCTGGCGTCCCTTTTCACCGGCGATCCATCTCCTCCCTCTTCTGCATTGTTTCCGGTGGTCCGTTACCTCAAAACCGCCGTTGTTTCATCGTTTTGTCATAAATCAAGTTTTGACAAAACCACCGCCGCCGCCGTTACCTCCGTGCATGCGTTGCCGCCGTCATCACCTTTCCGTTGATACCCAAGTCGCATTTTCCGGTCTGCCGCCGCCGCCGCCGTTAACCACCGTGAACCACCACCATTGCAGACCGATTGGTTTGGTTTGATAAACCAACATTTGGTTTATTAAATCATAATTGATTTGGTTTGGTTCACTGGTCTATGCCGTTTGAATTCAATTGGACTGGTTTAGTTGGTTTACCTTGGTTTGGTCCGGTTTAGCTAAACCAATTGGTTAAATCCTGGATTAATTGGTTTAGTTAAACCAGCTGGTTTAACCGGTTATCTCTGGTTAGGCCAAATTGGAGGTTTAAGGAGGAAATTGGGTCGGTCCAGACCTAATTCAGAGTTGGTTCAAGAGATTCAGAGATTGCTTGGTAAGGAAGAAAGAAGAATAAAAGGAAGAAAGGAGAAGAGTCAGAGAGATGATAACTTGAGGAGCAAGTTATCGATTTCTTGAGAAAGTTGGGGTTCAAGTCAGTCCTTTGGAGCTTTGTGGAGTCAAGCAGTGGGTTCAGGAAGGGTTCCATCGTCATCACTCAGTCACATCAGCCGCAACATATAGCCAAGGTGAGTGGGTGCATGTTTGATTGATTGATGCATTAGGTAGAATGCATGTAGATCTCGAGCAACCCTTAGGATCTTTTTAGAATGTACCCATGAATCTGGAATACGTACTCGGTACGGACCGATGCATATAATTATTTGCATGCCTAGTGACACTCGTAATAACCGGATAAGGAGTAAAGATGCATTCCATGTAGATAATAATTGAATTTTGATTGATTGATTGTGTTGAGGAGTCAGCGGTGTAGTAACCCACCCTGATTGTTTATCCTCACTTGCTTGTTTGTAGCATCGACTTGTTTGTGGACCACTTGGCATGGCGCCAGTGGGCTGTCTATCTCCCATTTGGGAATAGACAGATGTGTATGATACAAATATGGTCGAATCTCCGCCAATAACGGGAAAAGGAGAGGTTCCTTGATCAGCCCAATTGTCCGGTGGACCCTTGTTAGAAGAAAGACTAGATATAGACTGATCAACGTACCTAGATCATGAGTTGTTAGAGTGCTGGTACACGATCGGGCTAACGGACTTAGACCACGAGTGGGTCAGTGTTCGGGTATATGAGTTGACTACCAGGCTCTGACTATGATCCTACAGATTTGACCGTTGGTATGAGGTGTGAGGCCATCAAACCTTATCGTGATATAAGGTTTGGTTACAGGGCTAACGGAGTAGTAGCCAACGAATCTATATTCAGTTAGATTCAGAGTTAGGCTAGGGAGTTGTTTCTTGCGAGAAACAATCCCGGACAGAGATGTGAGAGAGTAGAGTACTACTGGAACCTTGAGTTCAGGGGGTTCTGGATGGACCATGAACCATCTTGTCGCGCTAGGCGATGATGGGCTCCAGAGTGTGTCTGCTGTTTTTGAGGATGAGCGCAGTAGACCCTTAGTAGCTCAACTTGTGTATGAGAGCTATCAGGTCTCGCCGTGAGAATGATAGGCTCCAAGTGGCATCGTGTCTGCTGAGAACGATGTTGCGGAGTTGCGCAGGGTGATGATTCGTCACTGCGTACACTCTTGACCACCTTGCGGATTTATGTTTATGTTTATGGGTAGCTAGGGAAATAACAGAGATATGGTCTGGAATAGATTATGTTGTAATTTATTCCGCGTTAGAGTGAGATGAGTGATTCCCTAGAGTCTCCGCAAGGTTGGATGTTTTTAGTGTAATGTTTCCGGGCCCGCAGGTCAGAGACACTATCTCTAATAGGAGGTGTATCTGTAATCCCCTAAGGAGAGTTGATCTTCATGACCGTAAACCCCCATATTTACGGTGGCGGAATGACCCCGGAGAACAGTACCGACTGATCATCGGGCCGTGGGTGTGGTGTCATGTTGAGGAGCCCGTGTACCATGCTTCTGATGAGAACATGGTGATTGGGGGATTGTCTATGTGACGATCCCGGGGATTACGATATCACCAGGGCCATAGTAGACGGAGAGTGATGTTTTTCTTTCTAGGATTGTATAGGAGACTGTCTGATGTACCTCCCGTCGTATGGAGGACAGTGCTCCTATTCCGCGGTAGTGTAGTTGGGTTTGACATCGGGGATGATGTCATTCCGCTGGGTTGATGTGATGTCTGTTGTGTTCAGTATTCGTTACTTCAGGGGAAGTAGCGGGTATCTGTTCTTGCTTGATTTTATTGTTTGTTGCTTCGGCTATTGTTTGTTGATTTTCGGTCTTAGAATTGATCCCTTAGGTGGATCCCACTCGCTGAGTAACGTGTCGGTGTTACTCACCCCTCTCCCTTTTCCCCCCTTTAGGTTAAAGAAGACCATAGAATTCTAGGAGGCTTCTCTACCGGATACTTTGATTGTTTGATTGCTTGCATTTGTGTGTGAAAATGGTTTGTTAAAATCCCGCTTTGACTCGACTTTTAAATTGTTTTATTGGAGCTCCACTAACCGTTTTCATTGTTTCTTTGTTGCATGTTTTCCGCTGCGTGTCCTTATTTTGGGTTGGCGGACTCCACTGGTACAAGGTTATGTCAAATCGGCACAACCTTGTTCTCCTTCGGGAGATATGAGGGGGCGATAGTCTGGGGAAGCCTTGAGAGAGTGATAGTCTTCGTGGTTATTGCTCTAGCTGACGTGGAACCAGATATCGTCATATATTGTAGTGACTCGAGCAGGTCCTCGACCGAAATGTTCGACCGCTAAGTGTTCTTGTTTGATTGGCGAGGTGGTCGGGCAGGTCGGTCAGCGGGGAGGACGGTTCGGGGGCGCTACAAATAGCTTGGCAATAATTAAGGTTCGGTCCCTACCGATCCTTCCCTAATTACGAATTTGGTCATAAGTTCCTTGAATAGGATTAGAACCCTCGGCCCAGATGACCGAGGGATACCTCAGTATAAACTACTTCGTCCAAAGCCGAAGTCTAAGCTCAGATAGAATAAGATCAAATATTATCACAGATACCCTGATTTCGGAAAAATGGAATATTTTCATTTTCTCGAGATTAGCTCATGGGCTTAGATAACCGACTACAGATACATATAAATACATACCCCCCCCCCCTTCACTAAGATCGATATTCAGAATCGGGGAGAAGAAATACTAGCAAACCTAAGTTTAATACTTCTCTTTGATAAAGTTAACTCGGCATTCCGAGTTAACACCCTTGTAACCGATATCAATAACAATACTTCTTTTCCGAAAGAATCTTTTGTCTTTCTTATTTTCTTAACTTAATCCAAAACACGAACCAATTATAAATAATTAAAAGTTGAACCCAGTATCACCATTTGGCGCCCCAGGTAGGGGGTGCTACTTTTGAGTAAAAAGTAAAAGAAACCTCGGAAAAACCGAGCTGATTACATCCAAAACTCGAAGAATACCAAGAATGAGTTGCTGAGACCAGCAACTCATCGAGATTAAAACCTCGAAGTTCGGGATCTCAAATCGGCACGTATACCTAGAAGGTCTGGAACTTTCAAATACCGGGACCTTGATTTCAACAGAAATCGTCGAGAATCCCATGTTTAACAGGGAACGTAATGTTCAAGGTCATAATAATGGTCACGATCAGATGAATAAACTTGCAGATATTTGTTGATCATCACCTCCAACAAGAGGAAAGAGGAATACGCCCGATATCTCAGAAGAAGTAGAGGAAAAACGAAGTTTGACGCGGAGAAACCAAGATAAGACTTGTGGTATGAGATCAATAGGCGGAGATTCAATCTCGAATATGGAAAATATGATAGCGGAATTGCACTGTGAACTTCGGATCATGAGAAATTTATTTTAGAAGTCCACTGTCGACACCCTGCATCTTAGCCAGGTATTCAAGGAATCGGACTGAGATTCGTCTACTAAAGCAATTACTGGTCCTTATTCGGTTAAAGAAGAAGGATGTGAGTTCCCAAATTATAGCAGAATGGGGGATCCAAAGGCTTTTCTGAAAGCATTCATGATCACAATCAACCGAGCCGAATTCCATTCGTTCGAAAATATGAAAAGCAATGTGAACTTTTTGCGAAAACTTTGCGTGGAAGTGCCCAAGACTGGATATCCAATCTTTCACCTAGTTCGATCAGTAGTTTTGATGAACTACGACATAATTTCTTGAAACAATACATGTTCATTTACAAACGTTCAACAACGATTTCCGACCTCTACTCTGTTAAGCAAGGGTTAACTGAATCTCTCCAAAGCTTCATGAAGAAATTTAAGATGGTGTATTCTCAACTAGATATCTCGGACGAACTAGCCATCCACGCATTAACTGGGGGAACTTGGTATGAAACAAGGTTTTCGGAAGAACTTTCAGCATACCGACCACAATCTTTGGAAGATGCTTTCTATAGAGCAAGCATATATATCAGAGCAGACGAAAGTCGAGCTCGGCTGGCTGAAGGTTATAATAAAACCTCTAGGGGAAGAAGAACAAAACCAAAATATAAAGAGCCTTGCCAGCATTACGATCGAAAGTACGAACTAAAAGGGTTGCGTTTTTGACGGCCGTACTACAAGATCAAAATTTAAAGAAATACGGGGAAGACAAATCAGAACCAAAAAAGTGGAAAAGGACCCTTCGGCGTGGTGTGATTATTATGCTACTTATGGGCACAAAACGCAAAAATGTCGTAATCTGTCGAAGTATCTTTTGAATAAGTACTTAGAGCAAATTTCCGAAGAACCTAACTTAGAGCGAACTCTCGAAAAAGGGTACTTTGTAGATATAAGAGGAGGAGCAACAGGCTCAAAAAGGAAATTCATACCCAAAAAAGAATCTCCTCGGTCCGACTTCCCATCTTAACGAAGAAGGATAAATGTTATTTCGGCATTCCCCGCAGAAAGGTCAGAACAATCCGGATATCAAACAAAGCCAGCTCGTCCAAATACGAAGTGGACTTTTCAAAAATAACTCGTCTTTACCCCTGATGATTTAGAAGGAATTGAACTTCCTCATAACGATCCGTTAGTTGTTGAACTACAAGTCGGAGATTGTCTAGTTCCCTGAATATTAGTAGACATTGGAAGCTCGGCGAACGTGATATGTATTGATATGTTTCAAAAACTTTGGTCAAAAGAAACAAAGATTAAACCAGGAATTAGGGCGTTGACGACATTTAGCGGCGAGAATGTTCCAACACTCGGAACAGCAAAACTCCCAATAACAATTGGAGGAACAATCAGGATCATCAAATTCGATGTAGTAGAAAGACCAACTCTTTACAACATGATCCTAAGACCCCCCTAGTTGTTTTTAATGAAAGGAGTAGTCTCCACATATTATCAATGCCTCAAATTTTCAACTCCACTAGGAATCTTTTCTGTATGAGAAAATAAGGTCGAGGCTAGAAGCTGCCTCAAAGAGAGTCCCCAAAGAGACGAACAAGCATGCTCTTCTCTTAGGAATGAAACATTAAGACTGAAAAGGCTCCGAATGTGAGACAAAAAAAAAAGTTGATTTCTCGAAAACGTCGGAACAACGTGTGGCTTGATCCCTTTCGATGGTACATTGGCATCCTTTCACGAGGTTCAGCTACAACACCCTAATAAATTTTTGTTCTATAATCAAGAAGTTCATACAACTCAACTATATTTAACCGAAATTCACACAATATAAAAATCGGTATCTTGATCACATACTCGATAACAGTGTTTGTCCCTTTACACATTCTTTCAGAATACAGCTGGAAATTTCGGAGCTTGATAAAGTAGAGCCGAGAAATTGTAAGGCAAAGGCGGAGCGTCTATCATAACCACTCACTTTTCAAAAAAGATCGGAGCATTTTTCCTTGTTTTTACAAAGAAAATCTGCACCATGAAATTCAAATTGGAATGCATGATGTTCCTTCAAAGGCTTCGAACAATCAACATGAATAATTCCCTTCTTCTTGGCGGCTTCGGCATTCTGCTTTTTTTCCGGAGGAAAAGTTCGGACACTACCAGAAGCTTCTACGGGATTGCTTCTTTTCATGGGAGAGTGATCGCTTTCTTCCCAGTCTTCTCTTCCTGAAAAAAATTACAAAGTTAGGATCGGTTTGAAGTATAGTTTAATAAGTTTAGGAAAACATACCTATCCATTCGATGACCCTACGAATATGGCTAGGATTAATGTCGCCCCACCGAAGTTGCCTTACCTTTTTGAGCTTTTCAAATTCTTTGGAGAAATTTGGTGGAGGAGCTCTGAAGCTGCTTGGTTCAACTAAAGAAAAAAAAAGAATACATTGTTAGAACGCAGATGAAGAAGGAAAGAAAAGACCTAGTTTTCTACCAATTAGAGTCTTCTAGTTTCAAGAAATCAGAGCGAAAGGGTTATAAATCGAAACTTGGTTAATCCGAACGTAAAAATAGCTTTGGAACCAGAGTTTGGCGGTCGGATGAAATCCCGTAAATATCTGCCTTTTGGGTTTCATATCTATTTTGAAAGTTCCTTTCGGATCTTCGGCAGAATTGAAACTTTTCGGTTTTTTTTAGTTTCCAGGAGTTCATATGAATGAGTTCGGTCTCAGCTGAGACATCGCCATTCCGATAAAAGCCTGTATTTATCTATCTCTGTAGTCGGTTCTCTAAGCCCATGGGCTAACCTCGGAAAAATGGAATATTTCTATTTTTTCGAAATCAGGGAATTCGTGATAAGATTTGTTCTTATTATGTTTGAGCTTAGACTTCGGCTTTGGACGAAGTAGTTTATACCCCCATTTCGGACACTAAAACCCGACCATTCTTTACCGAGGTGTCCTTCGGTCGTATGAGCCGAAGGTTCAAATCTTATTGAAGGGACTTATGACATAATCTGTAATTAGGGAAAGATCGGTAGGGACCGAACCTCAATTATTGCCAAAATATTGATTTGGGGTGCTAATCCCACCATCAACAGTAAGTCCCCCCCCTCCCCATTTCGTCCGAGGATAAACTTAGGGAAGAATCGGCGAATTTTGAAGTAATGTAGCTTGTCGATAAGTGAAGCTCGGTTGTTGACAGTATTGATATTCGGAAATCTTATAGATTTCTTCTTTCTTTGTTTCGTCGAATAATCTTGGCGCGAAAAATATGGAAAACGAAAGGTCTCTGCTGACGCGTGTGCTGAAATCTCGGAACTCTCAAACCCTTTCGCCTTATTTTTGACGTGTCACTTCTCAAAAAGGGGCGCAATAAATGGGGAAAAAGGAAACAAAGCCTCATTTTTGTTGATACGACGGCTAATTAACCACCCTGACGCAGAAAACTAACCGTCTACTGTTGCTTATGATCCTTATATAAACCCAGTTATCCGTCATTTTTTCGTAATCATTCCTTCACTCTCCGAGGCAATCTTTAATCTTCCTTCTGTTTCATTCCGATTAGTTATTATTTTTTTCTTTACGAATGGTCGAAAGAGACAATTCTGAGACTTCCATCTCCGGTAATGAGATTTCGTGGCCGAACATACTAGATATCGGACACTCCTTTTTTCCAAATCTAGTATAGCGAAGATCAAATAAAGTGCTCAACAACCCAACGAAATCAAAATCGTAGTTCCAAGACTCGACCAGAGACCCTGGACCCCTCTATCGGGTTACATGTGCCTTTACGTAAATTTTTTCACCAAAGCTCATCTTTGGTTCCCTATCCCACAACTAAAGGTTAGTTACTGTGCTCGTCGAGGAATGGTGATATCTCAACTGACGCCGAACTCCATCAAGAATATTACTGGACTTCTATTTCTTGCCGCAATATTTGGCTTTCATATGAATTCGTGGAAATTGGAAGAACTGACGAGTTTCAAAGCTGCCGAAGACACGGAAGGAACTTTCAAAATTGATATGAAACACAAAAAGAAGATAATTACTGGACTTCGTTCGGCCGCCAAATCTTGGTCCCAAATCAAGCTTTGATTTATAAACCCTCCGCTCTAATTTACCGAAACTGGAATACCGTAATTGGTAGAAAGCTAGGTCTCTTCTTTCTTTCTTCATCCGAATTCTAATCATGTATTTTCCTCTCTTTTTTAGTTAAACCAAGCAGCTTCCGAGCTCTTCCACCAAATTTCTCTGAAAAATATGAAAAGCTCAAACAGGAAGGGGAACTTCGGTGGGGTGACATTAATCCTATCCATATCCGTAGAGCTATCGACTGGACAGGTCTGTTTTCATAAACTTCTTAAATCATACTCCAAACCAATCATAACTTCATAATTTATCTAGGAAGAGAAGACTGGGAAGAAAGCGATCCTTCTCCCATGATGAAGAGATCTAATCCCGAAGAAGCTTCAGGTAGCGCCCGAACTTTTCCTCCGAAGAAGAAGCAGAATGCCAAAGCTGCCAATAAGCAGGGAATTGTTCTTACGGATTGTCCGAAGTCTGTGAAGGAACATCATGCATTACACTTCGAATTTGATGGTGCAGATATTCTTTGTAAATATAAGGAAAAATGCTCCGAACTTACTCGAAAAGCGAGTGGTTATGACACTCGTTTGCCTGAAACCTGCCATGAATTGGAGACTCTGGAGGCTCTCTCCTATTCTATGTTTAGGGTAAGCAATCAGTCTAGAACTTCTCATTTTACTATCCTTTGATACTAAGCCTTTTTTTATATATTTTTAGTCCGTAGGGTTCATCGATCAAACGTTCATACGATACGAAAAAAGATTGGCCGAATCTAACATGAAGATAGCTACTCTCTTATCAAAGAACAAAGATTTGGAACGAAGATCTCTCGAAGCCAAGAGAGCCCTTGCTGAAGCGTAAGGAAAAGTTGAAAATCAAAATAAGGGCTTGAGTAATCTGAAAGCGAGTTTTGCGGAAGAAAAGTCGAGAACTTCTGATCTCTTCGAAGAAAACTCTCGGCTACTACTGAACTGGATGAAGCTAAACGTCAAATCATTGATCTTTTGAAAGAGAGAGACCTCGGTCGGGCTATTCTGGACTCCAAATGCGCTGAGTATTTCCAAAAAGGGTAGTCGGACGGGCAAAGTGCAATTCTCAACTCTTGTCAAGACAAGTTGGACAAAGTTCGCGAGTCCCTCAATACGTATTCCAAAGCTTTTGACAAAGCTAACGAATACGGACAAGCTGCTGTTGTCGCCCAAAACCTTCGTTTTTTACTTGAAAAATGAAATGCTATCTCAGAAGCGGATGTTGCTGAAGCCGAGGAAGGTTTGTTTCCATTCCGGAGTTTAAAGATGAAGACTTTGATCTCTAGAAAAATGATCTTGTATTAAATTCTAGATAATCCCAATACTATTGTTATAATTATTTTTCTTTTTTAATAATATGACTCGTTTTTTAACCGAGTCCAAACTGATAACTTTTCATAATGTTTACTCGAGACTTCAAAATTGAAACTTCGAAATCCGGAAAGAGGAAAATAAGGTGAGCTTTCCTTATTCATATTCTTAAGGGGAAGTTTAACAACGAGTTCTAATTTATCAGACTAATTGTCGAACTTTTGCATTCGTTAACGAATGTGTAAGGAATACTTTATCGGGCTCCGAGATCCTCTAGGACAGTTTTTTATTTTTTATTAGGACGAACTGTCATAATATTTTTCGAGAACGTGATCAAGGCTCTGACATATTGAATTGTGTGAATTTCGGTTAAATATAGTTGAGTTGTATAAACTTCTTGACTATGTAACCAAAATTTATTATGATGTTGTAGCTGAACCTCGTGAAAGGCTGCCTACGTACCCTCAGAAGGGATCAAGCCACACGTAGTTCCGACGTTTGGATAATTTTTGCCTATCTCGGACTGATCTCGGGAATCCGAGATACCAAGAAGTTTTTTTTTTTTTTTTTTTTGGACCTCAAAGGAGAAACTAAGTCCTTCCCTTTCGACCTTTCTTCATTGACCTTTCTAAGTATTCTTCTCTTTCGAATAGTTTTGCCAAGATCTCAGCAGATGTTAGTTTATGCCTGTTTGCAAAAACTACTACGAGAGATTGATCCGAAGTTTTCACTTGACTTTGAGTTCCTCGGCGAAGCTTATTCTGCGTTACAAAGCATCTTCGTGTCTTCTTTTGATCACCTCGAATCGTGAAGTATTCTTTTTGGGTCGGAAATTTCAAGCATTGATGATAAGTAGATGGGGCTGCCTCCTAATAATATAACCACCGAGTCCCGAAAATTGCATTGTAAATGGTAGCTCTCTCTACTACGTCGAACTTTACGATCTTTGTCACTCCTCCGGCCAACACTGGAAGCTTGATGGTACCGACGATTGAAACTGTATATCCTCCAAAAGAAGTTAAATGCTTTACCCAAGCTTTAATCTTTTGGTCCCTGATTTCCATCTTCTGAAGAGTGTCCAAAGATATTACGTCTACCGAACTCCCTGTGTCAACCAGAATTCTTTGAACATCACAGTCACCAATCTGCAGTTCAATCACAAGTGGATCGTTGTGAGGAGTATCAATTCCTTTCATATCTTCGGTGGTGAATATCAAATCCCTTTGGAGAGTAGGGCTTCGAAGAATCTGATATGCGGGCAACTTAAAAATGCTCATGTGAATCGATTGAACAGAATCGTCACAATTCACAAGTCCACACATTATCATATTAATCCTTCTTCTTTGAGTTGGTGGAGGTGGGGTAAGATCTCTCATTCTTTCGTCTCTTCGTTATTTTCCAAAGGAAGCTGCTTTTCCTCCATCTCCTTTGCTTTACGCTTTTCTTCTTCTCGGTCTTGCTCAAATCGGATAGCCATTAAGTGATTTTGCAGATTTATGCATTCCTCGATTTTATGAGCCGGTCTTTTATGATATTTGCACCATGGAAGAGCTGGGATATCAGGTTCTTGAGTATATGTGTACTTCTTTTTATGTGGATCAGTCACGGAAAAAGATATTTCTGACTTTGGCTTATCTTTCCGAGGTTGATCCCTTTCGTTATGTCGTCTTTCCTCTTTTTCCTCAGGTTTTGTCTTTTTAGTCACGTTTGCGGATCCATGTGCTTTTGCGAGCTCAGCACGATTTTCTTAAATCCTAATATGGATATTCGCCCAGTGAAGCGCGTCTTTCATCATCTTAGGACGATGGGCAAACCTCGACTGATACCAAGTCGCTGCGCTAAGTGCTCCAATTGCAAAGTCATCGTCTATTCTTAAACGTGAGTAGATTGGTTTGAATCATTTTATAAAATCTCGGAGCGATTCTCTCGGTCCTTGTTTTACTGCATAGAGATCTGAGGCAGTGGGTTGTTGCTCCAAGTGCAACATATACTATTTAAAGAAAGCTTCCCGGCATTCGGCAAAACAGCTGATTGAATGAGGAGGTAAGCTAGTAAACCACGCCTGGGCATCCCCCCTTAAGCTCTCGAGGAAAAGCTGGCACCTTCCTTCATGTTCCTCTCCTTTTTGTAACTCGGCCCTGCCGACCTTTACCAAGAAATCCCTCATGTAAACTGTTGGATCTCCAGTTTCGTCATAAGTTAGGAGCCTCAACTTATCATTGAGTGGTACTCGTGCTGATGTGATGTTTTACGTGAAAGGACTTCTTTCCGTTTCTGCGAACAACTAGTCCACTTCCGGAGCTACGCTCGTCGCTTTGTAGACCAATGAACGCATCTATTCTAATTCCCTTTTCAAAATCGTAATCGATTGGTCGGTGCTTAAGGTTTATACATTAGTATCTTCAGATCTTGAACCTCGGCGTACAGTTGAAGTCGGAGTCCTAGGTTCTTTATTCCTATTCCGATCGTCTTCGAATGTTACCCGTCGGGAAGCAGTTTCTTCAGTGTTTTGTAGCGGTCGGCTTTGGGTTATTCCGGGAGATTGATTATAGTTTTGAGCTCTCAATGCTTGAAGGTCTTCCGATAGATTTGCGATTTGATCAATCAAAATGCGGTTTACTTGCTGTTGACGGAGAACTTGCTCTGAAAACCGAATCTCGCGTTGATGATGTGATCTTACTAATGCCCTTCCGTTTCCAGTTTCGGGGATTTCTTTTCCTTCCTAGTTGTGACTCTGATTGACTGCCGACTGTTATTGCCTATGGTTTGAGAACGGCGTTGTTACAGGTTGCTCGCCTGGTTGAGAGATGGGTCGGGGGATTGCTGATACGCTTGGTCGTTCCTGAGATTTTTGAGTTTCTGCTGCTAGAACTTCGGTTGTTTGATTAATAGGGGTTACAAATCCTTCCCCACAGAGTTGACTGTATGATGTTTGTGGGTAATTCAACTCGCGGATTATGGGGTCATGGTAATTGAACAAAGCTTTTGCTGATTCCCTGGCGTGAGGAAGATTGTTCTGAGCTCCTGTATCTACTTCTTCGTCGCTTACCACAGCGAGTTCTCCGTCCTTACGTTCCTTCGATGTTGGTGTGTGTCCGCCATCTCGGTTTTTCCGAGGTTTCTTTTACTTTTACTCAAAAGTAATCCCCTCTACCTGGCGCGCCAAATGTTGATATTGGGTTCAACTTCTAATTATTTATAATTAGAGGGGTTCATTTTTTGGAGTAGGTTAAGTAAATAATAAAAAATAAAAAATTTTGGAAAGTAATATTATTATTGATATCGATTACAAGTGTGTTAACTCGGAATACCGAGTTTACTTTATCAAAGAGAAGTATTAAATCTTGGTTTTCTAATAATCTATCCCCCCGAATCTGAATACTGATTTTAGTGGAGGGGGTATGTATATATATATCTCTGTAGTCGGTTATTTAAGCCCATGGGCTAACCTCGGAAAAATGAAAATCAGGGAATCTGTGATAAGATTTGTTCTTATTCTGTCCGAGGTTAGACTTCTTCTTTGGACGAAATAGTTTATACCCCTGTTTCGGACACTAAAACCCGACCATTCTTTACCGAGGTGTCCTTCGGTCGTCTGGGCCGAAGGTTCAAATCCTATTGAAGGGACTTATGACATAATCCGTAATTAAGGGAAGATCATTAGGGACCGAACCTCAGTTATTGCCAAGCTATTGATCCGGAGTGCTAATCCCACCATCAACAATGATGGAGTAGACCGACCATGATGCAGAGACGACCGACCTGACTAAAGATCGCCGACCGCACAGCAGAGACGACCGACTCGTATTTCCAAGAGAAATCGTTTCCTTGCAAGGCACCCCTTTCACTTGCTGATAATTTTTTTAAGAATGCCACAGGTGAGTGATACAAACAAGTCCACTGGAGGAAAGAAAGCTATTACCCAATTGACTATTTTTTCGGTCAATAACATACTAATCAAAAAGAAGAAACCCAAGACACAAGAGGAGTTGACCAAGGAATTGTATTCCAAGTACACCAAGGGATTGTAGGAAGCAAAAAAGCAGCTGATGCATTCCAAAAGTTGCTAGGGGAAAGCAAGCCAATTTAACCAAAGGATAAAGAATGCACCACAAGGACAACTACACCTCCTTTAAAATCAACAAACAAATCTTATGCTGGAGTAGGATTTGGAAGAGGAACATGCAATCAACGCTCAAGTAAAATCTTAATGCCAAAATTGGAGTGGAGGAACGACCATCATGTAGGGAAGACCTCCAGCTACCCACAACTATCAAGTCAAGGAGGATTTTCTCCATTCAGGCTACCCACCATCACTGTCGACACTGCCAAACCCAATGTATAACACATGGGAAGATTTTCATGCTTTCAAAACACATGTGCTAGGCTGAATTTCGGCACTTGGCAATATGGACGGGAAGATGATAGGGGTGCTGGAGTGTAACAACCTGATTTTTGAAGAGCAGCTGACCGAAGAAGTCAAAGGTCAAGTCAACGGTGTGTTAGGAATTTTTCGCAAAATTGGAAAATTCTGAAAAGGCGAAATGAAAGGAGGAAGAAGACAAATGAAGGCGGACCAAGGCTTGAAAAATTGAAGAATTGAAGCAGCAATATTATGGAGCCAAGATAGAGAAGAATCCGCACGAGAATAATTCTGTAAATAAATATAATGATTTACGGGGTTATTTTCAGTGTCGGAATTTTTAAAATAAATTTATACCTTAATCTCGCGTGCCGTGAATGGGATTAATTGTATAATTCAAGACGGATTTTTGGACAAAGTTTGAGAAGAAACGGATTTCAAATGGTGAAATCCAAAACGCAAGCCCAAAAGACGACGAGCGCGAGAAGCGAAATTGGATCGCAAAATCCAATGGAGAAAACCCTATTTCTCATTGGTGGAGAAGAACATAAAAATAAATTAATATATATATATATATATTTTATTTATATATATAAGAAAAAAAATAAAAATAAAAAATAAAATAAAAAACTTGCTAACCAAGCTACGAAGCTCGGGGACCAAGTCTCCCTCTCCTATTTAAAGAGGTGCTCGGTTCATTCCTAAACTCACATCGAAGAAGAAGAAAGAAAAAGAAAGAAGGAGAGAAAAGAGAAAAGGGAGAGAGAAGGAGGAGGAGAAGGAGGAAGGGAGGAAGGAGGAGGGCGGAGCCACCACCGCCACGCCTCCGACCACCGCCTGCGAGCCACCTCCGGGTGGTCACCATCGTCGCCGCCGGTGACGTTTTCCGGCGAGCCATTGCCGTCGCCGGCCATTTTCCGGCGAACTTCCGGCGAGGTTCCGGTGATTTTTCTGGAGTTCCGTCGTGTTGTCGCCAAGCCATCTTCATCATATTTCTTTCTTGACCGTCGCGTTAACTTGCCGTTATGCCACAACCGTCACCATTACTTCCTTGGTGACGCCGTTACTCTGGCTAAATTCTGAGGAGTAACTGACGAGTGCAGCCGAAACACTGCCCGAGTTCCAAGTCCGAAACCTCCGAAACAGCCAGAATTCCGAGGAGTATTTGATGGGTACAGCGGAAGCTCTGCCAACATTTCTAGAAGGTCCAAAACCAGTGAAGCCGCAATCAAGCCGAGAAGGTAGAGGAGTTTTCGGTAGGATTCCTTAACTAAAAATCCTACCGGACCTCTGCCGAATTTCCAAGGAAGAAACCTCTGTCACAACCGAGATTCTGCCGAAATTTATAAAGAGTCAGTTCAAGATGTAGAAGACGTGCTGCAGCTGATGGAGCCTCACGCCGGTCTGGTTCGGTTCGGTTAGCTACCTTTGTTAACCGGTCCGAGGCGGTTTGGGTTGAGTTAACCGGTTTGGGTAACCATTTCGGTTTATGATTAAACCGGTTATCTTCGTTTGGTTTGGTTTAGTCTAAACCTGTTGGTTAATATTAGATTAACCGGTTTAGTTAAACCAATTGGTTAACCAGGTTTACATCGGTTAAGTCAAATCAATTGGTTTAGGAGGAATTGGGTTGGTCCAGACCCAATTGAAGCTAGTATGCTGAAGATTGAAGAGAATTAAGCAGATAAGGAGCAAAAGAGCACTAACAGAAAGATAACTTGGTCAGCAAATCATCAACCTTAGTGTTCTCGGAGTTCAGTAAGGGTTCAGACAAGGGTTCCAGTGTCGCCACTCAGTCACATCAGCTGCAACCAAGGCCAAGGTGAGTGGGTGCATGTTTGTTGTTTGATGCATTAGATAGGTGCATCTAGATCCCCACAAACCTTAAGAATATTTTAGATACATCCCTGAAATTGGTACATTACTAGTGCGGGCTAGTAATGTAATTAAACGAGCATGACTAGTGGAACGCTAAATATGGTTAGGTGTTAAAAAAAAGGCATGGCATGTAGTTAGGGATGTATGATGTATGTTGATTGTTGATAGTTGAGGAGTCAGGTTACAGTAGCATACCCTGATAGTTTAACCTCACCTTGTATGTTGTATTGATGTATCATTGGGTCTGTCCAGTGAGCTGTTAGTTCCTATCTTAGGAACTGGCAGTACTCTTTAATTGCAGGTGTGATATACGGTCACTTGGCATGGTGCCAGTGAGCTGTTGATTCACATTTAGGGAATTTCAGTAGTATATGTTGAGGGTAACCAATTTCATAGCAAAGGTGATGATGTAGAGTCAGGCCGTTACACTTGTCTATTGATAGACAAGTGGAAGTTGAGGTTGACTATCACATGAAAGCTATGAACTGTGATGGTTAAGACCTGTGCATGAGTTTTCATTGCCATCGATTCTATGGTCAGATAGATATCGATAATGAGGCAAACGGAGTAGAGGCCAACGGATCTATAGTAAGATAGATTCGGTGTTCGGCCAGGGATTCATTTTCTTGCGGGAAACGATCCCAACGGAGATAAGATGAGTGGCCATCAATTCTAAGGGACAGTTAGAATTGTTTATAGGGCCAACGGAGTAGTAGCCAACGAATCTATATTCAGATAGATTCGGAGTTAGGCTAGGGAGTCTATTTCTAGCGAGAAACGATCTCAACGGAGATGAGTATTATGATGTTGTGTCAGAGCTGCCAGAATCAGAGTTCAGGGGTTCTGGGTGAAGTGATGAACTATTGTGTCTCCACGGGAACACGATAGGCTCCATGGAACTATGGGGTCTTGTGGGAGGACCGTAGGTTTCCTTCGGCTTGACCAGCTGAGCATGATCTATCATTCTGTGTTAGTTGATAGGCTCAGGAAGTCCTGACTGAGTTCCACTTACGATCTAACGACACGGTGGACTTTTTACGGCACATCGCGTCCAATTAGGGACGGATGTTGGTGGTGCTATGCAGGTACTGACTCTACGCTGCATAGCAACGCTGTAATCTGACAGAGCGAGTAAGGTTCCGTTAGACCGTAATTTGGCAAAGCAAGTTATGCTTTGGCTAGATTCTGTACCTAGCGGAGTTATGGTAATAGTAAGGCTGTAATCTGGAATAGCAAGGGCTATCTCTGGATCAAGCTTAGTAGTGAATGTAGAGTCATGGTTTAGTACTCCGCTAGGTTAGGATAAGGAGGGTGTGAGCTGCGATACGACGCCGAGATATTTGGTCTATACGACTGTGTTGCACCAGAGAGATCTGGGATCATGACCCTTGGCTGGTGGCACGAAATCCGAAGCATAATAATAGTTCCACCGCTAGTGATTATGTGCAAGGTCACCGCGTATCGAATGACGGAGAACGGTGTCGGATGTTCTGATTGTACGCCTTTGTGGCTGCAATTAGGCGTTCCGTCAGGTGGCTGTCGTAGTATCCTATGCTCAGGACCCATAGTGAAAAGTGAAATGGATAATTGGTAGAGATAGTGCTATATAAGTATTATGTCTGGTAGGAGTTTGTGAACTGCTGGAAGTACGTCTCGTAGTATGGACGCAGTTCCTTACTCAGTAATGTCATGAGAATGTTTGATAGTTCATTTACTGGGGGAAATGGATTATCTAACTTGGGTTTAGTAGAATGGTGTTCTTGGGTTATATGTTACTTCCTTTAGAAGTAATGTATAACCAAGTGTTGAGCTCCTAGTAGGTTGTTTCATGGGGAAGTAATCTACAAGAGAGTTTTGATGTCTCTTATTATGATACTTCATGGGAGGTATCATGATGTAGAGAAGCTTGTTTTTTTTTATTTTCTTCGGCTATTGATTGTTTATTTTCGATCTTAGAAGGGAGCCCTAGGTGGATCCCACTCGCTGAGTAACAGTTGTCCAGTTACTCACCCCTCACCATTTTCCATCCCTTTAGGTTCAAGGAGAACATAGGAGTCTAGGAGGCTTTTCTACCTGGATATCTTGGTTGTTTGATTGCTTACATTTGTTCATGAAGAAATGGTTTGCACGAATACTTAAACGTTTTAGACTCGACCTTTAAAACGTTTTTTTGAGATCAACTAATCGATGTTTTATTTTCTTGTTTGACATGTACTGCGCACTCTTATATTCGATTGGGGGATCTCCACTGTTACAAGATTCTGTCGAACTGTCAAAACCTTGGTCTCTGCAAAGAGACATGAGGGGACGGTAGTCTGGGGAAGCCTCGGGAGGGTGATAGTCTTTGTGATAATCGCCCTACCTGACGTGGAACCAGATATCATCATATGACATAACGGCTCCGAGCAGGTCCTTAACCGAGACGTTCGACCACTAAGTGTTCTTGTTTGATTGGCGAGGCGGTCGGGCAGGTCGGTCAGCGGGAAGGACGGTTCGGGGGCGTTACATGGAGTATGTGCTAAATTCTACGTGTCAACATCGAGGTGATATCCAATCCATTATGACTCTTTTAACCATGTTCAACCTAGATATATCTATGTGTAAAGAGGAGATCAATAAAGAGACCCTGGTTAAGTCGGTTCCACCGATTATACTGCACCAGCAAAAAAGGATGTCCCTGACAATATTCCAGCTATCAAAACGTGTCCCGCTAAATAGCAAGTCAGTTCGAAAAAGCCTAATCTGATCACTCGAGTCGACCGACGCTCAGTCCAGTCAACCGACCTTACCTAGAAGTGGATTCCGAAGAAAAATTTAAGACTCATACATGAGCAAGTCACTGTTTCACCACCTGCTAGGACGGTTGTTAACGTCATTTGTGTCTTCCACATCACTGGACAAAGTTAATCAGCATTTTGATAACACAACAATGATTTGTGCAATTCGAGGCAAGACTTTCAATGACTCTTTAGTTATTTCCGGAAACGAGGTCAATATTATTTCCCAACCAGGGCAAAAGACTTGGATCGCTTGCAGATAGCAACCTAAAGCTCAATCTTGCAGATGGTACCACGTGTCAAGCATCCAAAATAACTCAGAATGTCATAATCCGAGTGGACAATGAGCTTATGATCACAGATTTTGTGATAATCCAACATGAGATAATCGAAAAGGATCCTTTTATCCTTGACAAACCATTCATGATCAGTCTTGATTCTGCAATAGGCAAGTATTACAAGCTTCTACCACCAGCTGGAAGTAACACACTCAAGGAGAAGGAGCAAGATGCCAAGCCTGGCGCTGGCAAACCACAGTCAACCTGATACCTTCCCAATAGTCAAGCTATTGACTTTAAACAAGCACTGAGTGTGAGTCAACCCACTAGGTCCGTTTTCTTATTTTTCTTATTTTTATTTTTAGGTGCTTTTAGATTTTAGGCGAGGAGATTCAACAAAAATCAAAACTCGTGCTCCCCAAGTCGACTGACCTCTCATTAGGGCCGACTGACTTAAACTCTTCTACGGTAACATGATATTTTCGATTTCCTATCATCTTTATTTTAAAATCCTTTACTTTTTTTTTTACACTGAGACGGTATAATCTAAGTCTGGGGGATGCATATATATTCCTGATGAAATCTACTTTGTTGATCTCAAGTTTTTCGCCACTTTTGTTTTATTGAGTCAAAATCTTTGAGGAAACAATGATTATCCTGACATAAGCCACATTAGCAGGATCTTAATAAACATCATTGCAGGATTCAATTCAAGTCTACTACTAATGAAAAACCTAGGAGCAGATCAACCAACCAAAAAACTCCTATATCTTCATTTAATGAATCACAAGTAAGACTGAGCTATTGCATTGTTTCATTGTAGGACCTAGTCCTCGTTTAATGCAACTATAAGATTTTTCATATAGCTATAGTTTCTAGTTCTCCTTTCATACAAGTCTTATAGATTGAATTTGTACTTAACCTAGTGATGAGGTAGAGGAAAAATTTACAAAGACACCAACTATTCATCACTAAAAGCTCGGGTATAGAAATCTCATTAGTTGATATACCCTGAAAACCTTGGTAAAAGGGGCGGCTAGAAAAATTTCACGTGATGCCATTATGCGTCTAAGCCTTGATAATTTCAAAGAAAAAAAAAAGAAAAGTAACTAAATGATAAGTCGGGGGGGGGGGGGAAGAAACTTTAGTTTGAGGATTTTCCTATCTTGGCATTGAAAAGGGAAAGAATTTGTTCTTTACACAATGTCTCTATGATGAGGAAATAGCAAGGATGGAAGCTTGTGTTGATTGATTGATATATTGTGGTGCACGTATGGGAAGTACATGGTGGTCTTGATTTGATTGATGATTGTTTTGTGTGGTTTAAATAGACAAGTCTGATGTGGTTGTTCTCTTGATTTTTCAGTATTTTCAAAACTTTTTCCAGCAACCTTAATTATTTCCTTGAGGACAAGCAAGGGTCTAAGTCTGGGGGAGTTTGATGTATCATGGATTTTACCGGTTTTTATACCATGATACATGTGCTTTTATAGAGTATTTCTAATATGTTTTAGGTATTTATACAGATCTAGCAATCAAAAGATGATTTGGAACAAAATGAGCTAAAATGAAGAGATTTGGACCAAAACCAACAAATGAGCTACAGAGACAGAAACAGAGACCAAGAAGTCGGTCGACCTTTGACCCACTTACTCGACAAACCAGGAGATGATCTACATATCAAATTGTAGGCACGAGAGTTAATATCATTTTTAGTTGGAACCAAGCCCAAACGATGCCTGAAGCCCAAGATATGATCGTTTTACTGAAGACATATCAATTTGACGGGATTTACAAGATTGGCCCGACTCACTCCAATGAAGCCCGAGCCAAGTTTTAAGGAGGTTTTGCCGTAGGACCGACCTAAGGAGCTATAAAAGGAGGTCTCCAGCAGCAGGAGAAGGAACAAAATAAGACATCAAGTCCCAAAAATCATTTATAAAATTACCTTGTTTCTAATTCATTGTTATTGAGTTTTCATCTTTTGTTACTAGATCTAGGTTTTTGACTTTGAGAAGTTAAGATGTTGTCAATACTCTTTGGAGATCCATGAAACTCTGATCTTCCTTTGTTTATTTCATCTTTGTATGCAATTCATTAATCTAATTATGATTTGTGTCAACATAATCATGTCTGAGTAGTTTTCATATTATATCTAGGGTTTTCAATGGATCATTAATTCGGTTATCATTTTTGGACAAAGCCACGAGATTCTTCACTATAGATTGTGTTAACACTTAGATGTGACGTAATTAACCACATCTAGTTCATCTAGGTCAATTTCTTTATCGGTGACGGATTCGAAGGAACCCGATAATTCTGTAGTGAGTAAGGTGTGTTTTGTATCATAGCTATTGCTTGCTCAGACACCTTGTGAACAGATCTAACTTTTTTAATTAATGCTTGTTTATTTCCAGCGACAATCTAAGGAAACTTGAGATTTAGGGTTTTAAGCAAAGTCGATTCGCTAATACACCATTATGAATTTGAAAGTATAACGTGTTTAGAGTTTAAGAAGTCACATAATAAACCGAGATCCATTGTTGGCCATAGATTTTCCCTAGATCTAATGCTTTTAAGTCTTACATACAACCAATCAATCGATTAACTTAGTTACTAGATATTCATTCATTCATCGTATTGCATTAATCCGGATTAGCCCTAGCTCTCTGTGGGATCGATAACCTAAGTATTACATCTGTACATTGTACACTTACAGTCATATTTAGATGAATTACTTAACACCTCAGTCTTCCACGGGGGAATATTCAAGTGACGATTATTATTATTATGTTGCTTCGGCTATTGCTTGTTGTTTTGGATTTTCAGATTTTCGGGTTTAGGTTTAGCCGTTTAGAGGAGCCTAACTCGCTGAGTATGATTAGCATACTCATACAACTTCGTTGTTGTTTTTCAGGTAACGGTTGAAAACCGGATAGCTGGAGCTGGACGTTAGGAAAGCTGGAGTAGATTTCTTGTATTTTGTAAAATGGTATTGATATGTAAAATATTTTCACTTTTTTGGCACTAGGCCGGGTCGACCACTTATGATCATTTGTATTGAATATTTCTTTTATTTAATAAAAGTATTGTTTTATTCATAAACGGGAGAACTCTGATAATTAGATTAGTTCGGTCTAACACAACTCTGGATCGAGGTACAGGTTGTAAAGTCTTAGGCTGCGGTTCAAATGTAAATGAGTTATCCCTGGACTATCTTGAGTTGTAGAATTACGTTTTATAACTCTGGATGGACTGGCCTTAACCAGTTGTAAATCTTTCGGACTCTGGCTTGAGTTGATCGTTCGATCATGTTCTTGTTTGATTATTGGACAACGGTTGACTTATTCCAGAAACTGTTCGGGGGTGTTACAAAAGCGTTCTTGAACTCAGCCGCATAAGTGAAACACTTGTCCAAAGCCAAAATTTTCTCAACATGACAAGCCTACCTTTCCAATTCTTCTTCTTTTACATCATTTGAAGAAATCAGATTTGGTATCTTATCTTATCATCTCAAATATCATCTCCACTGTCATAAGTTTTAATATCATCGCCTGGTATATCTCTGAAGTGGTCAGCCTATACCAAGCTTGAATTTTATTCAACGGGAACAAGACGTCTTCCTCAACTGAATCATTTGTCCAAACCTTCACCATGTTCAATTTCTTCTTCCTCAATATCACCGTATTCTTCAGCCATAACCAGGCAGTCCTTTCCTTCAACTGGCTCGTCTTCAACAGTTTCATCATCAATCACCTCATCTTCAACAGGTTCTTCATCAACCGTGTAATCTTCAATCGACAAAGGTGTTGTTTCCTTGCATCTTCGCCGAGGTGTTATCTTCTTTCTTTCACCATTTCATTTCAAGATTACACTAACCAGATAATAAGTAAAGAAGATAACAGACCTCAATATCTGAAAATACGAGAAGATT
This sequence comes from Euclidium syriacum, assembly GCA_900116095.1. Lineage (NCBI taxonomy): Eukaryota > Viridiplantae > Streptophyta > Magnoliopsida > Brassicales > Brassicaceae > Euclidium > Euclidium syriacum. The sequence goes on from FPAK01000019.1 coordinate 2,561,820, forward strand.
ATAAGCAAGCAATCAAACAATTAGAAGAGAATCGAAGGAGAAGGAAAGAAACAAGACTCGAGTGAGTCGTGTTCGATTTAAGAATTTTAAAATAATTGATTTGGGATATCTTAAAGACGCCGTCGTTTTTGTAGGATTTAAGGGTTTGTTTCTCAGAATACAAAACAATGTAGTATTACTTAACAAGGTTATTTAACAAGCGTTTAACTTAATGAAACAAATGTTAGCATTAACTAACTCTGTACATAAAATGGTACGGTCAACAAACTTCTGTATTTTTGGCTTAAATGAAAGTTCAGTATTTATTTAGCAATATGCGTTACCTTTAACATATTTTTTTTTTCAATTTTCTCAATTTTTAAAATGGTATATCGATTGAAAAAAACTTATTAAAATCAAAGCGAAGAAACAACTAAGAAAAATATACAAGTAACTATCCTGAAACAAACATAGAGGCATGAGATTGCTACATGAGGAGAAATAGTATAGTCCCATAAAGTACTATGCCTCTATAGTTATTCACACACTATTTGAAATTGTGGACCAATTAAAAAGTACATGGCAGGTCCGACATTTTCTTACTGAATCACAATTTTTGTTTAAAATTATTTCTATTTACTGTTGGAACTTAATTTTACTCAACTATTAATAAGTATTTGGTTTTGTAATATTGAGTATATATGTAAATGAGAAATGAAATTTAATAAGCAAATGAGTCTTATAAATTCATTTGAGGATTGAATTTGAGCCTTTGAATGAAATGTTTCTATTGGCTATAACTTTTTTGTGTGAAGATGTAAAATTCCACAAAGGTTAGCAAGAAAAAAAACGTCTTGTTTATATATGGGTTTCCCACAACAAAGTTCAAAAACTTTGTGGGAGTAAAAAGGCATTATGCAAAATCACAAACGCTGGATCATGCTCGGGCTCGTAGTTTATTGTATTCTTAGTGGGCTCTTGGGCTCTTATATACATGAATATGGGTTGTGGGCTTTGGGTTTCCTTCTTCCTTTGGGATAATGTTTTGCATAATGTAAAGGATAAATCTTAATGATTAGATAAATACTAAATCATTAATGATTACGTCCTGATAATTATGGAAGATTTCCGTATCTTTTTACTTACGAGAAAAAAGAGAATATCTACAGAATATTTTTTCCTTTTAGCCAAAGATTATCCTTTGGGGATCAAGCTGATTTTCTCATATAAATAAATCCCTCCTCTTCTCTCATTCATCATCCTGAAATCAGAGAGAAAAAATAGCAAAGGGTAAAAAAACTTCTTTCAAAAAATCTCTCTCATCCTTTATTCAAGTAAATTTCTCGAGAGTATAACGTAGTAGTTAGTTCGAAAATTCTATTATAGGTGTAGCATAATAGTCTATCACGGTTTTATCCTGGGATTAAAAAGTCGCATTCAAATCGTCTCATATTACGGACGATTTATTGAGTTAAGGAAATAGATCATATCTCGACTCTGTGTTCGTCCTATTTTAATAAGTTTTCAAGTCGCATTTTAATATCAATTTCCTTAACATTATCGTTTATATTATATCATGATTTCAATCTGGATTTTTGCTGTCCTACAATCTTAACTCAATAAATCCGCTTCATGCTTATCGTTTGAATTGGATTGAATATTGCGAACAATATTTATAAACGGTTTTATAAAACGGTTTTGAAAATCGATCTATAACGTTTCTACGAAAGTTTACTAGCTATTCTGTAAAACGTTTGATCTATTAAAGAGGAATCTGAAAAACAATTTGCTTAACAGTTTTTGATAGGTCCGCGAAACGTTTTTTGAAAACGATCACTCAATCTGTATAAATGGTTTACACGAAAATCTCATACAGGTCCGCGAAACATTTTTAAAATGATCTTTTGATATGAAATATTTTTTAAGAACGTTTTAAAAACGATTCTGAGAACAACTATTGTCGAGTTCTAAAAACACCTATGTTGGTGATATATCTAGAAAATCAGCGAATCCTAAAAAGAAAGAAAGAAAAAAAAAAAAAAAAAAAAAGGAAACGTAGATCAACAATGAATTTAATTGTTGATAAAGTCAAAACTTTTGTTTATCATCTCACCAGATGATTGTTTGACTTGTTTAAGAAAAGGTATTATTGGATATATCCCAAAATAATTAAGATTAAGGATTTGCCCGCGCGGTTGCGCAGAAATGTGGTGTAAGAGGGTAAAATTTAAGACATTAAAATACTATATATAGATTATATATTTTTATCGAGATTCTCAAATTAGTGCTTACTATCTGAAGAGACATATAAACGTATCATAAATTAGGTGTAAGAGATCATAATATCTAATAAATGCTTACTTGTGGAGGAATCTAAACTTACATCCCTCCTTTGAGAACCAAAGCACATTCATATACCAACCAAAACATTTACGATACGTTTCTTTGATGAATCTAAACCCAAGAATCTTCTTAGGGAACCCCAAGCAATTTAATGTGTTTTTGAAGAAGAAGATAAAACGTTTTATGATAAGACTGTTTGATGAAGTCTTTAAAAAAGGAATAAGACTATTGGACCATAAGTAACAAAGTTAAAGACCAAGTATATAATAAGTTTTGTTTAATTTCTATAAGAAATTAGATTAAAATAACCGAAACAAAAGTGAAAGACTTGAATTATTCAAATTTTAGTAGTTAATAAGTTGGTTGATTTTATGTTGTTTAATATAGAGACCAAATATTGTTCAATCTGTGATATATTATGATTTTAATGTTAGAGTCTAATATTCTTTTATCATATAAGATATATGAAGATTTACATATAATTTGGTTTGATTATGTAAGATTTCCATATATAATAATAAGGTTTTATTAAAATTATGTATGATTTCTATATATAATTATACGGTTTTAAACATTAATATGGTTTTATAAGGTTTTTAATAAGGTTTTAATAAATCAATTCTCTAAAGGACTGTGTGGTGACGAAACATGTACTTTTTTAATATATATGATTTTCATTATTTTCTTTTTTAATAAAATTAAAAAAGAAAACGGAAACGTAGATCAACAATGAATTTAATTGTTGATAAATTTAAAACTTTTGTTTATCATCTCACTAGATGATTGAGATGATTGTTTGACTTGTTTATGAAAAGGTATTATTGGATATATCCTAATATAATTAAGATTTCCACTATTTCCTTTTTTACTAAAATAATTTATAATAATTCTAATTTGATTAGAATAACTATTTTAGAAGATGGAAAGTTTATAAAACATTTCCATCACTTGCGAACGTTTTAAAAAAAAACTTTTCCGCAAACACCGCTTACGCGGTTGACAAACGTTCTGCAAAAGTTCGTATTAAAACGCTTCATCGTGTTTTTAGTAAAACGCCATCAAAAGATATGAAATTGCGTCTTCTAAAACGCTTATCACACGTGTTTTGGGAAACTGTCACAAGTGTGGCATGATGGATCACAAAGCTGACGCATGGCGTAGCAAATCTGACTCAAGTAGAGACAAAACACGTGTAGTGTAGTTTCAAAAGTTAATATGGTTGGAAAAATCTTAGGGATAGTGTAATAGATTCCTACCACCAATGATATATATTGGAATACAGTAGAAACTCTATAAATTAATACTCGATAAATTAATAAACACGATAAATTAATAAATTTATTCGGTCCCGAGTTGGGTCAGTGTAAAATTTAACAAAATTCGTTAAGATAATAAGATAATAATTTTTTAGAAACCCCTATGTAAATATATGGTCCCAATAATATCATAAATTAATAATTAGGTATATAAATTTATACATACATAATTTATACCTACATAGTTAAGTCAATTTAATAATTAGGTATACAAATTTTTGCATACATAGTTAAGTTAATATGAATCTAGTGTTGTTTGTTTTGTTTTGAAGCTCAAATTTCATTGGAATTCATCTCTACATGTTATTATAAGATTAAAAACTTCTTGTATCGTCTTCTCGAACCGTATAAAAAATTATGAAGAGCTCTAGATGTGATTATTATTTTCATATGTGGAACTCCTTCTAAAGATACATCAATATCGTCTTTAGTCTTATCATCAACATTAAAAATAGAAGAAAAAGATATAGAAAATACAGATTTCCCTCTTTATCGATAAATTAATAAAATATCGCATTCCCGACATTATTAATTTATAGAGTTTCTACTGTAGATAGATAGACTTCTTAAGAAGGAATGTTGCTTTGGAAAAGTTTAAAGCATACAAGAAGGAAATTTAAAACCATCTTGACAATACTATGAAAATAGTTTATGAGACGAGTTTGATGAACTTTAAATGCGAATATAACATTATTCATCGATAAACTACTCATTGTGTATAAGAATCTTACGGTTCATATCTTTGTTGATAAGGGAATGTTTTCCACCTATCAAAATTCTTAAGAGAATGATGAATTCAAAGTTGCATGTTTTTGAGTAACCTTAGAAATGTGGGGGTAATGTTGCTTACCACATGAGGTTATTGGCAAAAACGCCATGTGAACTTTGAAGGTAAAATACATTTGCAAAAATAACTCAAAGTGTGGGGGTGCTTGGCAAAAGTCGCAGTGCCACCTCCAAAAAAGGTCACGGTTAGACCTAAACTGTGGATTATATCCTTATCGGATATGCTCACAATAGTAGTGTTTATCGATTTCTAGTACATAAGTCATATGTATCAAATATGTACTTGTATACTATAATGGAATCAAGAAATGTGTCTTTCTTTGAACACATATTTCCATATAAGGATAAGCAAACTACTAAATTCACTTGTGAAGAAAGAGATGCGACTACTTCTGTCAATGAAATTGAAGAAGAATGGGTTGTAGATAAACCTACACTGGATGTGAAATCAGTCTTTCTAAACGACGATTTAGAAGATGAGATTTACATGAAAAAAAACTCGAAGGTTTCGAGGTTAAGGGTCAAGAACACAAAGTGTGTAGACTAATGAAATCATTGTATGATCTAAAACAAGCTCCGAAGAAATGACATGAAAAGCTTGACATCTTGATTATGTCAAATGGTTTCAGCATTAGTGAATGTGATAAATGCATCTATGACAAGTGTACTCCAAGTGGGTATATCTTTCTATGTTTATGAATATGCTCAATGGAAAATTTGACATGAAAGACAAGAGTCTTGCGGATGTTATTCTTGCGATTAAGGTCATTCGAACTTTAGATAGAGTCACTCTATCTCAAAGATCACTATGCTTAAAATATCTTAGAGAGGTTTAAGACCTACTCAAATGGAACCGGAAAAAAAACTCCAATATTGCAAGCAGAGTAATATGCACGGGTAATTGGAAGTCTAATGTACTTAACCAATTGTATAAGACCCGATCTAGTGCACGCGGTAAATGTATTAAGTCGCTATACAAGTAATCCATTTCATACTTGTTGGAAAGCCATAACTAGAGTGTTGAATTATCTCAGATACACTAAGAGTTATGGGCTGCACTTTGGAAAAAACCCAGAAGTATTGGAAGGATACAGTGATGCCAACTGGATCTCAGATTCCAGAAATTCCAAGTCCACAAGTGGATAAGTCTTTACACTTGCTGGAGCAGCAGTATCTTAGTAATCTTCCAAGCAAACACTCCTGGCTTTATCAACCATAGAGTCAATAGCTTTAAAGAAAGCCTCAAGAGAAACAAAATAGCTTCATAACTTTCTGGAAGATATCCCGATGTGGGAATAACCAGTGCTGAATTTGAGTGTACACTATAATATTTAGTTAACTATACCCCGGGCACTGAGTAATTTATACAATGGCAAGTTCTGTCATATAAAAAGGAAACATAAGACCATTGGACATATGATCTCAAGTGATGTACTCACAATAGATTACATGAAGACAACAGCGTGCTGCGACATCAAATCCTTAAATTGTCAAAGGGAATGAGCTTATGGCCTACCACGAAAGATGATGTTTGATGGAAACCCCACCTACGGGATTGGAAATCCCAAGAGGTTGGTTCAAAGAGATAACTAAGTTAAACAAAATATAAGAAAAGCACTGAAAGATGCTCAGTTCTCAAGATGATAAACAGTGCTTCCTGTAGATATGCAAAGGTTGAGCATTATGGCTTTTAATGAGATAAGACCAAAGCCTTCATATACATGTATATAGAGTATAACATGGATCTCTCTGTGTATATGCCATGAGCAATTGGGAATCACCTAGTGAATGTGAAATGGGGCCGTTTTTAGGAAAATGAAATTAAGGCTATATTCTCCAAGTTCACTCACGAATACCAGGCATGTTCAAGGCCAAAATGAACACAATAGAGAACTGAACTCTACGAGAAAATGAAGCTGGGTTATATTTGTTGACTAGGTTTACACAAAAATCTGAGTGGTTCAAGACATCATGCTCACCTCATGGCTGAGTAAATCCGAGAAATATTAACAATGAGTGGTTCAAGGCTGAAACATGCCACTATCTTAAATACAGTTAGTTTTCGCTCATACTTTCGTAAGTGTGTCTAGTCTAGTCAAGTCTGTAGTCTAATTTTGTAGTCTAGTCTTCATAGTCTATCGAGTCTTCATATGTTTAGAGTCATTTATATTCATTTGGGGGATTGTTGGAACTCAATTTTACTCAATTATTAATAAGCATTTTGTCTTGTAATATAGAGTATATATGTGAATGAGAAATGAAATTTAATAAGCAAATGGGTCTTATAAATTCATTTGAGGATTGAGTTTGAGCCTCTGAATAGAATGTTTCCATTGGTTATAATTCATTTGTGTGGAGATGTTAAAGTCCACAAAGGTTAGCAAAAAAGAAAATTTCTTGTTTATATATGGGTTTCCCACAACAAAGTTCAAAAACTTTGTGAGAGTAATAATGCATTATACAAAATCACAAACGTTGGACCATGCTCGGGCTCATATTTTATTGTATTTTTAGTGGGCTCTTGGGCTCTTATATACATGAGGATGGGTTGTGGGTTTTGGGTTTCCTTCTTCATTTGGGATAATGTTTTGCATAATGTAAAGGATAAATCTTAATGATTAGATAAATACTAAATCATTAATGATTTCGTCCTGATAATTATGGAAGATTTTCGTATATTTTTACTTGGGGAAAAAGGAGAATATCTACAAAATATTTTTTCCTTTTCGCCAAAGCTTATCCCTTGGGGATCAAACTGATTTTCCCATATAAATAAATGCCTCATCTTCTCTCATTCATCATCCTGAAATCAGAGAGAAAAAAATAGCAAAGTCTAAAAAAAATTCCTTCAAAAAATCTTTCTCGTCCTTTATTCAAGTAAGTGTCTCGAGAGTATAACGTAGTAGTTAGTTTGCAGATTCTAGTATGGGTGTAGCGTAATAGTCTATCACAGTTTTAATCCTGGGATTCAAAAATCGCATTTAAACCGTCTCACATTACGGACGATTTATTAAGTTAAGGAAAAAGAAGATATCTCGACTTCGTGTTCTGCTTATTTTAATCGGTTTTCAAGTCGCGTTTTAATCTCAATTTCCTTAACATTTTCATTTATATTATATTGTGATTTCAATCCGGATTTTCGCGGTCCTACAATCTTAACTCAGTTTATCCGCTTCCTGCTTATCGCTTGAATCAGATTGAATATTACGAACAATATTTATAAACGGTTTTATAAAACGGTTTTGAAAATCGGTCTATAACGTTTCTGCAAAAGCTTACTAGCTATTTTTGACATTTTTATATTTTTATATTTGACAAAACTCAATTAATTTGTTACAAATTGTTATTCTGTCAAATTCACATAAAATATCAACCATTCAACTAATTTGGAATTCATCAAAATTTAACAAGATCAAGTTCAATTGTTACATTTGAAGTTTTGAGCATAAAAGGTATGTAGCTTTCTCACGTTTTCACGTTTTGAAAAAGAAATTTCGTCTAATACATACCAAATACCATTCACGGTAAAATACACATAATGGTAAAACGTGAAAATTAACTAGTTATTTTTAAATTTATCCTGAGCGTTTTAATTTTATAACTAAAAAAAATAAACTTCATTCATCTACTAAATAATAGCTTTTTGTTCTACTGCTTTAAAATTTCGTCTAATTTATAGTTTTCTTGTTCCAATGATTCCACTATTTCATAATTCAACGATTCTGCTATTTTGAGATTAAGCTAACATACGACTCAAGTCCTTTATGTCAGATTCAAGAAAAAGATCACAAATATTCAGCAAGAATATGCAATTCAAAAAAAAATCTACTAAATATAACGGTTACCATTTAGACGGGAGAACTCGTTAGATCACTATAAGAAGTAATGCATTTTTATAGTTCCACACAGAACTTAACCCTATGTCTAATTGCCCATCGATTAAAGTTTAGAAACTTAAATCCACACAATTCATAATTTTAAAATTTAATCACCCATAATCATCAATTGGATGGTTTACTGTGGACCAAATGTTGGTAAACTATGTCAAACACGTTTTAACCAATCACAGACCAATTTATGACCCGATTACGATCCGAATGATGACTCGACCACACATGTTCGAACCCTCGTTGTGAGAAAACGTGTGTTAACAGTATGCTAGGTCAATCATTTATGAAATAGTTAACATGTCTAATATATAAAATTAAAAATTTGGATCTTCATAAAATAAGTCTAATATTATTTTTTTCCACCTAACATCGGTAGAAAATTGACACTTATCAATGTCTCCTTCGTTTCATCTTCTTCAACATTCTTCACTTCTCTACAAAGGATTCGAATCGAAACCCATAAACCAGATCCATAGAAGAAGAACAAACGCACTCGCCATTATAATCCTCATAAACCCTAATTTCAATTTCAAATTCTCTCATCTTTTAACTCATCATCCAAATCTCTTTCAAAAAACTACTTAACTATCATCTCTCAAGCAATCCACGTCTTCTACTAGATCCTTCGTCCTCTGTCGCGCTTCATCGATTCCATAACGATCTTTGTGTTCATGACGACGATCTCCGTGTTCGTGACAACGAATCATCTGGTTTCCTAACAATCATCAGATTTGAGGAAGAAAGAGTTATATATTCTGAACTCAGAGAAATGCGATGAAGAGAACTTGACTAGGAGGAATCATCTAGAGTTTATACGTTTTTTATTATCAATAAAAGGATTAAACTTAATTGTGAAATTTTATAGGAATCAGATTGTTAAGATCGGATGAAGCGAAACCGATTAGGAAATTTTGTATTAAAAGGAAGAAAAAAATGAAAGATGATGAACCGGGTGAAGAAGAAGAAAAATCGGGTCGGGGTTTGATTAATTGGGTTGTTATTTAGTCGTGATAAATTTTACATGGGATAGTCAATTGGCCTAGTGGTGATGTATGTATTCTTAGTGACCTGTGTTCGAACATGCGTGGTGGGGAATTTTTTTGAGACCCAAGTTTTTTGGGTTCGGGTCGGGTCATCAATCGGATCGTAATCAGGTCATAAACTGGTTTGTGATCGGTTAAAACGAGTTTGACATAGTTTACCAACATTTGGTCCACAATAAAACAACCAATTAAGGAATATGAGCAATAAAATTTAAAACTTACGAATTGTGTGGAATTAAATTTCTAAACTTTATTTGATGGGTAATTAAAAATAGGGTTAAGTTATGTGTGGAATTGTAAACATGCAATACTTCTCATAGGAATATAAACAATTTTCCCCTATTTAGACCAATTGTTTTGTGCTTTTCAATATTTTGAAACCATCCAGATTGTATAATCTATATGTTAATAACTAATTGACATGAAAGAATAAAGATCTTGATCCAAAATGAAAATGAAAAGGAGAAAGCATAGTATACATTTAAGAATTCAATTAGAGAATGAAAATAAGGATTAAAAGAGCTTAAGGGGGGGTGGTTGTGAGAATCGGGGTGTGCACGAGTGCAATTAAGTTTAATTTAATTAGATGCGACGTGATTTTTAATTTTGAGGCTTATTTTCGTTTCAACTTTGGGGTAGGAAATATCGTTTAATGAATCAATTCGAAAAGAGCGATTAAAGAGTGCGATGTGGCGAAGTGATCATCGTTTTATTAATGGATATGCGAGGTAGTTTTACAAGAGAAAAGAGGGTCGACTTGACAATGCATATGAACATTAAGTTTGAGCTAAGGTGGTCCAGAAGCTGATACACGAAGTGGGACAGTTGGAGTATCGAATTTGGAAGTATAAGCCAAGAAGCTAACGTGGAGCTGAGGTAGCAGACGCGACAAGCTTACCTTGGAGACGATGTGTAGCGTGAAGATCTTCTGGAACAATTAAAGCAGAAGATATTCACTTGCAGATTTGGTAGAAGATTTGATATAAATAAAGAAAATGTATCTAGGTAATCTTTTTGAAGCCATGATGTATATAAGGCTGATACTGATTCTGAATTAGGTTAGCTGTCGAAAACACTAAAACAGAGAAGCTTTGGGGTTTAGCAAGAAACACGAGAGCTTAAGGTTTCAGGATTGGGTAGTGCGTTAGGACTTGTGGTTTAAGACAAGAAAGTCAGTTCTTGTAAAGAAACCAAACTTGTAAAAGTAAGTTTACAGTTAATAAAGTCAGAACGTTTATACTTCATATAATCTTGTGTTGTTCTCTGTATTGGTCCAAAATCTACCATCTTTCTGCACTTTCAAGTGGTAGCAGAGCAATTCACTTGTCGCCTACACATGAGTATATCCTGAGGACGATGGGGAAAGGTGGTGATAGCATGTATTTTACCAAAAGTATCATGTTGGAGGCGGAGAACTATGGCTACTGGAAGGCCAGGATGAAGCAGGTGATTCGAGGGATTCATAAAGATTCTTGGACCGCAGTTGAAGCTGGATGGATGGAACCCAAGCGTGAGACGGTGAAAGATTCTGGCGTGTTTGTTCCAAGGCCAAAAGCTGAATGGACGGAAGATGAGAAGAACATGTCTAAGTACAACACCAGGGCGTTAACCACGATTTTTAGTGCTGTAGAAAAAGAATAGTTTGAACTGATCCAACATTGTGAAACTGCCAAGGAAGCTTGGGATGTGCTGCAGAAGTCGTTTGTAAGAACCACTGATGTGAAGTGAACACAATTGGATACTCTTGACTCAATATTTGAGAATCTAAGGATGGGAGAAAATGATAACATCAAGGACTTCAGTGCCAATATAATCTCGATAGCTAATAAAGCGCATATTCTTTGGAAAAAATACAAAGACAAGAAGCTTGTGAAGAAACTTATGAGGTGTCTTCCAGAGAAACTTACGGCATACAAAGCTGTTATGTCTATGTCAAAGGACACAGACACGTTGAAGTTCTGTGATGTAGTGGGGATGTTCCAATCTCATCAGATGAAGACACTTGCTGAAGGTCAGGAAGACACTAAAAAGAAGGGTATTGCTCTGACAGCTACAAGCGAATCCAAGAAGATAAAAGAACCGGAAGCAATAATCGGTATGCTTGCCAAGCGCTTTGATCGTGCTGTACAAAAAGGTGAAGCACCTCGGAAGAGAGGATTTTCAAGCAAGAGATCATCAGATCCAGATCGATGGTTTCAAAGCAACAACTCCCAGTGCGATGAATGTAAAGGGTATGGTCATTCCAAATCGGACTGTCCATCAATCAAAATAAAGGAGATTAAGTGCTTCGAGTGCAAAGGTCTCGGTCACACTCAGAACCAATGTTTCAAAAAGGGAAGAGAAAGATCTATGATTGGAATGGAAAATGAAGACTCATAAGTAGATGACAGTGAGAAAGAGGAAATGAGGAACTATGTTGCATTCATTGGAATCACGGAATTCATGGAGAAGACGAGTCGAAGACTGACTCAGTTCAGGTTGAGACAGTTAGGAGTGATTCATAATCTGAACCAGAAGATGAGCTTGATGTGAGTCAAGAATACCATAGGATGTGTGACACACTGCTGAAGGTTGAGAAGGAGAAACTGACTCTGGAGAGTATCAATCTGGAGCTTAAAGCAGAACTTGAAAGACTTCAAGCTAATCTCCAGAAGGAAGTCTTGGCTGCATCAGGTTTTGGTAAGGAGAAAGTACTTCTCTTGCTACAAACTGAGATTGAAAAACTTTAGAAGGAACTTTCTACTGCAAAAGAAGATGCATTAAATGCCAAATGCAAGCTGAAGGATCAAACTAAAAGGATCAACAGGCTTGGCGGAACGAAGAAGCTGGATGAGATCTGGAGGAAACAATTTGAACAACCGATATATGGATACAAGGGTCTTGGTTATTCAGGCAGACAAGGTAATAAGCAGAAGCAAAAGTTTGTTGCACTTCAGAAAGCGGTTCCTCAAGAAGAGAAACAAGCTGAAGTGGATCACCAGCAGAATCAGTATCGACAAGGTCATTGTTACTAGTGTGGTAAATTTGGGCATTACAGAGCTTACTGCTACAAATACAAGAAGAAAGTTAACCAGCTGTGGCGTAAAGGGAAGTATTATAACTAAACGGTGAAAGGACATGTTCTAGTGAAGAAATCTGATTTATATGGTACCTCAGAAAGTGGCACAGGGTATGGTAGAAAGTATAAACGATGCAGTATGGCTCTGGTAACTGCTGCAAAAACTGAAGGAGAGCCATGGTATTTCGATAGTGGATGCTCACGCCACATGACTGGAAAATCTGAGTACCTTCAAGATGCAAGTCTCTAAAAGGAGGAAGTGTAGTGTTTGGAGATGGAGGTTTGGGTAACATAAAGACAAAAGGGAAGATGTCAGGCTCTGAACTACCTCAACTTCTAAATGTGTACCTAGTTGATGGACTTAAAGCAAACCTTATCAGTGTGAGTCAACTGTGTGATCAAGGAATTGAGGTTCTTTTCACCAAGGTGGATTGTGGAGCGATGGACCTAAAAGGAAACGTAGTCATGAGAGGAATTCGCACATGTAATAACTGTTACATGTGGAAGAATCAGCCAGAATGTCTGAATGTCAAGACCAACATGAATGTCTGGCATCAGAAACTGGGTCACATGAATGTCAGAAATCTCACCACACTGGTAAAGAATGGATATGTTGCAGGAGTCCCTTCCTTGAAGACTGAAGAAATGGTGTGCGGTCCATTTAACCAGGGAAAGCAAGTTAAGGTATAACACGTAAAGGTCCAGGATATCCAAACGAAGAAGGTTCTAGACTTGGTTCACATAGACTTGATGGGGCCTATGCAAACCGAAAGCATTGGTGGAAAGCAGTATGTATTTTTCCTAGTTGATGACTACTCAAGATATACGTGGGTGCGATTCTTAAAAGAAAAGTCTGACACAATCAAGAGTTTTTGGATTTGGGCATTACAATTGATAAATGAAAAAGGAGGAATCAAGAAGATCAGGAGTGATCATTGAGGAGAATTTAAAAACCAACTTATAAAGAGTTTTTGTGAAGAGAATGGAATAGCTCATCAGTTTTCAGCACCTCAAACTTCGCAACAAAATGGAGTGGTCGAAAGGAAGAATAGAACTCTGCAGGAGATGGCTAGAGCCATGATTCATGAAAACAAGATTCCTCAAAATTTTTGGGCATAAGCTATAAGCACAGCGTGCTATATCATCAATAGACTCTATATAAAAAAGGGCACAACTCAAACTCCACATGAGATTTGGATAGGAAGGATTCCTAATCTCAGTTACATTCATGTGTTTGGATGCAAGGCGTACATCTTAAATGATAAGGATCACCTTGGTAAGTTTGACTCAAGAAGAGACGAGGGTATCTTTTTGGGCTACTCAGGAAATAGTACATCATTCAGAGTGTTCAACAGCAAGACTAAGCTAATCGATAATGCTGTAAATGTTGTCTTTGATGATCGTGCACTCATTAAGGTGGATGGAGAAAATTCTAATAGTGAAGAGGATGAGTCGGAATCACACGAAAGTGAGAAATCCCAGCCAGAGTTACACAAAACTGAGAATAATCAAAAGAAGGGAATTGTCTGTACTACCTCATAATCTGATTCAATGTTACAAGTAACGAAGAATCACAAAGAAACTGATGTGATAGGAAAGTTGGGTGATGGAATGAAAACTAGAAGAGTCAGAATTGACTATCAGGAACTTTTTGTGCATGCATGTTTCGTGTCATCTATCGAACCAGCTAATCACAAGGTTGCTCTCGAAGATGATTACTGGATCTTAGCAATGCAAGAAGAGCTTGAACAGTTTGTCAGGAATGATGTATGGGAGCTTGTCCCAAGACCAGAGAATGCAAATGTTGTTGGAACAAAGTGGATTTTCAAGAACAAGTGTGATGCATATGGTGTTGTAGTACAAAAAAAGGCTAGACTAGTCACTCAAGGTTACTAACAAGTTGAAGGAGTTGATTTTGAGGAAACATTTGCTCATGTTGCTCGTCTTGAATCAATCAGGTTTCTGCTTGGGGTAGCATGTATACTTAAATTCAAAGTATATGATGTATCATGGCTTTTACCGGTTTTCTACCATGATATAGTAGGATTTATGGAGTCTTTCTAGCATGTTTTGAGCATTAATGCAGGAATTATTAGCAAAAGATACTTTGGAGCAAAAAGAACTAAAAAAAAGGTTTTATGGAAGTTTCCACGTGATTTGAGAAGACTTAGAAGATTTGGAGCCAAAATGAAGAAATATTGCTGCGAGCCCCGAGTCAACCGACTGAAGGAGATGGAGTTGACCGACTGAAGGAGATGGAGTCGACCGACCGTGACGCCGACTTAATTTTAGAAGATTTTCTTATCGGACCTTTCGCGGAACCCTAAACCCTAAGACTCATTCACAACCTATATAAACACCTCTTAAGCACTAGAAGAGGCACGAACCGCACAAGAACTCAGAGCAATACAAGTTTCTCTTTGCTTTTTGTTTCCATTGTTTTTAGCTACCTTGAGATTGTTTTTATGATTATTATAGACTCTTAAGGAGATTAGAGAGTATTCTTTCTCAATTGCGCTTTGTGAGCCTCTGATCTTCTATTGTCTAATCCGTTTTGTATGCATTTCATTTATAAAAAGATGATTTGGTTTACCAAAACCATGTATGAGTAGTTATTTTATTAGATCTAGGGTTTTCTTACGGTTTTCTATGAATTTCTAAAATAGTTTTAAACAATCTTTTCAATCACGAAATTCTTTACTACAGTTGCTCTTCACTGAGTAGACGGACTCGCGAACCGTTTTATTCAATCATAAATCGAGATCTGGTGGTCGAGAGACACCGAGGATCGGTAGACAGTTCTGTAGTGAGCAAGGTGCGTTCTAAGTCAAATGAATGTTTGTTTAGACACCTTGTGAACAGATTTAGCTTGTACTCTCATGCTTGTTTATCTCCAGCGACAATCCAAAGAGATTTGAGATTTAGAGATTTAAACAAAGGCGTTGTTTTAACACATCATTAGAACATCGTAGCTATTATCGTGAATAACTTCGCACCATCAGTAAACCAGATGGATGTGAAAAGTGCGTTTCTAAATGGAATCCTCCAAGAAGAAGTATATGTCGAGCAACCAAAAGGGTTTGAGAGTGAGCAGCATCCTGAGTATGTGTATAAACTGTACAAGGCATTGTATGGTTTGAAACAAGCTCCAAGGGCTTGGTATGAAAGGCTCACTGGTTTTCTAATTAGATGAGGATACACAAGATGAAGTGTTGGTAAAACTCTGTTTGTACGAGGAGAAGGATCTGACCTCATCATGGTTCAAATATATGTTGATGACATTATATTTGGGAGTCAGAATCAGAAGATAGTGGAAGAGTTTGTGGCAGATATGACAAGGGAATTTGAGAGGAGTATGGTAGGAAAGTTGAAGTACTTTCTAGGGCTACAGGTAGCTCAAGCTGAGGATGGTATTTTGATCTCTCAAAGCACTTATGCCAAAAACTTGGTAAAGAGATTAGGTATGGAGAGCAGCAAAGAGGCAATAACTCCCATGAGTACTACCACCAAGTTAACAAAAAGGTGAAGCTGTTGACGAGAAACTCTATAGAGGCATGATTGGGAACCTTCTTTATCTTACTGCCAGTAGAACAGATCTATGTCTTAGCATTGGAGTGTGTGCACGGTATCAAGCATCACCTAGACAGTCTCATCTACAAGCTGTCAAGAGGATCATCAAATACGTGAAAGGCACACTCAATCTTGGTATATACTTTGGTAAGGATACTAATTCAAATCTTGAGGGTTTTTGCGATGAAGATTGGGCTGGAAATGTTGAGGATAGAAGAAGCACAAGTGGAGGATTTTTCTTTTATGGAAACAACCTGGTTTCATGGCTAAGCAAGAAGCAAAACTCAGTATCATTGTCAATCGTAGAATCGGAGTATATTGCTATGGGAAGTTGTAGCACACAACTCATGTGGATGAAACAGATGGCTGCAGACTATGGGATGATCTCAGGGCCATTACTAGTACGCTATGACAACAAGAGTGCCATATACATCTCCAAAAATCTTGTGCAACACTCACGAATCAAACAAATTGATATTATGCATCATTTCATAAGAGAGTTGGTTGAGAACAAGACAGTTGTGATTGAGCATGTTGCAACAGAGTTACAATTCGCTGATTTATTCATTAAGCCTTTGGATTTCAATCTCTTTGTGACACTTCGCAAAGCCATTGGAGTGTGTGACCACTAACCAAGTGGTCAAACATGCTGAGCTAACACAAAAAGCAGTGAAAGAAGTGTATCAGGCTTAGACTCAGGATGAAGGGTTATGTGAAAAACAGCTGCTCCACATATCGTCTCAGGGTAAGGAAAAGATAAATCTCACATGTAGAAAAAGAGGAATGAACAACATCAGGGTTGATAGTGCCTCGAATGATGTTACATATGTAGCACTCACTATGATTGTGTAGTGCTCCTTGTAACAGAGAGGAATGACACAAGAGATGCTCACAAATGCTGTGATGTGTTGGTTATCATTAAGCTGGAAACTATGATGTTAGTAAGAATCTCTGATGACCTAACTGTATCATGTACTATGTGCACATGGGGTCAAAACATGAAGCAAAAAATTTCTTATGTTATGTGCTATGCTAGCTACATGTAAGCATGTGAGATTCGATATGCAACCTATTCTGTCTGAGATAAAGATTTATGGATGTGAAAGTCTAGCCACATGTCCCTATATCATGTCCAAAGAGTTATGTCATTGCACGATACACATCATGCAACACATTTTGAGGCAGCTCAAGATACTACACCTCTGACTCGTAGAGCCTAGATTAAAGTGAAGAGGTGATGCGTGAAGTTATTCACCCAAAATTAACTGCAAGTGCACAATGTACAATTGTAGTATTTAGGTTATCGATCCCACAGAGATTATGTCGAGTTTCGATTTTATTAGAATGCAATCTTTCGGGTACCTAGTTGTGTAACTTATGGATTAAAAACGCTAGACTTAGGTAAATCGCGCGTAATATGGGTCATGCACGAAATTGAATGTTGCTCTACTCTTAAACACAAAAGGCAAATGTATAATATACCAAATCTCTTTGCGTATTGCACTACAAATCAACCAACAGATCAAAAAGGATGCTTTTCAACCTAAATTGCTAATGCATGCATTGGGAATAGATTTGATTGTTCATGATCTTCCAAGCCAAACTCTCGTTTCTACAAGGATGAGATCACCTGCTAAAAACAAGGCTCCGGGTTTAGTGTAAAATGGATGTATGATGCAACAAACCCTAAAATTCAATATTCTAAGTGATCAAGTCAAAATATTGTATGAATTAATATTAAAGCATAGAGTAGTCATGAATTCAGCAACAAATTCGTGCACCTAATGACCCATAAAACCTTTGACAACCTAGATCTAACTAGGGAACTACTCACACATAGCAAACAAACCAATCATAATCATTAATATCAAGAGTTTGCAATATGAAAGTGAAATAAAAAAAGATCAGAGCAAAATGTGGCTCTCTCTCTCTGTAAAACCAAGAGAACAGGGGCACAAGAAAACCTTCACAGAAGGAGGCTCCCTGAAAACAAGATCTAAGTAACTTTTTGGTGATTTTTGGTAAAGAGATGCTTGAATACTTCAAAAGCTTGATGGAAGTCGTCTCTCCCTTTTTCCTCTGCTTAAGGTCGAATATATAGCCTCTCTAGGTCATGCTTGAGTCGGCCAAGATGTTTTAGAAATTAGGGTTTCGAAAAGAAAGCCCAAAAAGAATTTCCATATTACTAAATTGGCCTCTGAGTCGGTCGACTTCTTCTTCCAGTCGGTCGACTCGGGCTTCGGATCATTATTCTTCATTTTAGCTCCAAATCTTCTAGATTATTGCAAAACACCTCAGCATGTGGAATCTTCCATTTAACCTGTATAAAATGCAGAAAAGATTACAAAATAGCATAAAATATCATCGTGAAAACCGGTAAAAATAACAGTACATCAATTTCCCCCAGACATAGCTTTTGCTCGCCCTCGGGCAAATAAAAAGCTAGTTAGTGGTCCAAAATAAATCCGGTTTACCGTGATCAAGCTATCAACTTTCAGCAACCACTTCTTTTATTGTGACATCTCCAACAGCTGACCAATACGCTGACCAAGTTGTATTCTCCAATGAAGAACTTATTAAAAACAAATTAGAGTTATCCCAACCACAATGAAAACCATATTTCATATACCATCAAAGCAACTCATTCTACTGTCATCACATGGCCGAAAATGCTTATCAATCGTCACCTAATTTAGCACAAGATGGTCTTTTCGCTCTCCCCCAGACTTATCCTTTTTTAATCATTTAGTTTATAACTCAAAATTTCTCATAGGCGAATAATGGCATCGTAGGAAATTTTCCTAGCCTCGCTGTCAACTGAGTTCTCAAAGGTTCAAATGCATCATGGAATCGTCGGGAATTTCCCTAACCGCATAGATCCTGAGTTTCTAGTGATGAATAATTGGTGTCTTAAGGAATTTCCCTCTATCTCATCACTAGGTTTTTACCAAATACAAACTTTCATCAAATTGTCTTTAGGGAGAGCTGAAGATCGAAAATTATGCTTGTGAGCGAACATTTAGCAAGACATAATGACAAATGTGATAAATGAAATGATACATACTTAACTGTATTGTGCTCTGGCATTGCTGAAAAATTTAAGAAAATCACGTGGGTCTACTCCGTATTGTATCTATCAAGCTCTCTGGATTTCCATATGGTTGGTCCTTGTCAATATTGCTGAGTCATTCAATCATAGTTAAAGAAGGTGGAAAGTGATAATAGCATCATATCAAGCAATAAAAAGTTCACCAAAGATCCATAAAACAAAAGAAAGTGATAATAATCCCTCCTCCAGACTTAAATTTCACTGTCCCAGTGAAACCAAGTCAAAACAAAAGTGCAAAGAGAAATCCAGAGAAAAGTAAATGCGGAAAATAAAATGATAGAACTGTGTCTAATCGCAAGGACTGCGAGTGCGTCTCCTCTCAGCTATAGGGTCAAAGTCGTGAGATGAACTGGTGCCTCCAAAGAAGTGTGGTGGTACGTGGATCATCATCATCGGATCATCCGGGAAACTCGTCAAGTTGCTCGGCGCTGTGGAAAACTGCATCGTCTCTCCTTTATGTGCCGCAATCGGCCGACCCAAAGTAAAGTCGTCCGACTCGGTCTCCGCATCATCATCATCTCGTCGGTCCTCAGTATCTCTGGCTCTCTGCGGCTCTGGTACTCTCCTGGTTGGCTCGTGGACTCCTTGGTCAGACGAACAACCTGTGAAAAATGAATAAAACCAGCGAGCAATCTTGTTCTTCCTCCTGTGGCGCTCCATCTTGTGGTTGTACTTCACCTCGGGACTCGCCTCAAATGATGGCTGTTCGGGTAAATCGAAGAAATCTGGCATTCCGCCAGTAGAGAATCTGGCTCCAGCAAAGGGAAAATCATCAGCTCGGTGTGAATCACACGGCTGGGAAGTAGAAGTGCGCGGTGGCTGGGCGGCGCGTCTGGTATGGCGCGGTGGGGCATGCATGGCCTCTGGTAGCAAATTCGGGGCAGCGGCTATGACCGTCAGCAAGTCAGCAGGTGGGTGAAACCCAATATCCTCCAGTGAATCGAGCCTAACATGACTCTCATTCGGGAGGCGGAACAGACAAGTCGCGCCATCATCCCGAATAAACTCGTACCATCCTCGCATACGAAGAATCTCAGAATTATCAAGTGAGGCCTCATCTAGAGTGATTTTCATCGCATCGGCGGCCTCCTTGGTGAATAGGTCAAGTGGTACCTCACACCACTTCATGATGGGATTCAAAAGGCTCCCCACAGTCTCCTTCTTCTGGGAAGTAGCGTTTCCCAAGAAGACATGACTCCTCGTGTCAACCAAATGGCATGCAAAGAGGGCACCCATGTTCCAATCAGTATCCTTAGAAATGAATCACCCAAGGCATAGTAAAGTAAGGTCAACTCCGGCTCGTAGAGTCGGCTGACCTCAGTCCGTCTCAAGAGTGTGTGGCTGATAACTATAGCCAAAATCCAAAGGGCGGGGTGGCGGATCAAAGACTGCTTCGTCTTCGTCGGCTCGTAAACTCCAGACCCAATAATAGACCACATCTAGTCACGCTCTCCAAAGCTCTTCAGGCTCCAATATTCGGTTCCCCGTCGCTGGAAACCGAAAATACGACAGATATCCGCCACTGTGAGCGAGTAATGCTCACCACGGATCTTGAAATGGAGGCTCCATTGGTTCACGTCCTCACAGCGGCGCGGTATCTCCAAATAGATCGAGGCTAAGAACTGTCTTGCCGCCTCCGGGTATGTATCACAGCAGGTGAAACCAATGACCCCCATACCGACATTCTTCATTAACCGCTTCAAATGGTTCTTCAGTTTCAGACAGGACATGTAGGGAATGTCCAGGAAACGCATTGGCTAAATGAGAATGTCCGTATAACGGTTGTAGAAAACCGTGTCATAATCATCCCAATCCCGGTTTTGTCTTGTCCGGCATGCGCGGTCGTTAACAACATCCGCGTGGTTTCTCCTGGGAAATGGGTCCTCGAGCTTCTCGTTCTCTGCGTTGTCCCAAATGTTGGCATCACTCCCGGAATCAGAGGAAGACATCTGCAAAAAGAACGAAAATTCGAAATGAATTTAAACCGTTTTTAACCAAAATCAAAGTCTGCGGTCGACCGACTCCTCCGTCGAGTCGACCGACTCGGACCGCGAGTTTTTCTTCATCAAAATCATCACCGAATCCGCTATAATTCATCGTTTTAACTCAAATTTCTTGCATAATCAAACACAGACAATGATTTCCGGCCATCCTACACTAAATTCAACCTAAATTCCACTCTAAATCATCAACATGCAATTTTTCAAAGAATTTCAACTTTTTTCTCCAAAAATCGTGAAAGAAAACAAGTTGAATCAGAAAAATACCTTGTAGATCGTAAAAACCGTTAATACAAGATGATAGAGCTTAAAATTTTGATCTCAGGGGACTTTGAATCACAAAATATGGTTGAAAATTTGGAGAGAAAATCGTGTTCGAAGATTTGAATTTTGATGAAATTATGATGAAAAACTCGGGTTTAATAGAATTCGACCGTCGAGTCAACCGAGTGCTCCACGTAGGGTCGACCGACTGGGCCAAAAAAATAAAATAACTTTTTTTTTTTCTCAATCTAAATTGGGACTAAAAGCACGAAATCCTAAAGAATTAAACTAAAAACAGACTCACAAGTGGGTTGCCTCCCACTAAGCGCTTCTTTACAGTCAATAGCTTGACTTTGTCTGACTTGAATCCTTCACTTGGTAGAGCTCATCTCAGCTCCTTGATCTTCTTCCTGTTCCTCCATAGGATCATCTTCACAATCCTCATCATTATCTTCACAATCATCATCTTCAGTAAGGTCCACAAATTTTTTTTCCTTCTCAGCTTTCTTTACTAGTTCCTCGATCTCAATTCTTGCAGCAAACAGTGATTGTATGGTGGACACATGCTTCTTGTTCCTTAGGATTGGAATGTAGGTTCCCTTGTAGAGGGCGCGTTCAAAACCTTGAGGTGTAGTTCCTGTCATCCTCATCTTCTCTTCTTCAATGGACTCAGCAGCTCTGAACTTAACTCTTCCCGTTCTGCAGTCTATCTCGGCATGTGCAGTGTGTAAGAATGGTCTTCCAAGGATCAGTGGGTGTTGAGGCTCACTTTCAAACATTGCCACGTGGATATCTACTACGAAGAACCAGCCATTGGCTCTCACAGGTACGTTCTCCACTATTCCCTCAATTATCTTGTGAGTATCATCAGCTAACCTCAAAAACACGCGCTTGTTCACCATTTGGTCAAGCTTCATCATCTTGGCAACTGAAAGTGACATTAGGTTTACTCCAGCTCCAGTATCACATGGGACGTTCTCAAACCATGTATGCCCAATCATAACATTGATCTCAACTCTTCCAAAGTCTCCAAGCTTCTTTGGTATTGATTTCTCGATTACTTCATCACACATCTTGGCAAGTCTATTGAAAAACTCCTTGGCTCCCATCTTATTCTTCAGTAAGTATGGTGTCAACTCTTGTAACTCCGTCTCCATTCCACATTGCTCCATAAGTGGCCAAATCTCCTTACATTCTTTGATAAACTCCTCCACATCATATTTGAATTGTGTCTCAAGTACCTTCAATGAGTTTGCAAAGAAAGTAATTATGTCCTCAATGTGCTCAGGTCGTATCCAACGAGCAATGGATTGAACATCTTCATCAGTCATAGAACAGGCTGTCATAGAAATTGATCTTCGTTTCGGTTCGGGAGAGTCGGGTCGACCGACTGGTGGCTGGGTCGACCAACTGGTGCCTGGGTCGACCGACTCGAGCGTCGAAAACTCTTCCTTATGGGTTCTTCGATAACTCTCATCCTTGGTTTGGAACTTGTGATGACTTCCAAACTCTTCGTCTTCTTCTCTGGGTAGTAGCAGGCGAAATCTTCTTCTTCAACTTCTTTATCTTTGATCTTGAAACTAATGTTCGAGCTTCCCAGACCTCTTAACGATATTTTGTCTTCCGAGCAATCGATTAAAGCTCCAGCAGTCTTAAGAAACGATCTTCCAAGTATAATCTGCTCTATCCCATCTCTCTCATCAGCATAGCAAGTCTCCAGGATGTAAAAATCCAAAGCAATGAATCTATCACCAATCATACATGGCAATCCAGTAAGCTTTCCCAAAGGTACAACAGTTGTATCATCAACTAATCGCATCTCCTTCTTGGTAGTCTTCAATTCAAGTGGTCCCAATCTTTCCATGGCAGACAAAGGCATGGTGTTACCGCTCGCTCCTAGATCACACAGGCATCTCTTGAAGATTTGATCTCCAATTGTCAAAGTAAGCTCAAATTGTCCAGGATCCTTCTTCTTGTCTTGCATCCGGTACATGATTGCTCTATCACAAATCGCAGCGAACAGGCAATTCCCATCTTCTGGGGTTATCTTCTATCTCATCACCTTACTGAGGACGTCTTCAAGTTCAGCATTCAGCTTGCAGGCTCTTGCAAATGGCATCCTCCTCATCAAAACTTTAGAATAGGTCTCAACTTCTTTCTTGAGATCCCAATCATCTTCTTTAGCTTCTACATCAATTCCTAAGTCATCAACTTCGTACTCATGAATTGGAATCCATGGATATACTGATTGATTAGTGCACCATGGTTTGTAGACACTCTTCCTGGGTGGAACCTTCATCAAAGGACATCCCACTTCTTCTTCAGAAGCTAAGAGTCAGTCGACCTTCTCCTCGGTCCATCGACCGTTGACACGTCGACCGACCATTGATGGCAGTCTACCGACTGTGTCAGACGATCCTTCTTCACTTGTTTCTTCCAGGGTTTTCTCCTCTTCAATCTCCTTGGTATGGATAGCTCGGATGGATAATGGATATTTGGTGACTCTCCTGACTCCCACAAATCTTTCAAGCTCTTCCATTCGCTCATGAAGTCTTCCGACATCAATCTGAAGGTGGCTTATACGCGAATCAAGGGTAAGGAAAAGTTGATCCATCTTCTTCAAAAGGTAGCATAAGTTCTGTTCTGCATCTCCAGGACTTCTTCAACTAGGCTCTCCGCTCCATTTGTTGGTGGCATTGACTTGTAAAACGAGTGCGGGTTGAAGTATCCATCTTGGTATTTGTTTGCTCTTACGAAATCCACGTCCGGCTTCCCATCTCCTTTGT
Organism: Euclidium syriacum; assembly: GCA_900116095.1. Taxonomy (NCBI): domain Eukaryota; kingdom Viridiplantae; phylum Streptophyta; class Magnoliopsida; order Brassicales; family Brassicaceae; genus Euclidium; species Euclidium syriacum. The sequence goes on from FPAK01000019.1 coordinate 2,585,964, forward strand.
GCTTTCCTTGCATCATTTTCTGTCTATCAAACACAAAGGAAGAAAAGTATTCAGTAGCTGTTTTTATCATAACTTCCTAACTCTAATTCTAACAAAAATCGAAAACACCGTTAAATCCCCGGCAACGGCGCCAGAAAAACTTGATGCGTGAAGTTATTCACCCAAAATTAACTGCAAGTGCACAATGTACAATTGTAGTATTTAGGTTATCGATCCCACAGAGATTATGTCGAGTTTCGATTTTATTAGAATGCAATCTTTCGGGTACCTAGTTGTGTAACTTATGGATTAAAAACGCTAGACTTAGGTAAATCGCGCGTAATATGGGCCATGCACGAAATTGAATGTTGCTCTACTCTTAAACACAAAAGGCAAATGTATAATATACCAAATCTCTTTGCGTATTGCACTACAAATCAACCAACAGATCAAAAAGGATGCTTTTCAACCTAAATAGCTAATGCATGCATTGGGAATAGATTTGATTGTTCATGATCTTCCAAGCCAAACTCTCGTTTGTACAAGGACGAGATCACCTGCTAAAAACAAGGCTCCGGGTTTAGTGTAAAATGGGTGTATGATGCAACAAACCCTAAAATTCAATATTCTAAGTAATCAAGTCAAAATTTTGTATGAATTAATATTAAAGCAGAGAGTAGTCATGAATTCAGCAACAAATTCGTGCACCTAATGAACCATAAAACCTTTGACAACCTAGATCTAACTAGGGAACTACTCACACATAGCAAACAAACCAATCATAATCATTAATATCAAGAGTTTGCAATATGAAAGTGAAATCAAAAGAGATCAGAGCAAAACGTGGCTCTCTCTCTCTGTAAAACCAAGAGAACAGGGGCACAAGAAAACCTTCACACAAGGGTGCTCCCTGAAAACAAGATCTAAGTAACTTTTTGGTGATTTGGTAAAGAGATGCTTGAATACTTCAAAAGCTTGATGGAAGTCGTCTCTCCCTTTTTCCTCTGCTTAAGGTCAAATATATAGCCTCTCTAGGTCATGCATGAGTCGGCCAAGAAGTTCTAGAAATTAGGGTTTCGAAAAGAAAGCCCAAAAAGAATTTCCATATTACTAAACCGGCCTCTGAGTCGGTCGACTTCTTCTTCTAGTCGGTCGACTCGGGTTTCGGATCATTATTCTTCATTTTAGCTCCAAATCTTCTAGATTATTGCAAAACACCTCAGCATGTGAAATCTTCCATTTAACCTGTATAAAATGCAGAAAAAACTCCAAAACAACATAAAATATCATCGTGAAAACCGGTAAAAATAACAGTACATCAAGAGGTCAGAGGGTTGTGCTAAAAATCATGCACATGCAATGAGATCAAGTTAGTAGTATGAATTGCAATTGTTGGGTACTCTCTAGTGATTTGAATGTTTATGATTTTTTTTTGTTTGGTGAGATTGTGAGGTAATACAGAAAGTGTCACAACATGTACGAAGGCATGGATCTGTGCAAATCCCATTCGCTTAAGTAGTTTTTTTCTTGTTTTAAAAAATAAAATAAAAAAGGGAAAAAAGAAAAAAAAACAGTTAAGGAAATCATGTGCAATAACTTCCTGCACGCATGCGTGATTCTCGGTCGATAATGATTGTGTGTGTACACCTTTTTTGGCAAGTTTTGCAGTTTTTTGGAAACCGTGCTCCCTATATCTTCCTCTCCCAGGATTTCTCTAGCCTCAAGGGAAAAGAAAATCAATATCGCAGTCCAAGTCTCTAGAGACCTAAATCGAGAAGATTGTTCATATTCGTTTCGATTCAAGTGAATCAGACTTAGAGGAAGCCATGGTGAATCTGACGGAGGTCGGTGCGAATGAGTCTCTCATCACTTCCACCTATACGGCTCCGAGAACTCACTCAAAAAGTCCGTTGAAGAATCAAACGCAATATCTGGTGACGACTCTGAGGACGATGACCAAAAGTCACCGAACACTTCAATTCATGAACCTGAGGCTGAAGTAGGTGGATCTGCCCCTGAAGAAGCACTCGACGACGATTGTGCTCTGGTTCGCGATAGCAGTACATTGGAGTTTGATGGTCCTCCAACCAATGAGGGTACTTCAAGTCTGAATCCAAACCCATAAGTCAATTTGGGAAATTCGAGTGGAAAAGGACCTCAAGAGGGTGCAGAAACAACTAGATCTGACAATGATAGCATCGAGGAGTTTTCATCTGGTTATGCAGCAACAGATGCTGAAGACGGAGGAGAGACATCCGATCCCACTCGCCTCTTTGGTGACGAAAAAGAGAAGAGAGATACTGTCTCGAGTATATGCTAGGAGGAAAAAAGCATATTCACAGGCTAGAGGGAAGGTAAAAGTATGTAGTGTTGCAGATCCTAATTCCTCTGTGCTACGTAAGAAGAGTGCCAGAAGTGATGGATCACCATGGATCAGGACCTTTCATGGGAAGAGTCATCCATCTGGTCAGCCAAAGAAATTCCAGACCAAGAAAGCTGAAGCGAGGTATGACCACTTGATCACTAAGAAGTCCATTAGGCAGAGGTATGTGGAATTAGATGGCGTGGAAACTACTGAACTAGGCTCTGTGATTAGACTTGCTCGTATGGAACATTGTGTCAGGAATTCCTTCTATTGTAAAGGAGGTTGTTGCTGAGTTTTATGCACATCTCCCAACAAAGCAAACTGATTTGTTGGAAGTCATTGTTCCAGTTCGAGGGTTCAATTACAGGTTCTCTGCGGCTCGAATCAATGAGTTGATTGGTGCGCCTGAATTCACGGTGGCAGATGCTGAGTCTTGGCACATCATTCAAGAGACTCCCAAGGATGTAGTGGCACAGTTTCTGTCACAGCATCCTCTCTACACTTGGAATGATTTCAACACTACTATGTGTACTCCAACCATGTCTGCTCTTTACATGCTCTCTGGACACAATTGGTTTCCCACTATGAACAAGACCTACAAGTGTGTTCATCGGTCTCGCTTGGTGTATAACATGGCTCATGGTTATCTATTGGACTTTGGGGCTGAAGTGTTTGATCGAGTACTTTCTAGAGGAAGACAGAAGATTGACAACAAGTTTGGAATTCCTTTTCCGGGTCTTGTTTTTGGTCTCTTAATAAAGAAGCAT